>JACXIK010000011.1:1344426-1904426 GCA_014737385.1 Bombus superbus | reverse complement strand
GTCATAAACTCCCATATTACCACTAGGTACTCCAAAGTATTCATAGAGTAACCATAGTGTCATAGGCAAGTTCACTAAGCACAATATTAATTGTCCGTGTGTTAATAGTAAAAATTCTAAGACTGAATGTGCTATAAGCTTTGGTACCACCCACTGTAAGATATAATTACAATTTAATTAGTACATTAATAATTAATTAAATAAAGACTAATTAATCAGAAAATTAATTAAATAATAACTATAATTTAGAATAAGTTTTATTATGTTTAAATTAATTAATAATTGTAACAAAAGTGTAGATATAATTACCGTGTTTAACTTTGAACAACACTGTTGAGCATTCAAATAATCACATTCTAAATCTGATAGAGTTATGACCTATATATACTTTTAAGATAAGGAACCTCATTGTGCGTCTTTCACTAATAAAAGATATAAATTATCTTAAAAACGTTGAAAATTATATATGGCGCCATTAGAGTTACTGCAATATCATTAGAAGTTTTTTCCACAAAAATCCCTAGATACATTTTCAATAAACTATATGTATAATTTAATGGTCGAATTATAAAGTTAAGTACATAATAAAATATAATCACTGCAATTTCTCGTCAAACTATAAAATATAAAAAGGATACAAAATATACCAAAAGGAAAAGTACTGAACCGGTATCGATTAAAGCAAGTACAAACAACAACGGTTCAGATATTAGACCCATTCTAATGATCTATTAATTCAAACATATAGATGTTAAATAGCATTAGGATCGAATCTGATGATTCATGAGTGCTTTTCTTCGAGATAAAAACCACTTAAAATGCTTTCCACGTGCAAAGTTCAATAAACCTAAGAGAAAACTGAAATGACCGATTGTCAAAATCGACAAAATGAACAACTCACAGTATTGCCAACTATCGAGAATGTTTTCTAAGTTACAAAATAGTAAAAATAATAGACGTTTCAAACTAATATCCCTAGTTATCGATAGTAATGAAATGGAACTTTCTATACCAGAGAGGAAATTCTATACTAAATACTCACACTTTATACCACAGATGAGATATAGCATAGATCTAACAACTTAAACATTTCGTCTCACTGAACTGAAATACCGACTTAGGATAAGATCGGAGATATCGTTGACGTTCCTACAATATTTAGCGATATATTTAGAAATTGCATTCAATTTAATCAGTAAAGCCGATAGAGGAACATGTATAAAAATTATCATTTTCATATTTTTATTACTTTAATAATTATATACTGATGTTATATGCGAAAATTGTAAAAGGGCTTTAGAGTTCTTAGGTTGCGTGATAATAATATTGTAGGTGTTAACTCTATATGTTAAATCTCATCTATGTTCATGTTATCAAATTAGTCAATAGAGCATGTAACGTAAATAATTACGTACAAATTATTTATTTAATAAATTAAACTGTATATTTTTTACATGTAAATATAATTTGAGATATTATTTACAAATTATTTGTATGAAACTCCCAAAAAGCATTATAAAATAAGAGGAAAACCTGTCCTATTCTGTGAACAGATTTCATCTACATACAAATATTTGTTATTTGTAAAAACATATGTATAGTATGATATAAAATAATAATTACGGGAATGTTTCGAGACGCTCCAAAAATTATTATAGAAGATGGATCTTCTCCATCTGCTTCTTATATTATGTATGTTAGAATGGAAGACTTATTAGAAAAATTAAAATTGTTACATTACGATACTCAATTTTTACCAGAGTTTAAAATAAAGGCCATAAATAGGTAATGTAATTGTTTTCATTGTATACAAATGTTGTAATTTTATATTATATGAATTGATAAAAAAAAATATTAATGTAAAATATAGGAATTATTTTGTAACACAAACAAATCCAGGAGAGCAATTTTATACATTCACATCATTAGCTGCATGGTTAATTAGGAAAGCAGGTGGGAACTTTAAAACTCCGCAAGAATCAGATGATCCTAATGCTACAATAGCTATAATCTTGGACTATTTAAGAGATACCCATGTACCAATAGAATTTCCACCCAATAAGCTTAAACAAGGAAGTGGTGAACATGCCATTTATGTCTTAGATAACTTGGCAGATGAAGCATTGAAGGCACAAAAGTTTCAATGGAAAAAGTAAATTTAAAAAAATACACATAATAAAGACATTATAAGTATGATCATATATTACATAGGTAAACGTTTCTAGAGTAGAAATATCACCTGACGAACCAAGTAACGAACCAGATATAGAAGATGATGATGCGGAATTAATTTTAGAGAAAGTAGAAGAGGAAATGATGGCTGAGTATGATGACGAGGATGAAGATATTTTACATGTTGATGATATTACAAAATTATATGGACAAAACTTTGTAAGCATGGTGATAAATGTATTTATAAAATGTAGAAATCATGTACTTCTTGTAATTTTTTTTTTTATTTTAGAATGAAATGCAAAAACCTGATGATATTTTAGAATCTAAAACGAATAGAGAAGAGTGGCAACTAGAATTGGAAAGAGTTTTACCTCAACTCAAAGTAACTGTAAAAACAGGTACAAAATATCTAACTAAATATTGAAGAAGTAAAATTAACAGGGGAAGATCTATTTCAGATTCAAGAGATTGGAGATCACATATAGAACAAATGAAGCAATTACGCACAAATATAGCAACAAATTTAACTGGAACCAAAAATCAACTAGATAAACTACATATTGATATATCTAATACTTTAGATAAAGTAAAAACAAGAGAGTCATATTTAAATAGGCAACTTGAACCTAGTTTGAAGGAATATCAAATGCTTCAAGATGAATTATCGAAAATTAAGGAACAATATCGAGATACTAGTGGAGGTGTTACAGAAAGAACAAGAATTTTTAATAAATTATCAGAAGAATTAGAGCATGTAAAGAAAGAAATGGATGAACGAGGATCGAGTATGACAGATGGAAGTAAGTAATTTCTAAGCAATTTTATAATGTTATATAAAAAATGTCTTAAACATCGATATTTTTTATAGCGCCGCTTATAAATATAAAAAAGACAATTACTAAAATGAAAAATGAAATTTCCGAAATGAATATTCGAATTGGCGTATTAGAGTATAGTTTAATGTGTGCGAGAATACGTGATCGCACGCAGTTGCAAGAAGATATGAATAATTCAAATGCCATCACAATAACTTAACAATAACACTTATTAACGATAACATAAAAAGAGGTTCATGTAATTAATATTATCTATTATGCCATCACAATAACTTAATAAATAATATTGATTACATGAACCTTTCTTTAGCAGAACTTAGCAGTGTTGTTTTCTTTTCATGTACTCAGACGTAAGTTATGTGCTATTTGTTTAGTTTCTCACTAATAATAATAATAATAATAATAATAATAATAAGGGTCCAATAAAGCATTTATGTCATCATAGTCATCATGTTTGTAAAATTTGTATGCACTAATGTATCATATAATGTTTTGATGATGAAATTATATTAAATAAAATTGTGCAATAATTCAAAATACTCTTTTGTTTGTTATACTTGCTTTCGAAAGATAGTTATTTATATAGCGTAATTCAAAATACACGGTCCTTTTTAGTGTTCAATCATTCAAGCTGATAAACCGGATTGAAATTGAAATTGAAGAAACATGTTAACGACGAGCTGCTTACTACCAAACGATCCCTTTCCTTTCAATAATTTCTCAGTCGACGTCGGCCTTGCGAAGCGTTCGCTCGGAGATTTGCGCAGGCCAGTCGTGTTATAATCTTTCGTTACCATTGGATGTGACATCCCGTATGCATTTTATTCAAAGTGCAGTTTAAAAACCGCGGCGGCCTTTGAACACTAGTAATATTTTATAACGCTACTAGATCTGTCTTCTAATAAGATTTATTCAATAGTCGAGCAGGTTTGTAAATAAAATTGTATGATTGTTTTCACATCCACCAACTTCGATCAATCAGCTTTTTACTTGCATTCGTAGTTCGTAGTAGTACACGCGTTCTAAATTTTCTTTAATGTAATTAACTGGTCATCGACGTGTACCCGTTGTACCTCGTTGCGATAAAAACTGCTCATAATTAAAATAATAAACTAAATAGTGTAAAATTGCATGCGTTACACTATACGAATCGGAATATAATAATCGGAAATACGCATAAACGTAAAGTGTTATTCGAAAGTCATTGACTCTTCTATCTCTCCAGCAGGATGCACTTTCTTCTCAGTTTTAAATAATGCTTTACACATTTATAGTACTCGTCGATCTTTCTTCAACTTTCACCGATATTTCTGCGTATGTATTTAAAGAAATCTGTTTCGTTTTAGTGGCATTCCAACGAAACATTACTAATATCAGAGATGAAATTTCTTCTCTACTAATATGCTTATTCTTAAATAGATTGAGTTAAATAATAGAGTTAAGATAATCGATCAAATGGTTTCACTTACTTACTGAACTGACGAAATTCGCTACTTTTCGTTATTTTTTTATGAATATTTAATTCGTCACGAGTTTCGTATTGCTGATTAATCGTTGTTAAATATGTAAAAACATGATGAAATCATCACGGTTCATAAGTTCGATTTAATTTATTCTCGTTATACATAATGTACGTAAAGCGTGACAAATTTTCTGAAGATAGAATGGTCAAGTTACATTTAAATGGGCAACACTTGACTCATTCAAATATACAAATGCTATGAATATTTTACACAAAAAATAATACATCGATCTACTCGAATAATAATGTCGCATAAATTCATCGATACAATCGCGTTTTGTAGATAAATTTCACCGCCCACTTTACAGACAATTTTGAATATTAAACAATCTTGAACTTTGTTCAATACATAACAACAAATAATCTTTTAATCTAATGGAACAAATTGCTGATTTTTAATTCCCTTTGATTATCTAAATTACATTTCAGCTGATAATTTAATAAAAAAAGATTTTTATTTTAGATGAATAGATCTTGTTATTTATTGTTTCTTGTATGTATAATATCAATCGTCGCTCTTTATTTCCGGAGAATCTACAGAACTGTGTGACAGTTTCGTTAAACTTTGCACTATTCTTTATGTAAGTAACAGATGCAGTTTCTCGGTTTGCCGCGAATAGAAAACGATTAGATAACTAAATATATTTATATAAATATGATCCTTTGAAATATATTCATAATAAATTCAATAACAAGTCATTTTTTATAAATAAATTTGATAATATTTCATAATGTACAATTTAAAATCATGATTATAACGATAATTGAATGAAGTACTATCAGAGTACACGTTTATTATAGCTAAGATAATGGAATTGATTAAATACAAATCAATATAGAAATTAAAAACAGATATAACAGAGAAGATAAATAGTGCAAGAAATAAATCGTATCATTATAATGAAAAGTAAACGTATTTTTCCCTATGAACAATCATGGAAAACTGATCGTCGATATAACAGGAGTTCACGGAGAACTTTCATAAAATATTGTTAATTGATAAAACTCACAAACAGAATTTTTAACAAGATTAATTTTCACTTTATGCTGTATGAGGATCTTATAAAAACAATTTTTAAAGAAAAAAAAAAATATTTCCGTATTTACGTTTCACTACTGATTATGATGCCGCTGTAAATTAGTAAGTGAAATCACTGGAATTTCGTAATTACAGAATTATGAAATTTTATGCTTATAGAAAACAAAAATGCATTTATTATCAAACTTATGAAGGAAGGGAAACACAGTGGAACATTGAGAGATAATGAGTTTTCAAATATTAGCGCTTGCATTCTGAAATGCATCATGCGCAGATATTACCATACTTAATATATATAAACGTCTGGACAAACTATTTTCGTTTTGCATAAGTCAATTTTTCTCGCTAACTATATATTGCAAAAAATATACTCAAAATGTTTCTTAATGCGATCTCAGTGCTTTCAGTCTTTTATCTGTCTGGTATTATATTTTTAATATTTTTTTCACTTAAAAGATACCTATAAAATGCTACCTTCATCTTGTTTTGCTTGTGTTACATCTAACCATGACATTTATTTCTGAATGTATATACTGATTTATGTTACCAAAAATGTTTAAAACATGGATTCTATATTCAAATTTGAGCGGTCAAAAAACACTGCAATTACAAACGTTAATAAAAATGCTATATTTAATCGTAATTGTATTCTTAATACAACAGAATGGGCCCAACTAATATTAATAGACAATTAAAAAACATGTAACATTAATAACAAGCATTTTTCATTCACGTTATCGTATTCAACGATTATGATAAAACATCTTGATAAGAAGTATTATCTTTTTCAGGTCAAAACAACCAAATAAAATGATGACAATCCGTAAAAAGCTTCTTATCATTTTTTCAATAGGTTTAGTATTAACAATTATTGGATTAACTACTGGAATTCTTTGGTTTATGATTTATTCATCGATTATAAATGCAGTAGGTATAAAAGATTTTATCTACAATTGTGATCATTGCATAAGTCTTACATATTGTTTTATAGCAATTATCTTTAACACCAACATCTACAAGTTACAAGCTATGGGAAGTGACACCAATCCCTATGTATCTGAAAATATACATGTTCAATTTAACTAACTATGAAGATTTCATTTCAAATACTGAATCTAAAGCAAAACCAAATTTTGTGGAAATGGGTCCTTATGTATTTAGGTATTAAATTCATGTCATATAATATAAATAGTTTTTATTAATTAGAAGTCAAACAGCATCGTACAAATTTTATTAACAGGGAAGTTGACTATAAGGTAGAACAAAAATGGCATGACAATGATACCATAACATATCAAAGGAAAAGGGTGTGGCATTTTGATGAATCTCTATCAGTAGGAGGTTTAGATGATAAAGTAACTAATATAAATCCTGTAACTGCTGTATGTATCTTTTAATAGTATACTACATAGTAAATGCTGTTCTATTTTATTACAATATGTTCTTTTTCTAACATTCTTAGAGTGTCGGATATGCATTAAGACATAAAAAACCTGTTCTCCGTGATATAGTAGATAGAGTAATGAAATCAGTAGGACAACAATTAATAATTACCAAGTCTGTTAATGAATTACTTTTTGAAGGCTATGAAGATACTATATTAAAAATAGCACAAAAAATTAATTTCACAGAAATTCCATTTACCAAATTTGCTTGGTTTTATGGGGTAAATTTCATGTAAATATTATTAAAGCAGAGACATAACTGAAAAAGTATATTTGTAATATTGTCTTGTTCACAGCGAAATGATTCTGCATCCTATGATGGAACATTCAATATGTTAACTGGTAAATCTAATTTACTCGATGTAGGAATAGTCAAAGAATGGAATTTTAATAACAGAGTAAGTTATTATCCTGGAAAATGCGGAGAAATAAGAGGAACAAATGGTGATTTGTGGCCACCATTACCTGATAATAAAACTATATCTTTCTTTGTACCTGATATTTGCACGTGAGTTTAGTAATGAGTTTAACTTTCTATTAGAAATGATGAAAATCAAATAAATTCATACTATTTTTGGACAATTATGTCAATAGGAGTATGTCAGCAACATATGATAATACAACTGTTCATGAAGGATTAATAGGAGCTAGATATATTGGTGACGATACAACATTCGACAATGGTTCAAAAGTACCATCGCGTTCGTGTTATTGCGAGGGAGAATGTGTTCCCTCTGGAGCGTTAAATATTTCATTATGCAAATGGGGTGCTCCAGCATTCATCAGTTTACCACACTTTTATTTGGCGGATCCAAGTTACAGAGAAAGTATCAATGGAATGAAACCTAGTAAAGAAAAACATGAACTTTCAATATCCATAGAACCGGTAATTATCGCAAAACAATAGGTATCAATTAACAATGACCATGTTATGTTATATTATACAAAGAAAAATTTTTGTAGAAAACGGGCGTTCCACTGAACGTGCATGCAAAACTACAATTAAATTTGTTGATACAACCTGACCAAGAGATGTCGTAAGTTCTTATTTTATCTTTTTACTATGGAATATAAATATAATATAATGAATAATATATATGTAAATGAAACTTAAGCAGATTTATAAAATATCATTTTCAGCATGTTTAAGAATATTAAGAAAACATTTATACCAATGTTATGGTTTACTCAAGAAGCTTATTTGACAAGTGATTATGCTCATATAATTAAATTTATTATTATTTTGGAATCTTTGGGCAGCATAACTTGTTACGGTATTGCCTGTATTGGCATTTTAATTATTTCTATCGGCATATTTTTGTACATTAAACATGGTTTGGGTGAAGAAGAAAATCAAGTTTTATTGTCAAGCAAATCTAATGAAAATGATGACATTGGTACTGTTAATGAATAATCGATTATATATATTTGCAAACATATGATCAGATTATATGGAAAGATATAATCAATGCCTATCAAATAAGAAACAAAAACGATCTTTGAAATCTTAGAGTGTATGATAATTATACATGTAGATTACAAATCTTACCATGTATCTCTTGATTGAAGTTGATATAATATAATTGAAGATAACAGCAAGTTGATTGTAAACAAAATTGTACTCATACAAAGTTAGTGCATTGTTCAAAATGTTTATAAACGTGCTTTTAAAATGTAACTATAACGGTAATCAAGTGCCTCATTGCTTTAATGATAACAAACGTTAGAAATAGCGTAAAATACAATAGATACCTCGAATGCTTAAAAGTAAGATGCATATAACAATATTAATATAAGTTCTCTTCCGTAAGCAAGGGATAGAAACTTATTTCCAATCTCTTCTGTAATATTTTTTTAGTACCTATTCAAAATATGTATTATATTCTAGGTATGTACATATTTTTATCTATGAAATCTGAAGAAATAATGAATATTAGAATCACATTCATTAAATTCAATTAATGTTAATGCTCATCGTATAATTGAAGTTATAGCAATTATTATACTGTTACAGCTGTGATAACTACAGTCTTGTTTCATTAGAATAAGAATTCTTAGAAAATACAAGACATTACTTTTATACAATACATTGTTGAAAGTAAATTACATATATGCGTGTACATATTTTATCCTTACATTATTATCCTTTTGGTCTACTTTCTTGAGAGGTCACTCATGTAACTTCTAGATGTCACTACTGTTTAGTTTTTTAAATGAAAAAGTACATTTTCTACTGTATCGCGGTCTGACCAAGTTTTTGTGTAAAAAAAAAAGTAGAAAAAGAACGATGAAAAAATTAAATTAGCAAATTTTTACATCAAATGGACTGGTTTTTACTAAACAAAACAGATATGATGAAGCGGTTGAAATTGGCTGGTAAAATGACACTCTACGTCAATAGTAATTAAACATGAGAATTGTAGAAACCTCGTAAATTCATTATTCTTCAAAATTCTTGTAAAAAGAACTTTGGAAGCTTTTTTTAAAAAGGCAACCATTCTAATTACGCTGTGAACTATTTTTGCGTTTAATATTATTAATTGCTGCAATAATATTACTGACGCAATGTATAAACTACCAAAATAATTCTTTCTTCGTACCTAGACTATTAATTAAACACGAAAAAATATTTTCGCCGAGCACACGCAGATCTACAAACTGGAATGTTTTATCGATCGACTGTAAAGTGATTTCATTATTCACGTGTAAAAATAAAAGAATCTTTCGTTCGAGAATAGCCGCTTTTTGCTGTTGATTCCCTTTTTTCCACTGCCATGCAATGTACATATTATTCTTTCAAAAGATGGCGATACAGACGTAAATTTTTCAAGCGTGGCAGAAAGTACAGAACGAATGAAAGGACACGAAGCAAATTGGAAAAAGAATACCAAACACCTTCGAAGTATATAGTTTCAATTTGTCATGCATAAGCTCGCAACTCGTCGCATATTTATACAAACTGAGTACACGCTAAGCAACGATAGTTTACTTTGATCCTATCGATCATAACGCACACAACTTTTCGTATGTCACGTGCGTAGAACGATCTAACCGTTATAGTCACTTCTCTAGCATAGAGAAGCAACGATCGATCGTTCGTATTTACATACTCTATCTTCAAACGTCTAATCGCAAAAACGATGAGGCATTATTCTCAAATAAATCAAATTGTTCGATCGATACTCCTTTCGAGGAAATCAACATTCGCTGAATATATTTTATCAAAGAGAAGAGTGCCTTTACGTTTCTCGGTTGTTGTGTAAAATTCAACAGAGAAGGAAGAACCAGCGCCCGGAAAACATCAGAAGACGAGCAACCGAGGTAAACTCGAAACCTTTGCTCATCCTAGTGTTAAACGATATTGACGTTTGCTCACGGTTTACGCGAAATAGTTTATAAACATTGCAGAGAACACGGTAAATGTTAAAAAATGAACAATACCTCTCAGATCTTTGAGGTATGTTTAAAAATGAAAAACATGCGCATATCTTAAATCAGAATTCAATCTTAAAACAGAAGTAACCAATAGATTTGGACTAATGTCAGAAAAAACACACATAGTAGAATATTTTATAACTTTCGCATGAACTATCAATGCCAAGATAAACGCGACGGCAAGATAGGAAAAGGCTGACTCTAAAAGGTTTATCGGGCACAGAAATGATAAATGAGCGTGCGATCAAACGAATGGACGAACTAACGAGGAAATTGTATAGCGTGTACGCAGCCGAAATCTTTGCACTCCTGAATTTTCGCTATCGTGCGGAAACGCAAACTAATCCGAACGGTCAGCGAAAGAAATCCTCCACTGAAATATAATACTCTCTCAAGTTACTTTTTATTTTCGAAGCATTTCGAAGGATATTGACGCTAAGGACGGTTAACTGACACGGGACGAACTTAGAATTTTCTATTGATCGAAGTAAACATAAAATGTCGCACAAAATATTACGTTATCGCATTAACGTATTTCCTTTATTCGTGTGGCTATCACGAGCAGAAGTTATTTACGATTAAATAATTCGATCGAAGTTTTATTGACTCTTATTTGACGGAGCTTACAATTCTGCATGAAATACAGTTGAATCTTTTCGAGAACAATTTCCGATCAAAGCCGTTGTAAAGTTGCATTTGCTCGTAAAATCGAGATTGCAATTTAATTTTACCTGGTGGAATTTATCGACAAAAATAGATACACACGTAACGTTGCTACAGAGCGGTTAGAAAAGTAGAAAAAGGATTGAAATACCCAGGAACTCCAACACATCCAACGACCATTGTTGTTTGTTTAACGAAAAGAGAATATAAACGTCGTATACGTTTACCACTTAACGTAACTGGAGGCAGCGATATGCAAGGCTTGCTCACTTCAGCTATACTTTTATAATTATATTGCTTTAATAACAAGCTATACTGTCTTTTAATAAAAAAAAACTCGTCGAAAGAGTAAGAATCACCAGGTATTCACCAGGTTCGACGTAGGAAAATTTCAGGGCAAAATGTGACATCGACTAGTACTAGTGCACCTACGCGCGCTCGTTAAAACGACGTACATACCTCAGTTTCGCAGAATCCGTCGTCGCGTTCACATCCCTTTCCCGAACTGGGACCTTTTCTAACAAGTCGACGTGACACACACCATGGAACATCTTCATGGAATCGTGCGATACATTCTCTTTATGAAGCAGTGATTTTACATTGTTACTAACGTAAAACTTGGGACAGTTGCAAAATTCTGTGAAAATTAATCACACGAATGTGTAGAATATTTGCTAGCAGCAATTTGCATTAAACAACGATGAATACCAAAATTAATACCGAAATACAATAGCCCGATAAACGGACGTGGTTTGTGATAAAAACAAGTGACTGTGATACGATTTTGAACAAAATTGCGAGTATAGTGACGACGACGACGCATATGTTTCAATGCCAAGTAACAAGTAAGAAATAGGCGATCGTAAATTAAAATGAATCATAAAAATCGCATAACAAATACGCAAAGTAAGAAGTTGCACGCGCCGTATTAAGAATCTACAGGAAATACTCGGGTCTCAAACTTCGTTGAACACCGCGAAACGAATAGTTGGTTGAACTAATATGAGAACAATTTTGATGATCGTAGAATTCTTTTTCTCTTTTTAGACGCTCGACGAAGCTTGTGCACGCGATATTATCTACCAACTGACCCCTTTAGTTTCGCCTGAAGACCACGGAGAAAAACAAGAACAAAGCGTATTCGAAAACTTTTGCCTATTCAAACACCTCTCGGAATTTGTCCGAAATCAGATCGATTAATCATGTTCGGAATTTTCACTTCCCGCTTTGTCGCACCATAAACAATGCGGAAGTGACGAGCAAAAAAAGAGGAACGCGCTGCAGCTACCATCGAATAGATCGAAGTTGCCCACAATCGACGCAAATCTGACAGATTTATGACAATTTATATTTCCGTTGTAGAACACGCTGGAACGAAATCGGAAACATCGTGTCGAATGCCGTGTTAAAAATACGTTAAAAAGACGTTTCCAACGTCTATCGGTTTTCCACGAGTTCACATTACGGTAACATTCGAGTCTTGTGGAAAATAAACATAGTAATAGCGAATATGCTGAGAATTTGAAATTAAAAGAAATCGAAAGAAAAGTGGACCGTATAATTAGTGGATTATGATAGGTGGACAATTGGCATAATTTTTGTCCCGCAAACATCACGAAATCGAATTCCACTGATGCTAAACCACGAGCCGCATAATAAAAGGTGCTAGAATGGTTTCGACACCTTGCTGATTAATTGACACGTTGGTTGTCTTTGTCGATTCCAGCGCGCTGGTAAAACGTGGTAGAAAAATTCGTACGATTAGCAGCATAATCGAGTGGTTCTTTTTCTCTTAAACGTCGTACGTCTCGAAGGAAAATCAGAAATGCAAAAAATTCTTGTGGGAAAGTTTCCACGCCGAACCAACAGAATTTCGAATTTGCATTGAGAATCTGAAACGCGAATGCGATGCTTTTAGCGCTTTTAACCGAAATTTATTAACGGAGGCTAATGATTTTTCGAGCGGAACGACGATACGATCAATTAATAGACACCGTACAATTGCGTTACGATCACCGTACTATAAACTGCACCATGGTGTCGTAACGCCACGGTAACTTCTACTCAAGTACAATTAAAATTTCGATTAAATTATAGTTTCCGGGCGATGCTTCGTTAAACTTAACAGCAATGTTCATTTTAGTTACGGAGAACGCGATCCAGAAGATTTTTCACATTTAACCGCGGATCGATATCGACGACAGTTCCGCGAATAAGCTACGATAAATCGCTATATGCTGATGGAAAATCAACACACGATTAGTCGTTGGCTTCTGTGTTAACTTTTACGAGAAAAATTCCTCTCGCTACTTGCGAACAATTTCATCGTTATCCCGTAATTAAATTTGATCTCGAACTTTCCCTCTAGAGCTCGACCGGACGTTAGAAGTAAAATCGGAAAAAGGAGGGAAACCGTGGGACAATACGTTCGTTCAACCAGATGAAACGCATCCTACCGAGATACTTCTCGATTTTCCAATTCTCGTGGACACTGCGTTCCTTTTTCACGAAAAAACAAGGCAAAAGGAAAAACTTACCATGGTATCGACTCGATAGCAAATTTATCGTCTACCCGCAGACTGGAAAATCTGTTAGAAGAGGAGGGAAAGGGGAGGACCGAAGCAGGATGAACTGAAGAATCATTTTCTATTTGTCGAGCCATTAGTCGGAAGAAATTCATTAGACAATTCGTCGCTTGGGAAATCGGAACACGTGATAGCCAAAACTTTCTTCGTTAGCCCCGGTTTTCGATTCGGTGCCAAAGAAGTCTCTTCCCTTCTTCGCTGCTTTTTCTAGAAACGGTGGAAGAAGAACGATCCACTCATTAATCTATCTAATCCACTCTGCCAAGAATCAAGTTTTCTGATGGTTTGCGATATTAATTGCACGAAACAGGCGCGTCAATGATCAGTGTTAGAAGATGACGCTGATAAAGAAGTAGAACAAGGGGAGTCGTCTTTAATATCATGGAAATTGAAGAGAAGTAAAATGTCACTTGATCGCAATAGGGGAAACGAGGTGAATCGAACCGAAGCGACAACTTTTCCGCCGTGTATTTCTCTCTTTTCCTCGCTAAACGTTTATCGAGGAAACGTCGAACTTGAGAACGTTCGAAATGGAGACTGAAAGCAGCAGTACCCTGTAAAAAAAGAAGTTGTTTGCTAAGCTATCCCTAGAAGGGTTCCGTGTTTTTCGATATCAATAACGTATAAAGGATCCTGAACAGGGAAAAAGAAAGATGCATCCTCTCGAGTCAGTGATCGTGGGATGGCTGGCATTGGTGATATCCACGTTGGTCGATGCCATCGATTACTCGGACGACTACTCAGCGATGGATTACTCTGACGAATCGGACATCGATTACAATGCCACGAATTGCACCAATAGCTATTGTATCTCAAACGAAGAGTACGTGGATCGTATGTTAAATTATATATTCCCCAAGTTTTGGGACTGGGTGTTGATCGCGTCGCATAGCATCGTTTTCGTGATCGGCCTAATCGGGAATGCACTAGTTTGTATCGCGGTTTACAGGAACCATTCTATGAGAACGGTGACAAATTATTTTATTGTCAATTTAGCTGTGGCCGATTTCCTAGTTTTATTGCTTTGTCTTCCGTTCACCGTACTGTGGGACATCACCGAGACCTGGTTTCTAGGTTTGACCTTGTGCAAAGCCGTGCCATATCTACAGGTATGACAATCACGCTTCATCTATTAGATTAACATTTGTCTCTCGTGTGATTTTAATTGAAAAGATCGCGAAACAAACATAAAAAGAGAAGCAGCTTTTAAACATCCTAAAATGTTGCATTCACGCCTCTCGATATTCTTTTTCTGGAGAGCGTCCAAGGATTAGAGATTTCGCGCACGTTCGTTGGAGGCGCAAGCAAACTCTTCTCCCACGTTATCGTTCGTTACCTGCTGGATTCCTACCCGTACCACCGGTTGAACTTTTCTTCGATATTTATTTCGAGAGTGCGCAAGCTTTACAGTGAAGCTACCGTTCGAATTCGGGCCAACAAGAGATTGGAGATGTTCGAGGCAGTAAAGAGCAGCTACCTTAATTGCAAAATTGAATGTAGTTTAGATGCGATTCGATCGACGACGTTTCCATCGCATGAACATTCGCGATCTTCTCTATTCGACGATTCATAGCATCTTCTATTCTCCTTATACGGCGTATAAATTTTAGGGAACTCGCAATGTAATGGATAAAAGGCTTTCTCTGCTAAACCAGACACAGGCCTGACTTTATAATAAATTCATAAGTGTTATTCTCAATATCATATTCTAGTCCCTTTCATATTCGTCGAACATGTTTTTTCTTTCTGCGTGGATACCTCCTGGTTGACTCAACATTGAGACACGAAACGCGACGACGAATTAAAAACGACCACTTTAATTTTCAACGAAGATTAGAGCACTTTTTTTCATTCCTCTTTATTATCGAATCGTTCGCGTCGTTAGTATATTCGTGTTGGTTCGTCGACGACTTCGGACTAGTTTCGAATAATAGAACCCGCCTCACGAACACAAATATCTTTATTCAAGTTTTAATTAACTCGATTACAATATCCTTCTTCGCGTGACTAATAACGAACGGTATCAACCCGGTGAAAAGCCGATGTCGCATTCACCCCTAAATTTTCTCGACTCAACGACACGATTAGGAAGCCTTAATCGTAAATAAAATTATGTACTGAAATTATGCAATTAAGGTCTTATGGAATATAACCGGAGGTAGATTTTTAAATACCTGGAACGATATCGCGGTCGAAGCAATCATAATTCTTCCCGTTCATTCTGCTTTTAATTTCAATCGCAGTTTGCACGTTTGTTAAGTAATTATCTGTTTTCAAATTGTACTTTTTAGGCGACGGGCATCGGTATTTTTAGTTCGTCGATAGTTCAACAGATGGCTCGATGCGAGTAGCGATTCTCGCATTTGGTATATCACTTTAAATGTAATATAAGGCCGACACGAAGTTATCCTTCATCTAAAAAGGGTACTCGCTACTTTAATAGCGCGTCAGTACGGCCCAAGTGCCGTGTTGGCGGAGTATGGCCCATCAAGACATACCCAGTACATAATTTTTGTAAACGCGAGGCTGTCGGCTGCCAATTTTTGCACCGGCGCCTCCATTTGCTCAATTGATAATGATAATGAAAATAATAATGGTTAAATATAGTGATAGTAGGTAATAATTAATAGTAATACTAATAACAATAATAAAAAAATGATTTTCAATAATGAACTTACTCTCCTACTCTGTTCATTGTGATGAAAATTGATTTGCATCATTGGTAAGGAGGATAATTCGCAAAGTGAAAATTAAAACGAATGATTCGCTTGGACAAACGGTTGTATCGTCCTGTACATCAATGAACAGATCTAAACGCTTGCCGCCGCTTATAACAAATTTCAGTTAAGTTTGTATTTGATATTGCTAATAAGTAATTAAGTATATAAAGTATTAAGTATATAAGTAATTAAACAAAAAAGTTGGCAACTATGGCATTCGCATGTAAAGGAGTTAACGTCCACAGGCAAAATTTAAAAAATTCATTACCGTTTCAAAGCTCCATCCCCCGTTCTTTTATCCAATTTTCGAAGAAGAATGACCTATTCGGGGTAGTACTATTTTTCACGCCTGATCCACGATACCTTCCGAAACTTGACATTCGGATGAGATATATATTCTGGAGATTTCGACATTGACCGCAAAAAGATTTATGTAATCGCTAACAAAAGAAATATGCTGCTTGATTGATAGCTAACCGAGGATCCGACTATTACAGTCGACGCTCGTAAATTCCATCTGTTATGCAATCCACTTGCCGTTCCATAAAATCCATCTTGTACAATGTGTAATGTAACACGCGAAGATGCGACGCCGGCGTATCATTCTTTCTCATATTCCTCGCGTACCATCGCACGTTAGCAGACCAAATGGACACAAATGACCGTATCGTGTATCACAGAAGGATAGAAAAAAAGAGAATGGCGCGCTTATAATTCAAAATGAGATACAAGCGATTTCGCATCGCGTGACATCTGGCAGCCGAGCGGAATAAACATCGCGAGGGCGGTGGCCGCGTCAGCGGAACAAACGAACTTTCTGATCGCCGTTATTTCGCTCGATAAAACGGAATACGCGAATTACACGGTGAGCAATAAATTTTACGAATTATCGATTCGTTGCGAAGCAAACGGACACCGAAGTAACGTACTCGTCGACTGGTCGAACGGGACACTGTTGCACATAGCTCGGAGTGAGTTTCGAATAATGATTAATTAATTCTGCAAAAGGGTCGAACCTCTTGCGCGATGGAATTTAACAGAATTAAGTAAGCAACAGGAGAAAACGAGTTTAGCACGTTTATTGCGATACTACAAAGAGGTGGCAGAGTACAAAGGGCGTATCTCGTATAGGAAGCCAAGACAACGTTACACAAACTTGCTTTATAGCCTATTGTTGGGGTATTGTCTCGGACTTTGGTGTTCGCTATATGGTAAGATACGCGTGAGAACGCGAGCAACGATCCATAGTTGACCATAATTATCGTCTCTTTTGCAACAATGTTAACGACAGAGTCACACTCAGGTTCGCTGAAACGAAGCTACGGAGAAGAAAGGTTACCCTGTCGGCGCCCCATTAATATCGCATTAATGACTATGGAAACAGTGGTATTCGTGTAACGCGTTTCGAACAACATATTTGCAAACGATACCACCGCACTGTTTCGTCCAAAGGGTAATTAACGTGGAATGCACGATTTGGTTTGCAGTTTGCTACGATCGACCAGTGCGGTCAAGAGCGCGTGTGATCCTACATTTAATTAAAACTCGATCGGTCGGTATTACAGCAGGGTTACACTTGTATATATACCGAAGTACAGTTATGTGGAAATATCGTTCGGCTCGTTTATCATAGTCCCATGCATGTGACCACGTATATCCACGCCGGTGTGCAAACTCGCATCCTACGTCTGTGCCTTCGTTAGGATGTACCAACATGCTCGCATAACCAAGGCAGCTCTCAGCTGGCGACCAAATCGCATTATCTTACAACGCGTTACCGAACACCGTTCCCGCTGCAGGATAACTTATTTCTGGATTCTCAACTTGTTCAACGAATTTAACTCGCTAAGCTGAATTCGTCTCGCTTGCGAAATAATAATCGCTTCTCGTTTGTGTTGGGCCGGATAACTTTACTTCCGTGGCGAATGTCGGTGACAACCGGCGTTCGTTAAATCCAGTTCACCGCGTAGAAATTCATCAAGGACCGAGGTAACGTTACTTTTGCGAAAAAACTGTCGCGAGAGGCGGTCGCGAGTAAAAGCGAGTCGCTAGGCGAAATTCCAGCGCGAGAAAAGAAGAGATAGCCCGACGAATGTCGGAGAGATGAAAAAAGCGGGTGAAGCACGTGCCGGGTCGCAAGCACGGTAACGTCTCTACGTGTGCGTGAATATTTTTTACCGGAAGTACGCGAAAAGCAAAGAGGCCGAGCGTAACGTGGCTAGCTATAACGAAAATACCGGGTTTCGCCGAGCCGTTGCTTTGCGAATGCGTGTTTATCGTCACGCTGTTTATACATTGCATAATTTCTTCGGCTATGGATAGCAGCCAAGAACTTTTTTTCAAGAAACTAAGACGCGCTTGAAGCGAACACATTTCTCGACAAACCGTCCGTTTAAATGAAATTTTCAATTCTGTGGGATATTCGAGCCGATACTCCGTACAACAGCAGCCTTCTAATTACTTACACACTGTATCCGATGACAAAGACACCAACTTGAAGCCGGCGCTGTGCAGTTAATCGTTTGTATAATCGTACATCGCTGCTCCCTCTGATCAACATCAAACGAAAATCAAGAACAAACAGTAGAACGACTGCGATAGACTTGTATGTAATATTTGTCAGCCCTCTTCGAGCGAGAATTAAAGCGCTCTTACGTTACGAGCGCATTTCCTCGATAACGTAAAGCCCCTGTTATTCTCTATTCCCCGACTTGTTACCAGGCTCTATCGTATCTAAAATGCAAATATACGTTGTATAATTGCCGAACACCGATTTAAGTTGTATATTTTTCTCTTTTATCCAAGAGAAACATATTAGCGTTCCAAGTGGCAATTTCCTATTGCGGCGGCAATTTATCAGGAGATTCGTGTATTTGCATTTCAGATAAGATCGCGGCTAGCTGATGTAGAATGTTTAACGATTTCTGGCTTCTGACTACACATACACAAGAGCACATAACGTAGACGTTAGCGATTTCCAAAAAGGATTATGTTACATTCGCCAGGACGAAGGAACAAGCGAAACGAGCGTCGTTCCACTTCTTTCTACGTTTGAGGTTTCGTGGTGGTTGGAAAAAAAACTCTGCTCGTTCGGATTATTATCATGTACACCGACATTGCGGAATACGATTACGATAAAGAAAGCGAAAATTTCGCGTGAGTTGTCGCGTTACACAAGCAACCGGTAGCTAACGATATAATTTCTCGTTACGACGATTAACCGTAACTTTTTCACTTTGTCTATCGCGAGACTTGAATTCTTGCCAACGTCGCAAGGCATGGAAATTACAGCTATGTACAGTGCGCGACGTGTCTTAAGAAATCTTTGAAATACCCCGCGCATATGGAACTTCCATATCTTTCTGAAAGCGAAGGAAGTCAAAGTGAAGTAGGTCTACTCGTGGACGCACCGTTGAATCGTAATCATGCACTCAAACTCTTGCTTTACGACGAACAACATTGGCACAAAGTTAAAAGTTAACGAGACGGACGCCTGTGTTCCCAAGATACTTTGCTTTTTCCAACGTAGCGAAACGTTACCTGGCGTGACACGAGCTAAATTTCCCGCGGGTTTCTCGATACACCCAGCGAATGCAACGCAAAGTAATCCCAAAGGCCGCTCAAAAATATGTATCAGTATCATCGGCACCTTATTGATTATTTAACCTTGAAGAGACGTAAGGATACTGCATTGCCGCTAGGTCTGTGCATCGTTCGGGAATTTGAAACTCAAAAGACACGTAGGAGCTAATGATATAAAGTTTGCGTGCCTTCGGGGTCGTTACGGCGACCAAGGGACTGTTCGCAACAGACGAGTCGTACGAGTCAGGTGATATTTCACTAGGGAACAACTCTTTCTCGTGACCGAATCGATAACGTGAATTTTTTATAACGTTGCCCTAATATCTTCCTTTGTGACGGTTCTGCTCGAACTTTCCACCGATAAAACTATAATTCCTCTAATTAACAACGTAAAAGGAGATAACAAACCGAGTGTAAAACGAGGAGAAGGTGGGAGATCCCTCGCGTGTGTGCCATTGATTGTACTCGTTGACCTTCCCAAAACGTCAAAGACGCTCATGTATAAACAAACAGAGATCAGAATATAAATAAAAAAGTTCTTAGGTCGCGTAACGCACGCATTCTCGGTGATATACACGGTTTGGATAGGAAGTAACACGAAAATGATACGATTCGTGTTGTTAGTTGACGATCAATGAAAAAAGAAAGGAAAGGACGAAGAGCTTGCACGGATGCTCTCCCGTCTGGAAAAGCGATTTCGACGTTGATCCGTCAGTTATCATCGTCAGGCTGGCACTCGTTAATCGAGGCAGCCGGTGTTGGTTCAATCGCTCCGGTGACCGAAGGGCAAAGCCCCAAGTGGTATTGTCGTGATATCGGTGGCACGTTAGGCACGCACTGGCGTGACGAATGCAGTTGTGAGTGTGACCAGTAGATAGCCGAGATTTAATTAAAACGCGCTCTACGGCCGCCCACGGTGACAAACAATTGTGAAATCGTTTCGCGTTAGGTGAGAGTTGAAAAAACAATGGGTTCTGTTCGGGCTGACGAGCAACCTATCCGTTACGCCTCGGGACCAAGCGGAATTATTCGATTCGCCTTTGTATGTCCTTTCCGTCAACGTCTCGCCTCTTTTTTCTTTTCCTTCCGCGTCTATTTAACTTCTTCCACGCGATACGTCCACGGATCGATTAGAGAACCCTATCTTGTTTAACTACTTATACCGTAAAATTCTCCTTAATTACCTTTATGTACACTTTGAAATTTCCCACCTAAACCCGACGAATAAATTCGAATATCTCACTTGGCGCAGGCTTCTCTGTTAATTGCGCGGAAACCATGCCGGATAGAATAACGACAAGCGAAAGCGTTTGGAACAATTTGCTCTGCGTGTTAAACGTAACCGCTCTTTGCTTCTGCTATGTTCTAATGCCGATCGATTTACTTTACAGCTGGAATATCTCCTTGTCGAGATCCTTGACCGACTCTAATTATTACAACTGCAGTAAGGAACGATCGATCTTGTACCGAATATAAATATTCGCGCAATTTAATCGTATTTCTAAAAGAAAGCCGATCTTTAATCTCCATTTGTGTATCGCAAAGTATCTAGTTCTTCCCGAATCGCAACCAACGAAGATCGCGTACAAGTATTTCAATTATTTTACGAGCATCGTATATCGCAAGGAAAACGGATAATCACTCGGGACGAGCAGGATTTGTACCTTTCGTGGAAAATAGTTTCGATTTCAAATGTCCGCTACCGACGACAAAACAAAGTTTCCTTTGTCACGTTTCTATAAATATAGGAAGAAAAAACCAGCTTGAACTAATATCGATAATTGAGGTTGTCTGGTAAATAATTTTCCAAGAAATCGGTCGCTGCACCTAGAAACCGAATCAGGAACATTCGCTGCTTTTCTTTCCAAGAAACAAATGAAAGAAATGACAAATTACTCGTGTTCAGATAACTACGTTTCCTTTTCCTTTTTTCCTCGCAGCCGTATTTCCAAGTCGCGGCTAACGATGTTCGGAATTTTTCAATTGCTTAATCTTCTCCTATCTCCATTGAAATTAAAGTATCCCCAGAGCTCGGAGCATCGTTATCTCGCAGTAAGACTGCAAGTTCCCCGATTTAATTTCCATTCGCGCGCATAGATTTCGTGATGAAAATGAAACAAATACATTTACACAGGAGCTCCTTCTTGAACAGATAGAACGTGGAAAGTACGTATCGATGTATTAGGTTGTCCCGAAAGTTTCTTTCCTTTCACAAGGAAATAATAGATGCGCAACCTTTTTTCGTTTTGTATTATTTGATTGAATCATCTACGATCCATTTTCTTCTATTTCTATTATTATGATCGTACATGATTCGACAAAAATAATATAAAACAGAGAACGTGGTGCATCCATTTATTTGCTTACAAAATGAAAGAAACTTTTGGGACAACCTAACAAAAGAGAACAACAACGCTTATACGTTTCTTCTCGATCTTCGTAGGAGAAATTTAGTCGCATTATGCGCGATCGTCACAGTATGACAAGATAAAATCGTAAATTGTTACTTGCCACAAAAAGGGGGTGAAAAGTCAGGATCACATTGCGACAGTACAAAAGCTATGACGGAGCAAAGCGGTGGCCTAATCAGTGAAAGGCTGATGTCTCGAAAAGTAGGAACCTGTGGAGAGGACCTGAAGCTACAAGCTTGAACCCTTTACCGACCAATTCGACGATCAATTCGAATATACCTGACGTTCGCGTTTGTTGCCGCGCAGCAACTTCGTAACAAGCCCTTTGACGATAATTCGGAAATTCAATCGACAGCAAGCACTTGCAGTCGGACCTCTAAACGCATTAGCATAGCGTATGAAAAGACGTCACACGGGAAATGTCCAGTAAACAGAACGCAAATGTGCATGTGTCGTTTGTCGGTAAACGTCGGAAAGAGTTTACACCGACCGGAACGCTTTATTTTAAATGCGATTTGCTTAATGATTCGTTTGTTTTTAATCAGAGCCGACCTTCGATAAATTCTTCGCTTGGCCGTCGGATGTATCAAACGCGCTGCCGACGGTAGTTGGTGAAAAGAAATTTAGGTCGAATCGAGCAACGCGATTCGTTTTATTAATTCCACGAGTTGTTCGCAAACAAAAAGAAAAACAACTCGAAGCTGAGCTACGAAGCCGATAAATTTTCTGGCGGGAAAAAAGCACGGGCGCACCAACGGAACCAACAGTTTTATCATTTTTCCGACAAGTAAAACTCCTACCAAGTCCTCGGCCGTATTTTCTAACCGTTCGTTTTATATTCATGACGTGTCTCTCTGTACTAGACCAACTACGAATAAATCGTGTTATCGGGTAAAAAGCCAAAATGTAAGATATGTCAATGTCTATAATATAACATTAACGAGTATTTATATTCGTATTCACGTGAATACCAAAAAATGTCAGCTACCTGTAAGTAGATCCAACTGTATCGTCGATCGATCTCCGATGCAACACGTAAGTTCTATAGCCAACGGAAGTTATGGAAATCTTATGAATGAACAAATTCAAACTCATAACGAACGCGGTTAATTTCTTTCTTCTAAATAACGTTGAATGATACTCGCGAATGTGCAAGGAATGAAACCTTGAACTCTTGTTTTTAGAGCATTTATCTCTACCGACGATCACGTAAATATTTGAAAGATGATCCTGTTTCTGCTTGGTCTTTGTTCCAGACAGTGTCCGTGACCGTGAGCATATTGACCCTAACTTTTATATCGATAGATCGATGGTACGCGATATGTTTTCCCCTGAGATTTAAGTCTACCACGGGACGAGCAAAAACCGCGATCATCGGAATTTGGGCGATAGCCCTTCTATTTGGTAGGTAAATATTAATTGAATATCTTTTCTTAAATAGCAATTCAGCGAAACAAGCATACGATTCGTGTTTAGAAGCGTTTACGCTTTTATAGAATAGTTTATTCCAAAATTAAGGCATTCGACATATTATTTTTAGTTACTATGAGAAAAACCATGTATCGACACTCAACGTTTGTACAGATATTCCGGATCTCGTGGTGTTACATACCGTCCCACCTACGCACATCAAAATAAAGACCATTTTATTCACGCAGTGCGACATATCCTGGAGTCAAAGGAGCCAGATCACCTTTACTATCGTCAAACTAATATTCCTTTATACCGGACCTTTGATCTTCATGAGCGTAGCCTATTGGCAGATTGTAAAAGTCCTTTGGAGAAGCAACATTCCAGGACATGATTGTAAGCAAACGATCGACTTTCGTTTCCTTTGTATCTTATTTTGCGAAGAAATTTATACGTAATCTATGGCCACGCGTTTATACGTGTAACGAAGCTATTATAAAATATTTCTAGCACTTGCTCGAACAGATCATCGCACGCTTTTCTTCGCGGATATTCGTGTCATCACGATCTTCTCTTATCGACACCATTAGTATTCGACGTTCTAAATTCCAAACTGTGAATAACTGCGAATATACTTAACACGACATTTAACCTTTCCGTGGACGTTTATGTTACAGTTAAACGTTTAAGCTGTGACCGATCAGTAATATCACGATCGTAACAAAAACTAACCGATAATTCTACGACATGAATAATAATAACACCAAGTATTTGCAGTACCGACACGAGCATCCCAGATGAACCAGATTCCATCGACCGGTGGCGGAAATCCGGAAGTACAGCTGAGATCTCGACGAAAAGCGGCAAAAATGTTGGTCACAGTGGTCATCACATTTGCGATTTGCTATTTCCCTGTGCACTTACTCTCCGTTTTAAGGTATCTTCTACTAATCGATATGTTACACAAGTTCAATTTATCCTAATGTCCAACACAACGTAATATAACAAACAAAAACATCTAAATACTTCGATAATGGGCGAACACGCGTGTTACGACAGCTGGGATGGAAACGACGTTATTGTTCAAAGCAAATTGATGTCCGTATTATTTAACGTTTCAGGTATACCACCACATTACCATCCAATAAATGGATAAACGCCATCAGCTTAATCGCGCACGGCCTATGTTATTTCAATAGTGCAGTTAATCCTCTGATCTACAACTTCATGAGCGGTAAACAACCTTTGATTTTCATTAATTTTAAACAAACGATAGTTTATCGATCGTGTTTCAATTGCACGGCTCAGATAATTCTACTAGGCAAGATCACTTTTTCGCGATTTAGTCGACAAACAGCTTACACTGCTTTTAAATTCTATCGTTACACTGTCAAGTGACTTTCTAGGGATTTTATGGATTGCACGGTGCCGTACCGTTTTGATCAAAAAATACGATCGATACGATTGATGCGATCGATTTACTGCAAACCATCTGATACGGATGCTGATACGTAAAGATTCGTGTCACGCTACTTCTTGCGTAAATGGAATAAGGTGATTCGTCTCTATGTGTAAATGTACACGATTCAGCAAATGTATCGTGAGGTATACGAAGTTGATTAATATTTGCAACATCTGTCGAATATAATTAATCTGATTAGTTTTAATGTCCATGCAAATAATTGACTTTTGATAAAATTCTTCCTTTCCTCCCTTCTCTTCTGTTGTCTCTTGCTTCCTTCTCTTTTCACCCTTCTAATTATTCTGAAGTGATTTCTAGATATATCTACGACTATGTACAGATCCAAAATGAATCACCCTAATTCATTACGAGATCTATCTTCTTAACTCATTACGAAATTCAAAACTTATCGGAGTGCTCTCCTCACGGCCATTATTAACATGCACCTCTCCAGATATTTCTATCTCGTTTACTTGAAGAACTTGGTAATTAAGTAAAGCAATGTTTCGCTGTCTAATTTATAACGACTTTGGTGTTTCTAACTTACAGTTTGCATTTTAAAATGTACAAGAATTCAAAAAGAACAATGACACGATTCTTTTACAAATTGATCGTAATATTATGCCAGTTGATTTAACAAAGTTTTGCTGTTAGTTTCTTTTCAAAATGCTTTTCGAGCAGTAAAGGTGTACATATCGTTTAAATACGTTTCCAAATTTCAAAAGATACTTTAGTTCGTAAGAAAAAGACTACACATACCTGTATTTCCACTTTAATAATTCCGGCTCGTAATGAAACCGGAAATAGAAACGACGACAACGGTGAAAGCAAAAGGAGATATTCAGCGTGTGGTTTGCAGGTAAGTTCCGGCAGGAGTTTGGTCGTACATTCCGAGAATGCACGCCTTTGAACCCCTCGAACGATCGCAGGCCAAACCAGCAGCTCAGCTACGCTTACATGGCAAACGAATGTCGGTCTGCATCGCAAAGTCGTCGTGAACAATTCTGACATGCGGAAATGCGAGTCTCTTGGGTGAAAAAAGTCCCTAATACAATCTTGGAAGGAACTCAGGCCGAAAACGAATCTGTCCAGGATCGATGTAGTTTTGGGTTTTGTCCTCCGCAATCTCAATTACGCTTAGGGTGAGCTGTATTATATTCCACAGTTATTGGCCATCTTACAAAATCAATTTCTTTTTTACCGATAATCTTTATTAAACT
Organism: Bombus superbus; assembly: GCA_014737385.1. Taxonomy (NCBI): domain Eukaryota; kingdom Metazoa; phylum Arthropoda; class Insecta; order Hymenoptera; family Apidae; genus Bombus; species Bombus superbus. The sequence goes on along the minus strand of JACXIK010000011.1, from coordinate 1,877,921 downwards.
CCTCGTTTTAATTTAACCACTTCACTGTACACGTAACCGACGATCCAAGAGAAGTAAACTTTAAAATCTAATTTCGAGAGTCGGAATTTTTCATTGCAAATGAACGATCATCGATCGATTAATCGATATCGATCGACAATCACTTAATTGACTTAAGATGCAGACGTAGAAGGCGTTTTGATAGATGATTTTTTGATAGATATCTGAGACTTAAATGACCTATTTGGAATTATAAAGTATGCTTAAAATAAAGGTCGATAACGAAATATTATATAGCTTACCCTTTTCGTTCAAGTTATAATGAAAATTGAAGTCAAACGACAATAATGGCGTTAATCTTAATTATAATATTATACCTCGATTTAAGGTTTACAGCAGTCCATTCTTTGAAAGTAATACAAGCTTAAAACAACGCAAATTATCTAATTTATATATAATGTACCTGTAAAATATTACAGAAAATATTCAATAATTAATCAAGGACTTCTATTACAGGGAAATTTCGGAAAGCGTTTAGGCGTACATTTTGCTGTGCTCGAGAGGATGGTTCTCGAATACAGCGTGGATATCTTGCGAGCACATCTAATTTCCCTCGAATAAAATCTCGGACCACGACGATACGAACGACGTTTAAGAATAACAATAACCTTCAACGAAACACCGAAATTATACCTCTCAGTGTTATAACCACTATTCAGCAAAATGATAAACACGATTGATTGCAAGCATATACACCAATGATATGACTATCAGACGCGCAGTAAGATTCACAAATAATTTATTTACATGTAATTTGAATTTTAATACTAATGTAGAATATAAGATATTAGATAAATATAACAAAAATGCTATGTTACACTCGATAGTATTTTAAATAATAAAAAATACTTGTGGAAACGATTATATTTAGCTCCTAAATTCATCAAAATTATACACACTATAAATTCCATTGAAAAATGGAATCATCTGATATAACAAAACATTGAATATTATTGAATTAATATGTAAAATGTAGTTACAATATTAAAAATTACCACATAGAAGCTCGATGTTTATTCTCGCAGAGTGTAAACTATAACATAGGCACATATGAATTTGTAAATCATTCATCATAATAGAATGGTTGTGTTTAAAACTATTATATTGTATGTAATCTTCAAACGATACGCCAAGTTCGCTGACAAAATTGTATGTAAAAACTTTAATAACATATAAATAATATATACTATCGCTGTGTCATAAATATATGATTAAATCTTATATTCTGTACACTTCTACTAGCACTTCATATAATCTTGACCGAATTTATTTTTAGTCCACAAAAGTTACATTTTTACCACATATGAGAATCGTTTAAGTGAAGATCAATCCCACTGTTTGTATGATGTCAACACTGTTAATGAAAATTTTATACAAGTTAAAATTAATTGATAGGATCCTTACACTTAAAGTTTACGCGAAACTTAATAAGTTAAAAAGAGGAAAATAAATTTAGTCATTTATGGAAAAAACTTCTTATCAATATATTATCTTTCCATTCCACCTTGCCAGTAACAAAGCATATCTTTGTAAGCGTATTTAAAAAAAAAGAATAATCGCGGTTTAGACTTTTCGTAGCTATTACGAAAAGCCGATTAACATTTATTAATGACAAATTTAATAGTTAGTATTAACTTTGTCTTAACTAGACTTTAAGATACACTAAATTACGTAACGATTATTTATTCACGATGCAGATCAAAGATTTCTTTTGTTCTAGTGTAATATAAGTAAAATTAAAGCATTAAGTAGTGGTTCTTTATCTAATAAATGTACTTCATTCATCCACCATTTACTTGATTCGCAGTACAAATTTGTTTGTACACAAGAAACAATACATACTGAGGTTACTGACCTGACTATATCCTATTTACAATAGCCGTTGTATTAAAAAGATATATCGATTTATTAGTCATTTTACCAGCCGATGCTGCATGCGTTAATACTCGATATACAATAATATGTTTAACACTAGTTGCCTCTACTAATAATTAATTATTAGTAGACTTTGTATAAGAGAGGAGTTTAACAATATAGAAGGATGACGTTTAATGACAGCAGCAAATCGATGGAATTCGTAGTGAAACATTGATACAGATGTTATCCACGAAATATACAACAATATGCTGAAATTAGATAGTCATTCAAAATATATTTTAGACACGCACACATCCAATTCTTAAAGTATCTCACAAATAATTTGTGAAGATCATTTTCCTATACAGATTGCATGGTAACGTCAATAAAATTACACATCATCTTTATAATATATGTGTACTCATGCTCGCGAAATGTCACAATTACGTCTTTCGCAAGAAACGTTACACGCTGTACGATGTTTTTTCAAGCTGCTGCTTCTTCAACAACTGTACTTTCAGTCGTTGTATTTTCTATTTTGTTTGAATCATTTTCAGCCTTTTCAATGACTGATTCCATAGCTTTAAGCGAAATAATATCTTTCTCATTAATAGTGACTTCTGATGAATCACTAGCACTTATATCGTCTAATTTATCAGTAGTAGTATCTCCTAGATTCACTGGTGCTTCGATATCAAGAATTTTAATATCTTTTTCGGTATTCTCAACCACAAGATTCGCTATTGCACTCGAACCTTCGATTTTCTCTGTTTCTTGAACTTCTGCCTGTTCAATTTCTATATTATCAAACTGTTCTGGCATAGTGTTCTGATCATCTTCTACTGAGTTAATTTTAACTTCTTGTTCAGTCTGTTGTGTATTATCAAGTTGATTTGTTTGTTGTGGCTGTGTGCTTTTACCTCTTTCTCGACTAGTCTGATGTTGATTCTCTGGTGGTGGAAGAATTGGAATAGCTGCTTTTGGTCGTCTCATTGGAGCTGATTGTTGTTGTTGCTGTTGCTGTTGCGCTGGACTATAATAAGTACAACCTTGTGGTTGAAACAATTCTTGTGGAGGTGGAGGACGTTGCGGCTATAAAATATCAAATAAAAAATATGTCAATTTTTAGATAATGTAATTAGAAAAAAAAAAAAAAAATAAAGATTTTGTGGTAGAAAAATATACCTGTACTTGTGGATTATAGCCTTGATAACCTTGGAAATTCGGTTGAAATGCTGGTCCATTTGGACCAGGAACATAATTAATTATACTAGGTGGAGCAGTTTGTGGAGGAATAAACTGTGGTGATGGTACTAAAAATGGCGGTGGAGCATAACTGGCAGGTTGACCATTAGGTGGTATAGGAATTACAGGTTGACCAGTCATAGGTGTAGTTGCAGTAGCAACAGACGTGGTTTGCTCAAAATGTCCTTGCGGATATCCTATAAAATTGAAATATATGCCATGAACATTCGTTTAAGTGCATAAATGTAATAAAAAATAACATACAAATATGCAGACAAACAATTATGTTTATTCAACAAAAAAATTAAATAACTAAAAAAATTATGCACACATAGTAACCTATATTCTTACCTTGTGGATCTAAAACACCTCTTGAATTTCCAGCTAAATACATATACATAGAAGTTAAATATTAATATAGGACATTTGATGTACTACATTTATATTACGCACTCACCAACATATTTTATAAATAATAACATTTCTGAGTGTATTTATATCTTATTACCTTGAGGAGGAAAATATCCATGCTGACTATGTTGTCCATGTTGTCCATGTTGCCCATGTTGCCCATGTTGTCCATGTTGCCCATGTTGCCCATGTTGCCCATGTTGCCCATGTTGCCCATGTTGTGGCGGATAATTTTGTGATCCTGGATTATCGGAAACAGTAGATCGCTGTCGTAAGCTTGAATAACGTTTTGGCCTATTAGCAGAACCATCTTGCTGCTGAATCGATTGTTGTTGTTGTTGTTGCTGCTGTTGTGGTTGCTGCTGTTGTGGTTGCTGCTGCTGCTGCTGCTGCTGCTGCTGCGAATGAGACTGTTGTTGCTGCATTCTTGGAGGTACTGTTCCCGATCTCTGCTGATTTGACGACTGTCCATAGAAATTTTCTAAAAAAACATCAAGACACAAATTAGTATGGAGATGTAATATTACACATGATTCAAATACTTACTATTATGTCTTCCACTTTGATGATATTGATTACCATCAGTAACGCTAATGTGTTTCATGTCATGAGTGATTTGCTGCTCGTCATCATTCTGTATATTATTTCTCTTATTCTCAGCGGTAATCAATCCGGCCCCGCGTCCCTTTGGTTTGATCTCAACTGTTCTACTGGTGACCATATTGTTATTAGCATTTGTTCTGAATCCTCGTCCACGAGTTCTACTCGCTGCCAAGCTTACAGACTCTTGAACGTTCCTCTTGTTATTATCTCTTGAAGATATTTTTGTATTAACCAATTTATCTGTATCACCACCAGCTCCACTATTTCCATTACTGCTCTGAATATGAGACGAATGTTTAATATCCTTTTTCCAGGCTGGATTTGTAGGTTCATTAGGAGCCTTATTTTCATTTCTGTATACCAAAATATCGAAATAAATTTGATTAAATATATCTAAGTGAAAGAATCTAATGCTTCAAAAAATATTACATACGTATGAGTATTAGACGTATTGCTAGGTTTTGATTTCAGACTATCACTTTGAGCTTGTAGAGGTGGAAAATTTTGTACTTTATTCTGTAACTTATTCTTACTACTGTACCAAGCTGATGAAATTACTGGTTCTTCTACATGTGTGGAAGCATTTTTATTTGTTCCTAGAGCAGGGAAATCTTCCCCACTTCTATTAAACCTTCTATTTTTATTTGAAACATTACTTCCAGACTTTCCATATGCATCTTCATCTTCCCAATTACGCGTATATTTGTTAGGACCACGGCTAAAAAATATAAAGCACATGATATGGAATATTAAAAACACTCTAATATTTTCAGAGATGTACCTACCCATATCTTCTTCTTCTTCTAGCTCTAGGTGGACCTTCTTCATTTCTTATATCATAGCCATAAACAGCTATTAATTCCTCATGGCTCTTTGGTGCCTGTTCTTCATCATTATATCGATCATGATCCCATCTATCTTCTTTATCTTTCCATACTTTTTTTTCTTTGGTTTCTCTCTCATTTTGTGACTCAACTGCACTATCTGTTACTTCATCAATGGTTCTATCATCATGTTCATAAAATGTTCCCTTTTTAGGGATATATTGTGGATTACGTCTGTCTTCATCATCATCCAGCTTCTTCTGCGGTTTTTCTTCTTCTTGCCCATCTCCACTTTCTCGCAATGCACCATCTTGAGATTCAGCATCAGAATCAGAAGGATAAATATCACATTCTGAATCCTGATGACCATCAGTTTGCTCGCTGCTCTATAGAAAAAGTTTATAAAGAAACTACAAGAAAATAAAAATAGGATTATAATAAATTAGGTAACGTTAAGGTTAAAAAATTGTTACTGGAAGTTTCTCAGATACTATGAAAATATATTTTATTTTGACAATAAAAAATAATTTTATTTGAAGTCTGATATGCACTGAAATTGAGACATTTATAAAACCACTTGCCGGTACATCGAACACAAAGGAAAGTCTCCCTAGTTACGATTATACTCAAAAGTATTACAGCAGTCTACTTAATCCACTTAATCAGGTCTTCTACTGAACTTTCGATCCAGTTCAATGAAAAGCAAAAATTTCGATAAACGATAGGAGCTTAGAAATCGTGAAAGGATGGTAAAACTATTTGTTTAAAATCTTCGAAATGTCTAATCGAAAACACCTTTGTAGCAGCTAACCTGGGTTTCTTTCGTTACGTTTAATTCTTCACAAGAGTCCGAGAGGTCATCAGAACCACAAGACTGATTAGATTTTCGTCGTCGTCTTGCATCCGACATGTTATTTCAGTTGGAAGTACACGTTTTCGAATTATCACAGATTTTCGTCTATAAAATGAATAAATGGTCAACGCCAAATGACTTTTAAGGTCGAACTAGTTTATGCCTCTTTCTACTTCGATCAGTTTCCGATCTCGATTCTCGGTCATGAATCACAGACTAAACGTATCAGTATCGAGAAGGCACACCAAACTCTTGAAATTTTAACAATAGAAACGATTTCGTCGAATCGTCAGGTTACTCAGTAGCAATGGCGGTTCTATAAACTTTCGAACAAGAGATCCCTTCTCCTGGTCTGTGCCAAATCGCTAGTAATTTGAATAAAAAGTATTTTACTAGACCCAGATTTTTTATTATATATTTGTATGGCGTTAGCGTCTCTCTCTCTCTCTCTTCCTAAATTAATTAATCTGTTTAAAAAGAAATTATCCAATTTATACATAGAATCCATAAAATAGAATTTAATTGATTGCCGCGAGAATTCGAATTTTTATGCGTTGTAAACGCCACCTGCAAACTTTTTGGTCGACTATTGCTATATGTGCATACGAGTTGCACTCGATCTTTTCTAGATAAGTGTATACAGATGTTTCCTCAAATTCTGAGCTTCGAATCTAAAAACAGTTCTATTACGGATTTATGAAACAAATTCTACTGGAAATAAAGAATTCGTTATAAACAATTATATATTTTTATTTTTAAGTATACTCCTTTATGTATGTTCATTATATTTTATAAAACTAAATGAGACTGAATAGAAATATGACCACGTATACAGTTCACGTGGTATAAAATTACTGGCATTTGGACATAATTATAAGTGTAGTGTCAACTTCTCAAGAAAATTATTTCAACAAGAACAGTGAAACGTTTGTTTTTCATAAAAAATAGAACTTAAATTACTGAAAAAATTTAACGTTCAAATATATTATGATATTTTCGCCTAATGAAATCGAACAAATACCTTTTAACAGTCAAACAGTGATATGAAATAATTTTTCTGTTTTACACATATATAGCTGTCATCATAAGTCCGAAGATATCTTACATACACTTCGATTAAAAATATGATGAAATAATTGCAATTTTATAAAAATGTGGAAATACTGTAGTGTTTATATTACTATAGTATTGTGCATCATAGTAATAGTATATGGACACGATTTCAGAAGTTTCGATGATACGGTTCTTTTTAAAATTAATTGGCCGGGCAAAACTAGCTCGGATTTATTAGTAAGTATTACTAGAATTAAAACTTAAATCAATATCTATTAAATATTTTATTATGTCTATATTATATTATATTTATTACATCTAATAGGAATCTAGAACAAATGTGGAACCTTATATTATAACAACTGCAAATAAGGAGCAATATCAATGCTTAATAGTTGATAATTCAGAACGACAGCAAGGTTATAATGAACCATACAATGGACCAAATCCAATAGAATTATTATCACCATTATTTAAACAAAATACTTGTTCTTATAGAGTATGCATTATAAATACTATAAATGTATCATGTATAATTTTGACATAAATGAGTATCTTTTATAGGTTGAATCTTATTGGTCGTATGAATTATGTCATGGACGATATGCACGTCAATATCATGAAGATAGAGATGGGAAGAAAGTGAAGACACAAGAATATTATTTGGGTACTTTTGATAAATTGCAAGAGTTAAACCTTTTAGCTGAGTATGCTGAAAAAGAAAATATTAGGAAAGCAGACATACCAGTTAAAAAAGTTGATGGAATCAATATGCCATATATTGAAATTGAAATGGGTGATGGCACAGTTTGTGACTTAACTAATAAGCCACGAAAGATAAAAGTTCTTTATGTTTGTTATCAGCATGGTAAACACGAGCTGTTTTCGTTAGAAGAACCTTCTAGCTGTGAATATGAAGTTATTGTTCTTTCACCTTGGCTATGTCATCATCCTGATTATAAGCCCCAAGCTACAGGGGAAAATGAAATTAATTGTCATCCAGTTGAAAATGCACCAAAGAAGCCAAGATCTCTTGTTGCAATGGAGATGGAAAGTCTGAAACTTCGATATCAAAAAGTAACGGTAAAGCCATTTGACATTCTGTGTGTTTAGTTATTTATTTTTGACTATGCCTGTGTCGTATATATATATTCTTATTTAAAATAAAATATATTTACTTATATATTTTCTGTGTATGATAGTGATAATTTTTGATATTGATTTATATGAAACACATGCAAAATATTTTCAAATAACAGTAGATTTTAAATAAATTCCATTATGCTATGCACTTTGTCAGTATAAAATATTATATTTTATCCAGTCGTAGAAAACTGCATTGATCATAATTATATATCTTGTTTATCTAACTGAAACACTTCAATTTTACTAAATTTCAAGATTTTTTAAGTAATTTTGGCTTATACTCTTAAGTCATATAAATAATCTTTTTAGTGTTAAACAATTTTCGTTTGCATTACTTATTATCTATACATTGAATTAATTATTTGTTGCACAGGATGACAAGCTGCAGGAAGTCTATGCAATCTTCCATGTAGATAAGGAGGGCCAGGTCAGAATATTTCGTATTTTTGGGATCAGGCCAAAGTGCTTGGTGGTTCTTGTCATTTGTCGCCATTAATTTATATCTCATTCTGTCCCTTCCTTTTCTACATACAATTATTCCCTTTAAATCTACATTTTTTTTCCAAAAGAATGTTACAATAACGTTACGAATAATATTTCTGCACCATTGTGTCTTTAGCATTACAATATCTATTGCTTTACTTGAACACAGCCAAATTTATAATATTTACACATTGCTTTTAAGTAAAGACGAATAATCACATCACAAAACACTGTATAATGTATATATTTTCAGAACAAATATAAAATGTTATAATATTAAAAAGTTATAAAGTCACACTTTAACAGTAAATAATGTCGATCTTTTATCTATTAATATCATAAATTAAAAGAAGGAATGATGTGTAACACATGTTTTATGTTTTTAACAAATTCATAAGATTGATATTAATTGGTATCCATTCTCGTGATGATGTTCACTATACGTGTATGTTAATTGAAGATTTAATTGACTTGCATTTATTTCAGGATGGTGAAGCACGTGTTAGAGTTGAAATACATCCTGTCGGTGTTACCGATAAACATAATAATATCGAAGACTCCATAAGTTCGTTAGCAGATCAAGGTATTAGTCCTGCGGAAGCGAGTCCCGTAAAAAACTTTCTAAGCGGAAAGAATTGTTTACACGGAGTAGGTATTGCACTTCTACATTCTGACCGTATTTTGTAACTATATTTTACTTAATAATACATAATTGATGAAAATAGGGCAATGGATGGTGGAAGTATGAATTTTGTTATGGACGCTCTGTAGTTCAATATCATATAGAACGCGATGGTAAAAAGACCATAGTAAATCTCGGTAAATTCGATAAGCAAAAGCATTTGGACTGGATTGCTGCGCATCCACATAAAAGACCAAAATCTCCAGAATTGCGGAAACAACTTTCCCATTTTTATAGTGATGGTACTATTTGCGATAAAACTGGGAATCCAAGACAAACAGAAGTATTATATAAATATATTTATATATATACACAAACATTTTATAGAGTAAATTTATTTATTCTTATACGGAAGAATTTATATAGCTACCACAATTTTTGTAATTTCCAGGTGAAATTAAAATGTGTTGAAAGTCATACGGCCAGTCCATCGAGTGTTTCTCTTTTTCTAGTCGAACCGAAAACATGCGAGTACGTATTAGGTGTGGAATCACCATTGATCTGTGATATTTTAGAATACGCCGATGAAAATGGACTTCTCAGTGAAAAATTTGACGTGAACTTTGACAAATTAAAAACGACCGCTTTTCACGAATACGACGATTTGGACGAGAGGATAGCAAATGGAGATGATTAGAATGATATTCAATTAATAGATATCAAACAAAATTGTTAAAAAAATTTTTTAATGGTGAAAATAATAATTTTGATGTAACAGGCACATTGCATTTAGTTTCACTAAATTAGATAAAAAAAATTGTAGGCTTTTTTTAATACTCAGTGTATATCAATATATAGATCTTATGCTTCAAAGTTTTTGGATATTTTATAATACATATATAAACATAATAATTATTTAAAACATATAGTGCTGTTAACACGTTATCACGAACTATTAAGTCACAGAGATTGTAATGTTCACAAAATGTTTTTCACTCTGTAAGATTTTGAAAGGAATAATTACAATTCTCTCCTATGTTAATTTCTATACCATCGAAGTGTTTCCTACCGTTCTTATAAATGATGTAAGAAAAAAAGATACCACATTACACGTTTGTGATGTGGTGACAAACCACGTTATACATTTTTTTATACGATTATCATTGTCCAATATTGAGACCAACACCCACTCGAAATTGCTGCTTCTTGTGGTTTAAAAGTACGCTAATAATCAACGAAGATTCTGGAATTGGGTATAGTTTCTTCTCAAACACACAACCGACTGTAGTCTCAGAATTCACGATACCTCGAAAGACAAGATCCGCGTACGGCACGTTTACTTGGTAAACTATAGTAGCGATTGATTGATGAATCCTCGTGTTTGTTTCTAACTCGACTCCGAGTTCCAGTTGCGAGCTAGCTTTGCGGTGATAACAAAGATGAAGGCCCACTTCACCTATCGTTCCGGATAATGTTGTAAGTCCTGTACTGTGTCTAAAAGCCAGACACATGACTGTCTGTTGACCTCCTGGAACTTGCGAGCCACGAAGACATGCAATTTCGGCTCCTAATGCGATTCTCGACGTGATCGATTGTAAAAAGTGTATCACCATTGTTGCTTCCCTCTTTTTAAATTTTGGGTTGGCTAAGGTCACCGCTATAGTAAAATCGTTCGACCGATATTCTAAGCTGGAACTGAACGCTTTCCATTTTTCATTGGCAATTTGCGCCGATAATTTATATCTAAATCTACATGCAAAGATTTGCACAAAAGACGCGGACAAGTTTCCACTTGGTGTGATATCTCCCACGATTACGGGATATCTTTCTTTTAAACTGACCACTTTTGTACCGACATACTTTGCACCAAATTTGTATCCAGCCGGTGTAACAGAACTAAGAGTTATCGTATGGGTCACGTTAAAATGATCACTAAGTATTTTATTGATGATGAGCCGCGCACCGTCAAAGTTCTGCGGGTAAAGATCTTTAACTTTCTTGTGTATTTCTTCGAAACTTCCTGGATTTCCTGGTTCTCTACCTTGCGGTTCTACGCACGGTATACAGTCTTCATGGGTTACTACGCTTGGTTCTTCCTGTTTTTTCCTTGAAGCATATACTGTACCCATTGTAATACATTAGGCTCTTGTAGAGTACAGTCAACAAATTTTCTCCGAACGCTCCTTAATTTTATACTTGATGACAACATACGAATAAAATTAATCTTAAAGTAAACATGTCATATGATCTCTCTGCCAATTTCAAACTCAAAAAGATCGATATATTCGATTTTGCGATATTAATCGATGTATCAATTTGATAAGTTTGGTTGGTTTATCAAGCTAATGTGTATATCGATTGTACGCGTTCGATATATCGATTCATATTCGTATGACGACGCGATTTTAGTATGTAATTTTGCTTCCAGATGGCTTCTATCTCAAATATCTATATGTGATATTTGCGTTAATATATAAAAATTGCTTTAAATAACCATTGTTAACGCAATTATCTTACTGTAAATATTATATATAATCTATTACAATATTAATTACGCCTTGATCTTGTATCTTTTCTTGTAATTTAATAATATACAATATAGTAGTACAATCTGCTTTCTCGCTAGTGGTCGGATAACGTTCAGTTCATTTATATAGAGGAACCAACACATTTGTTTGCGGAAGTGTGTGCTAGTGATGGCACAACTGAACATTGATCGCTAACGTTAGAAATAAGCAGATCTGCTCAGTGGGTGTTGTCACGTGGTCGCTTCAAGTAGCTTGTGTCGGCTCCCGATTGCGCGTGTAGGTTCGTGGTGCGTTTTTTGTAATTCACCTCGGATTTGCACGCCTGCACGGTTGAGTCTTTCACGTCGCTCCTCGAACTACCGCGATTTCCAAATTGGGGGGCAATCGAATAGGTCAGACGAGGTTAAATTTATCGCTTCCATATACAGGCACTGCAGGATAAGCAGTATGCCATGTTTTTTTCCTTTCGTTGCTTCTATTTTCTCTTTCTCTTATAAATTTTGCATAACATACAAACTGATTTCATAGGGATAAAAATAAAGGGAGGATGATAATGTCTCTGCATGTTTTTTAGCTTTATTTATACAATAAAACAGCGATAAGTATAAAATCTAAGTAACAAGATTTTTTCGCGTTTCGCTATTTACTTCAGACGCAACCTGAGTGAAAAGAAGATTCCAGTTCCATACTTCGTCCGGCTCTTTTGTTAGATTTTCATTGTATAATTTCTTTGCTAGAAGAGAAAGATTAACGCCGTTTAGAGACACGAATGCGGCATTCTTTACCAAATCCGTATCAAGTTCTTTATACGCAGCGACTCTGTTCACGTTCACCCTACGGAATACCGAAATGAAAGTAACTGAATGAGAATTTTTGCAAAAAAACTTCACAATGATACCTACGTTGGTGTATTTACTACATCGGACAAAGCATTATCCTCCTGAATTTCATCCAAATCCGGTATAACAGGAATATCTAGAAAGTATAACCCTGTTATCAGCAGGACTTTCACATTTTGGACGATTTCAAATTAAGTCTCACCGTCAATCACGTCGTCCTTCTCCGTCCCTCGAGAGCGTTCCCTAAGAAACAGTCTATCAGCGACTACGGATGCCTGGTTCTTTAACTCTATTCATTATACTCACTGTTCGATGATACTCGACGCCCCACGTGTCCTAAAGTTATAACCAAAGAAAGGTAATTGAAAACCGCGAGGAACATTTCTCGTTGAAAGCACAGATTACCGCAAGACAACTTACTTCCCGCTTTTCAGTTCGTCACCCCATCCTGTTTTCCTGGTACGCGGGGGTGCCACAGGTGGTTGTGCCGATTTCACAGAGGACGACGACACAGGACTTTCTAAAAGATCGTCTTCGAGTTTAGAATCTTCTTGTGCGACGTTCTGCGTCGATCTTCTACCAAGACGAGGCAAAAGCTGAAAATCAATACTTTTCTTTTAACTTAACCGCTCTGTTGTTACCAGCGATGGATTGCAAGAAATTTGTACAATGGACAAGGGTTAATATTTAAAGACTTACTTTTTTCGAGGTAATTTCTAAATCCGTGGCCCAATCCATAGTTGTTCATTGACTTTGAATATCAAGCCTAACTTATTATTAGAGGCAAATGAAACCTGTGTTTGCGAGCAGTAACCATAACAACTGAACGGCCTGGTGGCTCGAGCGGTGAATCGTCTTTGCTCGTCCCTGCATTCGCCTTGCTCCCCTCTTTCGTTCGGGAAGTAGCGCGAGAAACGTGACTGGAAACGCGCCAGTGGCACGGTCAAAACCGGTTCCAAGTACCCTTTGATTAGAGCGCGTCTTTTTAAACGACATATTAAAAGGATCTGCTTAGAAATAAGCTCAAATCGTAATACGAAAGGTAAAATTAACAGCACTACGTTTATTTCTTATATTTCTCTATACATACACTATATACTAAGTAACTCAATGAAAATACAATCTCGTTCGGAATTGTTTCAGGTATCTTGTATCAGAGATTTCGTATCCTAAAGGATAACAATTTAATAGTGCTTGGTATCATCGATTTGTCGTTGATATTCCTCGTCATCAGGATTCGCCTCACAGGCGTTATCATTGTTCGGTGGTCTTACTCCGTTGTACCTGTAATTTTAATCATATCATAAGTCACATATATAAAACGTACAGTCGTCTTAACGTTTCGAGGACCGGCTGCTCTGACGAGCATATAGCCTGAATTTCCTCGTGTTTCTGCAGCGATTGAAAAGAACTTTCCTCCAACCAATATCATATCTAATATATTGATAACGGTTTCGTTATTACTATTCAATATACATGTACTATTCAAGCATGCAATGCAAAATTACGTATATAGCATCCATTGTTTTTCTTACTGTTTTATTTAACAGTAGTTAATATTTTTATAGGACACCGCATGAAGTGCGAAAAGACGCGAATTCGCGTCTCCGGTGTCCAATCGTTGGAAAATGAAAGATGCGAATTTACCGAGTATTAATTGTATTTAGATAAAATGCTTGCAAATGAAAGACCTGGAAAAGTCACCCTTGCAAAGTCTCCAAGGCAGCACGTCAATTCTCTCGTGTAGTATAGGCGATATCTCAGGACTGACAAAGTATGGAGTACCAGCACCGGAACCACGGGTCAAGAGCTTCCTCTGATGGTCGTAGCAACAGTGTTGAGCCGCGGCGCTTCCGTTTCCTTGCGTCAGGAACGAGCGTACGCAGTAAGTGGCTCCAGGTTTATAGACGTCGAGTCTTTGAGAATTTCCGCTTACGTCTCTCCACCTGAAATACTTCATTTGCTTCTCATCCCAAATTTTGTCGTCGTAAAAGATATTGTTCGGGTATAGGCAGGGACAGGCGGGTAACGACGCTAGACCACCTGTAACGGCGAGTTGGAGAAAACAGGCACCGTGTTTACAACACTATGAATGTCGAGTTCGTACCTAAGAAAACTTGCTCGAACTTATCCTTGCTGTTTAGCCACCTCTGACAAGGATCTTCGTTCGTGCCGTTCATAAAATTCAGCTCCTTGAAGATTTCCTGTCCGTCCTCTGCGCTAATGTTTCGTAGATTTTGAAATAATTTACTCACGATAACGCTTAAGCTATCGTTGAACGTAACTTGATCGTCGTCGATGGCCGAGTAAATAGAGGAAGAGTGCATTTCGTCCGTGTAATCTGTATTGTCGAAGAAATCATCCTTTTTCGTTCGATCTCTTTTTCTGAAAGATTGGTTTTGATTTTCTAACTCGATTTCAGTAGAAATAGATCGTTCGTTAAGATCGTTTCTCTCTGTCATGATAAAACTTTGTTCCGCTGAATCGATTCTACCTTTCTCCTCATCGATATCGGTTACATCGTAATCCTCCCCTTTGGTTCTATTGTACGATTCCTACGTGCCGGGGAAAAAAGAAAAGAAAAGAAAAGAAAAGAAAAGAAAAGAAAAGAAAAGAAAATGTAAACCAGTTTATTTTCACTTCTACGCAACTTCAATACTACAAATCGTTACCTGCACACCATCGTTGCGTGATTCTTCATCGACCTCTATAAGCGTGTTGTTTTCATCGGGATATTCTTTTGTCTCTTTAGAGGTTTGGTCTATTGGCGCCGTGCCATTGTCCCAGAGAAGAGACAGCCTGATCGCAGATGTATTTCGAAGGCACGTTGATCGATTCCTACAGCGACGTCGCTTCCTATGTTTCGCGTGTCTCGTAGGAATCGTCTCTTCTTCGTGCTGCTCGTTTCGTTTGCTTCGAATCAACTGATCGTTCATCCAAGATGGATGAAATAGGCCCAGAATAGATTTTTGATACACGGCGGTTTCCAAATCTCCAGCGATTTCACGATCATCGATCTATGGCGAGAAAATGAGTAAATTCATCGATTATTCGCGGGGAAAGAAACGTCTAAACAGCCGATCTAGCGCAATTCAAATAGAGCGGATTCGAAGTGCAGGGGTCATTTGAACGTTCGTGACAGAGGAGGGTAACGGTGGTCGGCACAACATCAAAAGAAGCCGTGTTTGGCTCGTCGATGAGATACGAGGCTCTCGCATGGAAAAGGGACGCGGCAATACACGCTGGAACGAAACGAAGCGAAATGGAATACTCTGGCCGATCCGTGAGACAGAAAACATTTCTACTTCTTGGAAGCGTTCGTTGTGAGACCGTTTCCCATTCAATGGCGTAGCAGCCAATCGGCGTGCGGATAAAATATCAGTTTCCCGCGTTTTCGTTCACCGCGAGAATCATTCGATAAGAGAATTAATTTGCCCTCTCAATTAACGAAAGTATGATACAAACAAGTATTTACAATAGTATTCGCGTGAAACTTAATGCGTTGATATGTTACTTACTTGACGACTGCCCGTGTGCACGATCGAAACAATTAACATCAATTGGAAAACGAGAACGTAGTATACAAAGGTCGAGACTGTCATGTTTGTCATCAACGATTCCTCATAATGTCTCCTCGACGAATATTTAATTGTAGAAAATTACCGTACCGTTTTGTTCAACGCGCATCCGATCTACCCAACGAAGGTTTCCACGAAACTGATATATTCGCTCGACCTTTCATCCCTCTCTATTTGATTCTCGAGCGATTTGCGATCAGACAATGCAAGGACGTGTTATCGTCTGTCCGTTTGTTTACAAACGTTCAGGAACGATTAGAAATGACCATCGCGTCGACACCAGGGGACGCGTCACGCTGGTAAAGAGTACAGGTCGGTGAAAAGGAGATATGTAAACGCGTGAAGGAAAACGGGAGAAAAGCGACGAAAGAACGACAAAGAACAAGCGACGGGAAGGAAGAAACACAGCATACACGAGGCACGAGGCGCGCACCGTTCAAAGGCCTACCACTATATGTATAGTTGTGAACTCGTGAAGTTCTGTCCCACTATAATGGCCAAGCAGTGGTAGCGGAGAGGCTGGAGAGGTAGCGCTCCGGATGACAGAACACTACGTCATTGTACAGGCCGTGGTACAGTTCACGGCTTAGGGTTTCTCACTTAGCGGCAGTTCCCGCCCTATCGCTTTTTCTTTTCTTTTTACGCCGGTTCCGTTTTACCTCGTTTCCTTCTCTCCACTTCCCTCGCTTGTTCTACGTTGCTCTAGCCTCCCTCCTTTACTTCGATACTCTTCCAATCTCCTAGCGTCTCTAACCCTTTCAGCAACTAGGTTTCCGCCAGACGTTCTAATTATTTCTCTCCGTTTCTTCAAATATATATATATACATATATATATATACACACATATACACAGAGGATTGGAGAAAAGCACGAACGGGCCATCGAATTTTCAAGCGTCGCAGGTTTCCATTCGGCTCGTGTCTTTTGCCAGAGGTCTGATACTTATGTAAAAGCAGGGCAAATAAGTGGGTAAGATTCTGCTCGACTGTCACGAACATGGATGACACGTATTACGATATCAAGGATCTAAATACAGTGTTGGAATGCAATGGAACGCGTTTTGGCTATTTTTAGGCGGGCGAATTCGAAAATACACCCACCATGGATTAAATATAACTGGAGATGCACGCACACGGAATGCAGTACGATGGCACGCGAACGATCGGTCGCTCGCAAATATGTAAATTCCTGCATCGCGTCGAAAGCGCTGCTCCTTTTCATCGTCGATCAGCTTATTTATCGTTCCAGTATTTTCGTTTGAATATCTCTATCTCTTGATTCTTGCCATGACAAACTATCGCGTGTGGAACCGGAGGCAGTTAGAAAGGAGTTGGAAGAGAAACCTAAAATTATTCCTCGGACAAATTGGTCAACTCGGTGGGAGGCGTGGGTGGAAATTTATGCGCGTGCAACGATTCCAAAGGGAACTAACAAGAAAGCAGGAAGACAGGTAGAGACGATGGTAGCCGGCAATCGAGATCGCCTAATGGCCTAATCGTCCATAATTTTGTCCGATTCTTCGCTGTTTGTTTCACGCTGCGTTCCACGTGGATTCTGCCTGTCCTAGAAAGCGCACAAATACGTTGTACGTATATTATATTCTAAACCGATCCGCGATTGCATCGTGGATTCCAAAGGGGTCGTTAAACTAATCTGTTTACGTTCCTGGCCGTGCTATGAATTCCAGCGACGGAATAAAATGGGAACCGCGTCGTTACGAATGAAGAAAGAAAGAAAGGAAGAAAGAAAGAAAGAAAGAAAGAAAGAAAGAAAAAGCGAAAGGACGCATCAACGTAAAAGTATCAACGACAGGGATTCGGAACCGTACAGGAACTGCCATTAGCGCGAGATTTCTCGATGGGTGGACATGCAACCCGATTTCGATTCAACATCGTTTATTTACTCGTAGATCGTTAAGCGCCACCGATACCGGATTGCAAAAGAAGGTAAAAGGGGCAGCGTTTAACACCGGTAGCGCTGACATTCCACGACTGTTTTTCTGCATCCAGTGGCGCCAAAGTCATCGTCTCGAGCACTGTTACCGTCACGTTTATTTTATTGGCCCGCTCATAAAATTTACGCCTCGATTTCGTCGCTCAGCCAACGAAACTTCTTCTTCTAAGAAAATTGCTTCGTTATGTCCGAGCCGCCCGATTTGATTCGCTCGCTCGTCCGTTCGACCGGCTTCGCTTATTCGGGGGAGGGATGACACGCGATTTATTAAAATAAATAATTTCAAATGTATCACGATGGAAGCAATACATACCGTCTTTCCAAATATAGAACCTACGGCTCGTAGAACGAATCTCGTTCGATCATGATAGGAGTGTGAGAAGGAGTGTGAGTTACATGTTACGCGTAAAGACGGCTCGATAGCTTAAATACTCGTTTTATTTGTCATAATTAAAATATAAATAACTCTAACGTTTTTTACGACACAGTAGTATATACAATGATCGAGACGATTAATTCCCTACGTGTGGTTATAATAATAATTTAATGAAGATATAGGCTACGATATAGACACGTTCTAATCATTGATACGCTTAGTTCTACGCGAATTTAGGAATGTTCTTATGTACAATGTTGGGACGTCAATTAAACGGCGATCTTCAGACGAATCTTTAGGAATGACTCTCGTGCTAATGCGTAAAAATCATTTTTACCCGATTCAGATATTCTGCCACTCTTACATTCGCTCTCGTTTCTTTCTCTCTTTCTCGCGCGCACACCCACTTTTTCTTTCTCTTCCCTCACATACATATTCACGCATTCTTCTTCTTTTCAATACCATTAACACATACTTTGACGCTTCGGCTGCTTCTTCCTTCACTAGAGCAATAAAGAACGATGAGATTCTTAACGACATCCGCAACGATCTGCTATCATGTCTTGATAAACTTTCAGCACCACGTTTTCATTGTCATCGAAGAATAGAATGGTCGTGCCCAATAGTTTCGTGGGTACGCAGCAAGGTCTCTCAACCCCCTTCACCAGTCCCATTTTGTGAACGATTCCCTGAATAGTCGCGTGATTTGTCGGCTGTTGATCTTGACTCAATGGCGATTCGCAGATGCCTTTGCAATGATAGGCGGAATAACCGAGCGGAGCGATGATGGAGGAGGAAAGGCCGATTTCTTTAAAGTCGACGTACAGCTCGTGCCTCGTACATTCGGTGACATTTTGTCGAACAGAGGCGTGACTTTTAGTCGACCGTTTCTCACGGAAATTTTCATTCGACAGAGACATCATCGGCCTTTGGCGAACCCTTTCTCCCATTCTTTCGCGGCGTATCGCTCGTTGATATATGTCCATCGAGGTTAAACCGTGCGAATGAACGTTTTTCAGTAACTTTCTCGACGAGGAGATGGTTTCTCTTCGGCGTCGTTTCGGCGTCTCTTCTGCGAGATCTCGAGCTACCCGGGCAGTCTGCGTCACTACATCGTGTTCTCCTATCTGCGTTCTCTTCTGCCTTTGAAAGTATTCAGACTTATTCTCGCTTTCCCATCGGGTCTCTTCCGGTTGACCTTTTCCTCGATCGTGCTTCTCGGCGTTCTTATCGCCGTACTCGTTCTTCAAGTCGTTCTTCTCGTCTTCGTCCTCGTAGAACGCTTCTTCGCTCTCGTTGTTGCTACGTTCGCCTCGCTGTCCTTTCCCGTCGTCGTCGAACAGTACCAAGATCGGTTGTTTGCTATGGTGGTACTCGTTTCGCCGGGAGAACTCTACGGTCACTTGATCCTCGAACAAGGTGGAAGCCGTTACCAAGAGACCAAGATTTGGTTCTCCGGTCAACCAGGCAAGTACGGCCTGTTTTACGTTGAATATCTGATGAAAAACGTCGAATGCTTAGTACACCGAGAAAATATGTTATTTCTTAATTTAATTATTTCCATTATCTTGAAACTTGCCTGCCAACCGGACGCGTGTGCCCCGACGTATCTAACGTTCAACAGCCTGTGAAGATCGGGTACGTCCAAACTTTTCTCATCCAAGACTTGATACACTCTTATCTAAAGGAACATGTATTCGTTACGCGAATCTTTTAAAAATCAACAAATTCCAACCGACGCATACTCACCAGGTAATAGGGCGAAGCTAAAGTGGATGGATGCATAATCTTCAAAGGTGTTCTCTTCCGATAAAGATGAAGCTCTGCCTCCAAAACAGATTCGTTCACCTCTAAACCGGTGATGTTGAAGAAGTAGAATCGCGATAAGGTGGTATCTGCGTAAAAGTTTTCGTTTTAGCGAAAATTTCGATCGCGGACTGAACGACGACCTACGCTATGGAAGTGGTTAGAGGTTTACCTCTTTCGATGAAACTGCGGACAACCTTGGCATTGTATGGATTTTTGCCACGCGTGACACCACTGGGATCTGCCACATTATTATACAGTTCCAGCATAAATTGCGGCGGCACCTTGCGACGTCCTGTTTTCTCGCTGTGACTCCGGATACCGAGAACCTGTAACGATTTCATCGACTGGTTAACGCGGTCGTTTCGAACACGCCTCTTCCGTAAATGAGATATACTTGGTCGTTTCACTCATATCTCCGACCCTTCGAATACAAAAGTTCTGTTTTCACCAAGTCTCGCACAAACAGCAAGGCATACGACACAATTATCTGGAGACGGACCTGTTGTAGTTTTTCTAGAGCCTCGTCCCGACGAGCATCGTGCTCGCTTCCTTCGTTCAAGTCATCCAAAGACCAGGAGTTGACAAGTTCTTCCTCGTTGGGATTATCATCTTCGGAGAAGCGATTCGGGTGTGCGTGTACATTGAAAGTGCACGATAGGAGGAGTATCGGCAAAAGAAAAAACCGGACGTCACTCGATATCATTCTCGTATATGGATCGTTGGTCAGAATGGAGAACAGGTCCGAAAGTGAGCTCGAAACACACAACGACGACGATGACGACGACGATGACGACGACGACGACGAGGACGACGACGACGACGACGACGACGACGACGACGACGACGACGGCTACCAACGATGCTGATCTCTCCGGATTCGTTTTCGAAGAATCGAAAGCTCGATGACAGCGTGTAACATCGACCGAATCTACGTTAAGTCAGTGACAAACGCTTCTTAGCGGAGGAAGGAGCGGACACCTTCTCTGCTAGCGGACAGGAGGTTTGCCGAACCGAACGGAACGCTAAGTAGCATATGGGAGGTCTTGGCTGCGAGGAGTCACCTTTATGCTATGCCGGGAGTTGCCTCCCCCGCGTTGCTCCCCGCAGCGACATCGGCTTCTCTCACGGGACAGCGACGCGACGCTACGCGACTCGACGCGACTCGACACGACTCGAAAATGTGACTTTTCTTCTCCCTCATTTGCTTCTTATTAACCCATCTTAGACGATCATGGAACGTGCATGGACCAGCGAGTACGCGTTGCGTTTCTTTTAGCCGTGGAGAAATTTTAGCCTTTTCGAAAATTTGCACGCTCGAAAGATTTGTATTTTTAGGTAAGAAATTTCGCGTTTTTCTGGAAACGAAATATGATGGCGAGATTAAAAAAATAGATACGAGGAAAGGAGAAAAAGCGATAAAGATCGATTATACACGATGGGATTGCGAAGCGTACGAAAGCCACCAGGAACGAGATGATGACATCGCGGGGCTATTAAAAAAAGCTCACGCTTCCTAAATTCCGTAGATTCGTGAGTGGCGAGTCATGTGGCCACGCAGCGATATTTAGATGTCGCGAATAATCGGTTGTTTTCCTACGAGGACGATGACGGATCTCGCGAGGGTGTCAGCGTGTATTTTCGCCTCCGCGTTCGAACATCGAGCACCGGCTTCGACCTCGTTCTTTTTGTTGCATTATTCGTATGTGAGCGCAAGACGAAACGGGAACGAGCTAGGGAATAGTCGTAAGTACAAAGTTGGCTAGTGCCAGTTGGCGTGTCTTTCGTAGAAATGCGCGTCAAATTCGCGAAAGGAACTCTTATTGCGTCTTACCAAATGTAATCCCGCTTTTATCATCTTACGTCGTAAGACGAATTAACGATACCAACAGCTGGAACTAATTCTAAACTCGTCGCACGTTTCTCAAACAATCGACTCGATTACCGTGAAACTCGCACAATCATTTAATACGACGATAGACAATGGCGAACGAATCGGATGGAACACGATGAGCGTGGACTAGTTTTAGGTAGCCAGTTGACGTTTTCTAGAAAGTCATTGTACGTTTATTTATCATACCAATACACGGTGCATGTAGGAACATGGAAATGGTACTTTGTATTTACGCGACACATAAAGTAGCTTGAATGTTTCTATAAGTCTGTTCCATTGGCCCGGTGGATCGAACAGACTTCTCTCGGTCCTCTCGATTTTATTCAGACACAGGCACATTGGGTGATTTGAATAATTTCTCTCTTCGATCCACGACGTGTCCTGAAATAAACGAAAAAACCACACCGATGTGTGCTTAATTGTATTCGCACGGTCGATGATTAACCCGCATCCCCGAATACCTGTATTCGTGAACTTTGAATCTGGCGGGTGTACAAGTATGTTGCTTCGAGTACAGACCCGCCAAGCATCTCGATGGCTCTTTCTTGTCTCTCAAAAGACACATTTCCGTCTCGTTCCCTGGACACGTCCCAACGCATTGTCCGACGTTAATTTGCTATTTGCGCAAATACAAAGTCAACGATAAATTATAATACGATCGTAATAGCGGTATCGCGGATGGCGCGGTAGAAAATTTACCCGAACGACTGGCCTAACGTCCGTCGTGTTTGTACCATCCTTAATTTCGACTTCGCTGAAATCTAAAACGGTCTCCATATGGTCCATTTTGTGGCATGTTCCAGCGCAGCCACATTTCTCGATCACTTGGTACACTTCGTCCCCTAAAATGTAACGTAATAAGTAACACCTATCTCGAGTCAAATCGCGTTATCTAGTTAAGAACGTGGGAAATTGCACGTACCATTCGGTCCTTTGATGCTAACCGTGCTGTTCCTCACCGGTTTGCATCCAAGATCTATCGAAAGACACGTCGGCGATTATCGATAAGAATTACGGGCGAATGGTGTCGAACGAAAGAAAATTAGATACCTTTAGCACAGTGACCCATACATACTCCGACATCGATCACGGCTTGGTGAGGAGTGCCGGAATGAACGAGATGCGTGAAGGATTCTCGCCTACAGGACGAATCAGGCGTGCATTCGCAAGCTTCTGTGACTTCGATCACGCGAACACCTTGAATCGTTGACACCCTCTCTAATTTCGCCGCCCTTGGACGACAATGCGATTCCGGGAAACATCTCTGAAAGAAGAAAAATTTGCAAATGAGTTAGGTCGAACACGAGCGAAACGGAAACTCGGATATTTTAATCGGATCGGATGAAATGTTGCCGCTGGTAAGGAAGGAGAACGCGCTTCTCGAATGGTTGGTTGGTCATGTATCGTGTGTATCGTGCGTATCGTGTGTATCGTGTATCGCAAACATTTTATCGATACAGATGTTGGATGAGCAAAGCGAGTACGCGACTTCACAGAATTCGTACTTTATTTCGTCGTACGTTTGCCAAGCGAGAAAGTATCGACTGTGTCCACGGAGGAATTTATAATATTCGCGCGCCTCGTTATCTCTCGTTCGGACGTTTTCTTCGGTACTCGAGTTCTTTCGCGACACGCGGGCCATTTAATTATTCTCGCTGCGGGATAACATCGACCGTTATCTTTGTTCGTGCAAAGGCATCGGTGCCTCTACCCCTTTCCTTCTCTCGTTCGTACCACCGGTGATATTTCTGGCTAAGAATATTTTCTAATAAATTCTCTTCTCAGGTACATCCATCGTCGAGATCGCAGGAACACGATTCGGGATTTAGTAGCTGGCCAAGCTGGCGCCGGAGCGGTGACCCGGCTCGATGCGACCTTCCAAGGACGCAAAACACATCCTCTTCTTTCTGCATATCGCGTGCGTGCAACATTTCTTCTTCTCAAGCCTGTTTCTCTCCTGCAGCGTGGGTGCTGCAAGATCGTAAACCACCGATCGGGTTGCATCACGTGACGAAAATAGCTTTCTCCCCAAGAAGGGTCGTTCTCGAATTATTCGCGAATTATTACGACACGTTCGTTTACCATGCTAATTAGAGTCCATCGCCGTTTTAACACGGACTCGAGGCAACAGTTGCGATTCGTATGGAAACGAAGTAGAAACACGCGATGATCGTTTAGTCGCCATACGATTGTCGATGAATTTTGGAGAATAGAATGTGTAAGGTATGTACATATGTATAAAAGGGGTACGATGATCATCGACGAAGATACGCGGTTCTCGATACAGTGTGGGGTGCACTCGCCGTAAAAGTCGCGTAGATCGTACGATCGCGCGGTGCTGGCGTGGCCGCATTCCAGCTGGCGGATTGGTCGATCCCATGCGTCATAAATCTACATGATGTTCCTGCCTTTTTCGCCCTTCGTATAGCCCTTGGCATACGTAACCTGCCGTGGCAACGTATATCGCGATATTCTCCTTTTTTTTTTTTTTTGTTTGCGAATTCGGTCTTTTCGCCTCGTCCTTTCTTTTTTCTTCGACACGCCGCTCGACTACCCGAACAGAATTCCACGACGTCCGATCTCGGTTTTTCGAACTTAGATCGCTTCCTTCGCTATATACGCGTTGCTGACTTTTCAAAGATGTCGCGAGTTCGGCAATCGTTTCCTTCTCTTTTTAATCGTAAAATAAGCGTGACCATGACGTTGAATTTTAAAGGATTCCGGGTCGAGGAATTCGACAGTTTCACGACCGGTTCGATAAACTCCGCGATGGCGACGCGTTTTTTGTCGCAAACCCGTTGCGCCAAGGCAGGGATCACCTAAAAAGATTTTTGTACCAGGTGCATCCTGCGGCCGTGCATGAGTCATGGATTACATGTACCATCCATGTACCTCTGTAACACTGTATTCTCTTCTGAACCGAAATTCCGATAAGTAAAACTGTATGGAAAAAACGTTTACCTGTACAGTGGGCCGGCTCGCATCTCCTGGATCGTCCAACACGTGTCGTGGACACAGTTTACGACAGTGGCCTGCGTCAATTTGGATAATTTCGCCCGATATTCCTGAGAAAATAAAAATCAAAGATACTGTCGAAAAAGGGGATTAGCGTTAGCAATAAAGTGTGGCCAGGGAGGTTCAATGAAATTTCAGTAGACCGGTAGGATGGTGTTGTTGACTGCGTGCCGTGGAGTTTTGCTCGCGAAAAATAAGACGCGAGTAAATCCGATGGCGCCGCTCTGTAATGCTCGCGATCATCGTACAAAATTTACGACTCGTATCACATTAAACAAGTTGACAAGATATAAGAAGAGGGTAGAACCGTCTATAGTGTAACCGTGCTATTTTTGGCGCGAACGCGTGGGACACGGAATGCGCTGATTCTTCGGTGATTCACATTACCGTGAACCTTCGGCTACTTCACTGCCACCTTTCCGCGTTTCTTCCTATAAATGGGATTATTTCCAGATCTACTATTTCCAGATTTGAAACGCCAGACTACCGCGTCAACTGCCGATCGATCGTTATAATCGATATGATCGTTGCCGGTCTGGTCTTTTCAGGTAATCGAAGGTAGAAAGATGGTACGACTGTTTGGCATAGCGATGATTTAAGCGCCGGCCGAGGATACCAGACATCGGTCAACAAAATCATTTAATTGACAATTGACAATTGATGGCGTCTCGAAGGGTGGTTGTTCCTTCGGTCGTTTCGCGGAACCGGCCGCTTCGGCGAAACCTTAATTATCCGTCCGTGCGGGGCATTAACATTCTACGAATCACAGACTCGTTCCTTTGATCGCCTCCGATCTACAAGCGGCAATTGATCTCTCTGTGACAAAATCAAGTAATGAGATGGAATCGCGATCGGTTCGACGGTTCCCGCGCTATTTTAATGCGATAGCTCGCAATGATAAATCGGTCAAATCTTTTGATCATGGGCACACGACAACACCGTCACCGGATGCTTCATCCTCTCGATCGGCGTCAATTGATTGAACACCCGATATTAATTTACCGGATCGGATCTAGCGACAAGGCCACCACAAGCGGCGTTTACCACTCATGAATATGGGGCGGCAAGAGTGAAACGAGGGAACGTAACTTACATTTAGCCGGTTGCTAAAATTACGCAACTCCTGGCCGAATCTCTTTTCAACGTTATACCGGCCGGCAATCCTCTCTGTGCATCTCTGTGCATCTCTGTCCGTATGCTCCGTCCTGACATTAGCCAGAATTTAATACATACATTTTCTTAAATTCGCTTACCGTATCCAACATCGATCATTTTCTCGTGTCTGGCGCAGCATACATGTTGTCGAACCTCTTCCCTGTGTGTCCTACCTTCGTTGCCTTCATTCTGGTCACCGATGGCTGAAACAGAAACAACCCCGATGCAGATATCAAACAGAATCTCGATGCTTCTTCGAAAACTATTTTACTATTTTCTCTGCTAATAAACGTAACTCGTAAGAGTCGGTTGAAATGCAAAAGCATTTTGAGTACATCGCGGAAAACTTGATAAAAAGAGAAAGGAGCATAGAGGACGAATCAGAATGAAAAAGTGCGATGCGGTGCCTACCTAATCGTAAATTGGCGAGGCAAACTAACGTGAAGCCACCGAATACGGCCCACTGACCCCTCGTGATTTGTATTCGCATCGGTACGAATAGCGATGGACGTAAATCGGTCGAATGAGATTTACCGAGACGGGATGGCGAGATTCGGAAACGAGTTTGTGTATCGAGGATGCACGAGTTGTTTGCCGTTTGAAAAATGCGTACAGAATTTAATGATATTCTCTAGACGTAGGTGTGAACGCCGCGTGGACGAAATTGTGCTAATTTGTCACAGTGGTTGTTATCTCATTACTCTATATATACCCGCGCGCGGATGACTAGAAGATTCGTGGTACACGGAATACTCTTGGACTCGCACGTACACGACATGCAAAGCGGTAGTCCAGAGAGGACGCACCGTGCGATCGATCACGATCGGTTGTTGCCCACGCAGGTTGCGATCTGCGAGAAGACTGGCCGTCTGGAAGCCACTGGATCTCGCTCAGACGGAGAGGCGTCCGGCTGACAGGCGGATCTCTATTAATCTCGTTTGGTACGGGAACGTCGGCCCGCTTCGTGACGGCTGGCCCGTCCATCCATCGGTCTTTTGCCTCTTGCCTGCCACGATCCCTGATGCGCCTGATGCTGCTGATTTTATGCTCCACCGAACCTGATTCATCTCGTCTGCATCTGAACCTCTACATTCCACACGACCAATTTCCCTCTATCCATAACAATTTCATCAGCAAATTTTCAAACGAACATACATACAATTTGCAGAATAACATTGATCAAATGGATTACCTGTTTTATAAAACGCAATCAATTTTAAATTACTCGCTAATGTAACGGTCAGATTGAACCAATGAGCCATAAGCCTCCTCAGCTCCCCAAACCTGTGATCGCGATATCCCATCCCTGTCTTATCTCTTATATTCATCCACGAGAATTTTATGAGCTCGATACATTGGGATGATGATATTCGAAACTAAAAAAGCAGAAGAAGCTAAGAGAAGGAAGAACCCTTGGCTCCGTACATCCTTTACTCCGCATATTTTTATACCATAGGGTACAGTTCGTTACGTTCGATAGAAGAATAAATTCTTATTGATTATATTTGAAGATCCTCGTGAACGCTTTATGTATTTTTTCGACATTTCTTGTTATTATTTGTCGATTACTATCGTTATCCTTGAGATTACGCCATACACTAGCTTCTTGAAGTAGTAATTAATTAATTAAAAGTAATTAAAATCTCTAATGTTAAAGTAATGTCTTTCCATTTACAAACGAAATGAATATTTTACATTGTATATATCGGAATAATTCCTGTGACGTCGTTCAAAATGAATATGTTGTTCGTGTATCATCATTGAATACTTTATTTGTTAACCATTGTCATCATCCACTTATTAGAATTTATGTATATGTATATAGTCTAGGTGTTGCATGCCGACCAAACACATGTTATCATGGCCGACGGCATTTCTGTGTAAATATTTCTATAGATATTTATATTTTTATATTGATTTTGTTACTAAAAATTGCAAAAATTTGCAAATAATCGTGTAAATTCGTACGCATTTTACAAATCTTCTTTTACTGCATTTGATACAAAACACTTGTATGTGATTTAGAGGTTATGTTCCCCCAGCTAAATACTTATCTACTTTAGTATTTTTAATAAAACATGACCATGTCGAAAGATAGTTGAGTGGAAACGTTTTATGAATTACATCCAGTCGATTATTTCTATCGTTTCAGAATGAAGAGAAAAAGTCTTTCTCCTTGGATGACATGTGAAACATGTCAGAGCGTCTTAACGATAAAGGATCTAGAAGTACATGACACTAATTGTCCACCTAATCATGAAACATGGAGCCATAACTTCATTTACAATGGTACACTATATAGTACCGTAGAAACATATAATCTATCAGGTATATATGCTTTTATATTTACTATTGTTTGAACCACTTTTATATACATGTTTTTTTCTGCATAGAACAGCCATCTAACATTCATGTAAGAGCATTGGATGATATGGTATTTATATCACAATCTGCTTTGCAATTATGTGAAATTGCAATAGGAGATTATGTTCTTGTAATTGCTGGAGAAAATATAGTTGTTAAAATTGCTTGGCCAACTAAGGACAAAAGCTTAACAAGCGTTTCATTAACAAAACATGGTAAAATCTTTTATCGAATCTTCCAAAATCTATATACAAATTTTTCTATCCATACATTTTTTACAGCAATAGAATTAAATAACCTCCGAGGTCACGTTAAAATCAAAAAATTAAATTCTTCTGTTGATATTGCCAAGGAATTTATAATCTGTAGTGTTGGGAAACATATATTGCCAGAAGCAACCACGGAACTTAACATAATACTTAAGAATCATAATGAGCAGAAAGTATTTGCTATAGGTAATAAATTCAGTGTGCCTTTTTATGGCAAGAAATTAATTTATAAGATTGTCAAAGTTATATCAGATGACTGTAAAAATGTTAAATTGTCCGAACAGTTTAAACAATTGAGCATAACAGATCAAACACATAATTTCAAATTGTATAAAGCACTTTACAACACAAAATGGACAATTTCGAATGAAGGGCAAGAGAAGAAAAAAGAGGAATATAAAAAATCTAAATTTAAAATACAAGATATCGGAGGATATGATAACATAATAGAAGACATCAAAGATGTTCTTGATATTGGCCTTGGTCTGTACCAAAATATTGGAAACTTTTACATTAGCAAAGGAGTATTATTATATGGCACCTCTGGTGTTGGCAAATCTGCTATCGCCAATGCCTTGATATCGCAATATGATATCAATTCTATCACTATTTACAGTTCAGATATTTATAGTAAATCTTTAGGCGAAACAGAGAAAAAATTGCATGATATTTTTGTAGAAGCTAAAGATAAAGCTCCAAGCATTATTCTAATAGAAGAAATCGATAGTTTATGCCCTAAAAGGAGTACTTCAAGTACAGATCATGAAAGAAGAATACTTTCTCAATTGATTGCACTCTTTGATGGCATACAGAATGCGAATGATAATGTAGTAATACTTGCCACAACTTCGAAATTGGATCTTGTGGATAATTCTCTTAGAAGGCCTGGTAGAATAGACAAAGAATTCGAAATTTATGTACCTACTACTAATATGCGTGCAGAAATATTAAAAAAAATGTTATCAAAAGTACCAAACACTTTGTCCTTAGAAGATATACAAAATATAGCATTTGTTACTCATGGATTTGTTGGCGCCGATTTATATGGTTTATGTTCCCAAGCACTTCTGAATTCTGTAAAATGTCAGAAAACCAACACTGATCTTTCGTCAAAACTAACGATATCAAACTTCGAACAAGCTTTAACTGTCACAAAGCCGTCAGCTATGAAAGAAGTTTTAATAGAAGTACCGAACGTCCAATGGTCGGATATAGGAGGTCAAAAGGACCTAAAATTAAAATTAAAGCAAGCCGTTGAGTGGCCGCTGCGCCACCCCGAAGCGTTTCTCAGGATGGGTATAACTCCACCTAAAGGTGTTTTAATGTTTGGTCCACCAGGTTGTTCTAAAACAATGATTGCAAAAGCTCTTGCAACAGAAAGTAAAGTAAATTTTTTAAACATAAAGGTTAGGCATACTAAAGTTTAATTTAAAACTTTTTCAATCAAAGAAAAAAGAAAGAGGTAAAAAATACAATGTTTTTAGGGGCCAGAATTATTCTCAAAATGGGTCGGTGAATCCGAAAAAGCCGTAAGAGAGGTATTTCGAAAAGCAAGACAAGTGTCACCTTCTATAGTATTTATTGATGAAATTGATGCACTAGGAAGTGAAAGAGGTGCTTCGTCAAGCGCCGGAAGCAACGTGCAAGAGCGAGTTCTGGCACAACTGTTAACAGAATTGGATGGAATTACTGCATTAGGCAGCGTTACTTTAGTGGCAGCAACTAACCGACCCGATAAGATTGATAAAGTTAGTTACATTTTTAAAAAAACAGCTATATTTATCCAAAATTTTTATTAATTAAAATGTTGCTTTTTCACAGGCACTTCTTCGTCCTGGTCGTTTAGATAGAATAATATACGTGGCATTACCTGATTATGAAGCTAGACAAGAGATTTTCGATATAAAATTAAGAAATATGCCAATCGCCGAAGATGTACAAATTCAAGATCTAGTTGATCTTACAGAAGGATATTCTGGAGCAGAAATCCAAGCAATTTGTCATGAAGCTGCTATAAAAGCACTTGAAGAAGATTTAAATGCTACTATAATCACTAAAGAGCATTTTAAAGCAGCATTGGCTATAATCACTCCACGAACACCAGCGTCGTTAATTAATTTATATAATGAATATATGAATAAAATACATTAACTATAAACAAATTCACTTTCACGTAATGATTGAATTTGCCTATATTTGCAAAGATTACTAATCGTCTATCAACACCTTTCCATTATTTTAATACCAAACTTCAGGCTTTTATTGTAATAAAAATAATAAAATTTGTAGTGGTATAATTGCAAATTACATTGCCGAGTCAAATGTCGGTAATGATAAAATGCGAACGGCCTTATGGAAGAAACGATTTAAAACAGATGATCGAAAGGTACGATCGAAAGGATGAAGTATTTTATCATTTGATGAATGCAATAACGGTCAACTTAAATATTGTTTTAGTTGCGGTTGCTGTCCACCAATGGATCCACAATGTCCACCTTGCTCTGTGTCGTGCCCGCCTCAACCTATTTGCTGCTATACATGTCCTACTCCACCATGCAAATTGGAACCAAAACCTAATTGTTGTCCACCTATACCAGTCACCTGCATGCCATGTCCGCCTCGACCTTCGCTCTTACCCTGCATCCCGCGCCCTTTCGTTTGTCCACCCTGCACAGGTCATCCATGTATTACCTGTGCACCTATGCCTAAACCAGTCCCAGCTCCTTATGAAGCCGGCCCTGTCTTCAGGGCACCTGTTATTACTGGTGGAATATTTTACGTTGGAACAATCAGGTGTTATCCGTGTTTGTCATATGCTTGTTGAACTACATCTCGCCTATTTTACACTCTCATTCGGATTCCAATCCCAATCGGTCCTACGAACATAATTACCTCACGAATAAAACATTTATTGTCTAGTCTTAATGATGTTTGATCTGAACTTTGTGTTGTATATAAATATTAGTGTACATTTCATATATGAAAAAATATAAAACAAATGTTATTATAACAATATTCAGCTCTTTCGCTTAAGATAATTGCATTACTCGATTAATTTTTAGAATTAATAAATCTTTATTAATTTTTAAATTTACAAGTAAGTGAATAATGATGGATAAAAGAGTATGTGATCTCTGTCCACTAGCTCATTTTAATAGAATCGGTTGCATAGTAACGACATGTAACTGGCCTTTATTAAATATTGTTCAACAAAGAACTAATCAACCATATTTACGAAAAGCAGAACCAATAAAAGGTGTCAGGTAAGAATTTAATAATAATCTATTGAATCTGAACATAATAGAGATTTCGTTAATAATGTAATACATTCATTACTCGCGCCTTTACTAATGTATCTTAATTGTGTATTGGAGATTTAAACAGCCTGCAAATTCGCCACAACGTCATGGATCATGGACAAATTTAATGTACCGCCCTATTGTACAAGGGGGTTTTAGATATCGCGGTGTATATAAATTACTTCCTCTTGATCTTCCGCCAAGTTCTCCTGTATTGTCTCGACCCGCCCCTGTTCCACCTACAGATTTTCGAGGAATAACTGTATATTGTTGTCGATAGCATTGGCTACATGCAGACGCCTATGCATGTATTCACACGAATATATATTACTGTATATATATTTATGAATATATATTTATGTAAATTTGAGCGTGTATACTTTATTTCCATTTATACGTTATAAATTATAAGCCGTTAATAAAAACAAATAAAATGTGCTAATGCGTTTTTCGTATTACTCGAGCAAGAAGTGAGGTTATCTTCTTATTTTGTAATTAATACTAAAAATCAATTATATTTAAAATAATTAATCACCATGGAAGCAATATGGAATAACATGCAATTAGAACATCCTCCCAATGCAACTTGTCACATCGAACGTGAAAAATTTGGTAAGTTTAATTCTGCTTGTAAATAAAACAATAAAAAATGTTGTGGTATAATTTTTTTATATGAAAGGCGAATAATGTTCCATTAAATAAATAGGTACATAATATTTTTTTATTTTTATCACCGCTAGATGCATCTGAATTTCTATTAACACTGGACAAAATTATAAAGGAAATAACTTCTCAAGAATTGTTGCACAAAGAAGCAGCAATTTTAAGCAGATTAATTTATCGTATGAAAAGAAAATTTCGAAATGACAAAGGTGTCAAATCAATGTCTAAAACAAATAAAGCTTTGCTCAAATATTTGTCATTATCACTTGAAAAGGAATATGAAAATTTGAAGAACTATGTTGAAATAGGCCAAGAATATATTACATTATGTAGTAAACAAATGGTAGAATATGTTTTGGTTAAAACACAAGGTTTTGCAAAGCTTATATTACGTTTGGAAGAGGTCTCTAAACACGCTGCATATTTTCTTAAATGTAGAATAAGTTTAGGTCATGCCTGGTGTACTGCTATTACTGCATATGCCGTTGTTAGCAGAATATGGTATGTTATTTTTATATTACGTAGATTAGATTTACGAATCATAGCAATAGAATATTGGTATATTTTGCTACAGGATTTTGTCAAGGTATCTAGTTAAGAAAGCATGTACATGGTATAATGACTTATACCAATATCTACACTTTTTTGAAATTGTTGGATTATCTTGGCTACCCAAAGAGTACAACCTTACGAATGACTTAAAATCATGGCTATCAGTACCATGGATAGATGAACCTATCTCAAGGCATGTAAAAGAATATATATATATTAATTATTATACAAAACTGTTATAATTAAAAAATTTGTATTTATATAGCATTCCCAGTAGTTATGGATTGAAAAATACAATGTTTAAACTAATTACCCCACGTGAATATGATTCAGATGAAGATCTAGACTTTGATATACAAGATTACAACAAAGAAACAAAATCTGAAAATACATTTTCATCGGTTAAAAATAAAAATACTATACATAGTTCTGTTCCAAGCGAGATTGAAAACGTTATCTCTAATGATGATGCAGGAGGTATAAAAACTAACTTACGAATCATATAACAAAAAGAAATATTATTTATGTACAAAATATATTTATAAAATTTATTTTTTCTAGAAATTATAGATCGTCGTACTTTTAATTTAAAATGTATTCAAAACACACCAATAACTGATAAACATAAAAAATTCACAAAAATCGGAGAAACAAAACAAAAAATGGCAAATATCGAGGGCAGTAATCGAGGATTTTATTTCAATGATTTAAGAGACGAATTTGTAACTAAAAAGAGGAAGAAAAATTCCGAAAAAGGATTAAAAAATCTGAGGGGAAAAGATACCTCAAAAGAATTAATTACTTTCGATGATGTCAATAATACATCAGATTTAATTATACTTCTAAACAAAGAATCGTATCCCAGTTTGGATAAATTACGATGGAATATGATTAGAAATAAAGGCAAAAGATTATTAGACAAGTTGGAAATTTGTTCTGATGCAAATAAGCAGTCAATTCTATTAAAAAAAACAATAAAACGTATAAAAAATTGGATTGCTTAAATATAGTGTATGTAAATATATGTAAATATCGAATGTAAAAGTAATATAAAAATAAATGTAATATTTTTTATGAAGCGAGTTTTTCATTATCTTTTATTTTCCTAACATGTTTTAAACATGCTCTAAGAAAAAATGAAAAATAATAACGGTGTATTTAAAGTGCTCGATATATATAATTTATTGCACTTGGTAACGTAAGAAAATTATGATACATTAAATATTCCTATTTAGAACAACGACGTCGCAAAATAAAAATATTTATAACGATAATTAAAATAATTATCCCTGAGTACATAACACTTATCTTGTTTCGATGAAGCATACCGCCATAGAAGTAAAAAATATATGATAAATAATCAGTACATGTCGATATTCGGATACAACCAATTCGTATACAACTGTGGTCTCATCCTCCATTTTAATCCAAGATCAAATTGTCTTTTCTTCATATTGTTGAAGCAACAAGCACGAAATTGTCGTGTTCCACATTTCTCGGCGCATTCTCTGCCACACTGTTCGCAAGATAAAGTTTCTCCGAAGACCCATAATGCGCATACTGTATTGCAAAAAAATATGTTTTTCTTATTTATATTTATGTATACATTCTATTTTATTCTAGTTAAAAGAATTTGCTAAAAAGAAACGAGTTAGCAATATTTAAAGCACTGTTAAAAAATTATTTATTTAAAAAAAGTATAAAGGAAAGTATATTCGATGCATTTATGTATGTTACGAAAGGGATGTCTCAATGAATGTTAAGCAAGTAATTACAAGTTATTGCATCTATATAGGGCATAAGCTAATGCATACTTCGACCAGAGTTTCTCCTCCTCTTTCTCTGATTTATGTTAATTAAGAAAGAATATTAAAAGAAAATTGGCTATACTTATGCTTTATCTTATTTAATAAGAAGTACAGCAATAAATGCGATAACATCGCAACAATTGCTTTAAGTGGTGTACTGTATAATGATGTTATCAGCTTCAAGTGGAGATTATATTATAGTCTCTAATCCGATTTATTTTAAATCTGTTTTAGAATATTCGAGCAATGTAACTATTTCATAAATTTCCAGAATATTTCCACTTACAATAAATATTAAAAAGATACATTTTCTATTATAAGAATTAAATATCGCTTACCTATGAAAAATAGCGCCACGTAAGTGTAGTTCATTTTCTGGTTCGATAATTCACTATCAAATAAAATAACAACTGTATCGTCTATTATGTCACACACTTTCTGTTAAATTCGAATAAAAAAGAATTATAGACAGGCGATAGAATGGTACACGTATAACACTCCAAATTTATGTCAGATTACTTGTTTTTTTCTGATCTAAATTCAAACGACACGACTTGAAATACCAATTTTGAAGATGCCAACTTACGAATCCTTTGTGGATGAGCGCCGAACGGTGAGTGATAATCTTTCCGAGGATCGCTGGTTGAAGATATATCTCCCCACCAGCTCCTGTTTCCACCTTAATCCTTAACGCACACGCAATTGCACTTTCTGTCTTGACATGATATTTAGAGAGATCTCTGATTTGAAATTTTACTATAATTAGAATTCGCTCTGTACGAACATAGATTTATCAAAACTAATTACTTTATAATCCGAAAATGATTGTGAAGAATTTGGTAATAACATAAACACATCGAGTTTCATACATAGAAGTCTTAAACTCTTTGCCTTATATATTTATTTACTTTAATAATAATACTATGTAGATGATGAGGATAACGTCGCTAATTTTATAGCTTGACGCGCTACTAATCTGTGATAACATTTGAGCTGAAAATAGAGAAAGATAATTAGACGCATATGTTCATTTCCTTTTTAGTTTATATGCCTATTGGAACGAATCGAACTAGGATAATAAACGATTCTTTCTCTGCGTTTATAATCCGTGTGTGGTATAGAAATTTCACACTCTAATAGCAATGGTTCCAAAGGATCTTTTACGATCGCACTGCGTGTTGCAAAAAGGATGTTTCTATATTTTATCGTTTCTACAGTTTTATCATAGTAATTATTGACTTCAGTTCCTTCTATATAAATTTTTAGTATCGGTCGCGGCTGTGCTCCGTTTGCTACACACGTTAGATTCAAATGACTTTTATTGAAAGAAGAAACATGAATGGATAGATTAGTTTCTGGCACTGTAATACAATGTTAAGCAATAGTGTTGTATGTCACATAAATTGTTTAATTGTTATTTACATTCACAGAGTTACCATAAATAATCATTTTTGTCCCTTTCGTGTCCTCTTCCTGAAACGTGCTAATCATACAAGTATACTCTCCGCTCATTTCGATTATGGCCGTTTTTAAATGTATTATAGATTGTGAATTAGAATGTCTTAAATTTTGTTCAGGATATTCAGCAAATCCATCTATCACTCCTATATCCTGAGGTGGCACTATAGTTGTAGTTACAATAAAAAGAAAAAAAACATCATATATCGAACAGAGCCACTCAGCTCAAAAAGTTCAATTTATGTTTAGTATTACTTGGTGGTATCCATTGATAGATTTGATCTTCGTTATGGTACCATTTTATTACAAGGCCGTTCTCATCTTTAGTGACATTGTAAATGCAGGAAAGATCGATTGGTCCAGTTCCATTACGCACTACGTGTGGAACGTCCAATGTGTAAATTTTTGAGGCGCATATATCTGGGAAACAATCATAGTCGTAATTGTCCTAATACACTTTGACTTTATTAATCGTAGTGAAAAATAACTTTTAATGGCATACAATTAGAAAAGACGGTTACCTGCAAAGCGGCTTTTTACTACTGCTGTGACAAGCAGAAAAACGATGTATGCTACCGACGACATTTTCTTCGAAGATTAGTTTTCAGACTGATGAACAATTAAACATGCTTCGTTAATCTTAAATCAAGCGCAGGTGAAAGGTTCTGCGCAGTTACCGATTATATTGTTCGTAGAATAAATATCTTTGGGATATTTTGTAGCGAAAGAAACAATTTTATATTTAAGAGAAACACTTGATCCTGTTATTTATTTCTTTCGACATTTACAATGATTAATATTTATCGTTCTTTTTCTTATAGATTTGTTTGATTTCCTGATCTACTATAGTACATTCCAGCCACTCTTTAAATTTCTCCGGACGCTCCTCTTAGTTGATTTTTTTGCTAAGAGATGGCGATTAAAGTTCCGTTAGATTTCAGTTGGAAGCCTCTAGCGCCTCTATAGAGTGCTCACTCATTTAGGAGTTTTTGCTTATAAATTATTGTATATAAATAATAACAGTGTATTAAAAAATTAAATACACGAATTTTGCATTTCTCGATGAAAGAATTAAAACGTTTAAATAGTACATTTAATTTTAAAAAACAAACGATTTTTCAATATTTTGAGTCAATCTTTTTTAAATAAGCATCGTATGATAACAATCGTATGACCATCTAAACGATTATAGCTAATTTATGGCTAGTGAAACCACTGACTTCAACGTTTCTGACATTTGAATAGTGTGTATGGAAACAAACAGTCACAATTTTTATTGCTAACGTTTATTGTTAAAAATCAATATTATTTTATCAATTATGAATGACGATCCAAGGGAAGTACTTGTTCTTCTTAATTCTTTGGGCTTTGTTGGAATTACAGCACAACAACTTAAAGCATTTATGAAAGGTAATATTATTAATACCTTTTTTTGTATTTTATAATAGTTAGTATTTAAATATTTTATGCGCATTGTAACTAGCATTGTTGCACATTGGTTCTTATTCAAATTCTCTTTCTTGGTACAAGATTTAAAGTTGTACAGGAAAATAAAAGATCGTGAAAGACAGCAAAAAAGGGAGGAAATTAAGAGGAAAATAATAGATAAACAAAAAAATATGATTAAAGAAATTCTTACAGAACAAAAGACAGAGTTTCATTCAGTTGAAAATACTATATCCACTAATTCTTCTAATTCTTATTTTGATGACACCATTGTAAAGGTAATAGTGACAAAGTTATCAAGTGACAAAGAAAATAAAAGTGCTACAGATTTTGAAGAAAACTATACAAATGTAGGTCACAAAATGAATATGATACAGTCAAAATCCAAATCCACGAGAACAGAAGATCATTGCAATGTTAAATCTAGTGTTGAGCCATGTAATAATACAGAGGTAGATAATAAATCTTGTTTAAAAAGTAAAAATAAATATGAGGACTGTTTGAAAAAGGATTTCCATATAGAAACACAAAGTAACACAAAAATACAAGATGATAAAATACAGATTCAAGAAAAAGCAACACCTTTGCAATCATTACGTCCTATGAGTGCACCAAATATTTTAGACCATCAGCAAGGATATGTTGGAAGCAGCCACACAAAAAGTACATCATCTACAAAAAATACTCATTCTGGAACAAAATCGTGTAAGTTTTTAACATGTATCGTATTGCAAATATGAATATAGATATAACATAAATACAATTAAATTACAACATATAAGTACAATTTTATTCTTTTATCTTAATATAGTTATTAGGCCGTGGAGATTGCAACCAGACATCCAAAAAAGTAAAAATGTTAAAAAGACTGATCCAGTTTTACTTTATCAAAAATATCAACAAGAATGGAAACAAATGTCTTTTCCTGGGGAAGCTAAACATGCAAGCATAAGGTGGGCCATTCGTGAAAAAATGTTAGGTGA
Organism: Bombus superbus; assembly: GCA_014737385.1. NCBI lineage: Eukaryota > Metazoa > Arthropoda > Insecta > Hymenoptera > Apidae > Bombus > Bombus superbus. The sequence goes on along the minus strand of JACXIK010000011.1, from coordinate 1,838,799 downwards.
AGATCCCCATCCAATGGTAAGGGTCTTAATTTTTATATAATCGTAATTCAGTATTATATATTCCTTAGTATCATCAACATTTATATTTGCAGCCTCTTCCTAAAAAGTCAACCAGTATGCCAACACTAAGGAAGAAATGACCTTTATTCAACTAGGGATGAAAATTTTATTTTGATATAAATAAGTTTAAAACTGATAATTATATTGAATTGTTATAAGAAATTAATTACTGTTACAGAAAATAAATGTTATTTGATAAGAAGTAGATTGGTATTTCATGCTTTTATTTTTTAATTTCTATTGCTGATTAAGTCTAAACTTTGCCGTTAGTTTACGATCATCTGGCCTGTGTAAATGGTACAATATTTTGTCTTCAATTAAACGTGCAGCTCTTTCGGTAAGAACTAAAGTATTATGTTTTAACATACTGTAGACATTCAGCCCTGGAAAATAAATTTATAATGAAGGTGATATAAATTAAATAACATCAAAATGTATTAGTATATAGCTTACCATATACAGGCATTAAATTTACGTGCTTTATTGTGTCAGTTGCTTCTGCAATGTTTTCAGGCATGATATCATCGCTATCAACAAACAACACAGAAGGTCCCCATTGTCGCTCTTCTATTAGTTGTTCAATATATGATGATTTATTAGATGGAATTTCCAAATTATTAACAATATATAAATCATCTTGAGCTAATTTAACGGACAATGTAGATGTAAGTCCAGCAAGTCGGATAAAAAAGGGAAGCATGTAAAAATGAGTTGTAGGAGATCTAGGTCCATGAATTATACCACCACCTCTCCATAATGGGGAACGTATACTTGAATGACGAGCACGGCCTTGTCCCTTTTGTGGCCACGGTTTCCTGCCACCACCTCTTACTTCTGAACGTACTTTTGTATGTGCATAGCACTAAAATGAAAAATTAATTTACCCATTTTGTCATTCTTGATTTAAAACTAATAGGAGTAATTAATGAGATGTAATAATTACCACAAAGCGATACATTCTTTGCCAGCGTACGTTTTGTTGAATTATATCTATCCTAGGAGATGCTCCATAAACGTCGGGATGTAGGAAGACGAGTCCTAACTTTTGTCTTTCAGTGGTATCCAAATTTTCTAGCCATACTTCGCGCGGTCTTTGGTACAAATAATTTTCATCTTCATAACTTTTTTTGGAAATAATTGGATTAATTTTCTCCGTGACAGCCTTTGTACAATACGTCACTGGTTGCGAATGTGCTTGTAATTTTGTGATAACATTTCTAAGCGATAACATTTCAATAAAAGAGTTTTTTGTTATTGCATTTAAACACGACTTATTGTTATAAAAATAACCTAAATGTTTTTCGTTAATGTTCAATTTGATGTGAGATGTCGCTAGATTCAAAGACTTTGTAGATGTCACTACTATTGAACATAAATGGTTCAGTTTATATAGCAATTGATCATTTTTAAATGTAGTCATTATTAAAGCCAGTCAGTAGCACTGTACACAACAGCTGATGTTTAAAAAATTTGGTACTTATTATTGTCAGTAGTATTATATATATTTTTAACTATATTTGTAAAATATGTATGGAAGGAAAGGCTTTAAGCTTATTTCAGAACTAGATTTATATTCTGATATATTACCATTCAATGTAGGTTGTATGATAGAATAATATTATGATGATATTAGAGATGATTAAGTAATGATCTAAAAAATTGATTTATTTATAGGAGGTACTAGTTAAAGAAGTTTTACAGGAGATGCAATGTCTCTATGATGCAAATGTAGCAGATAGGTTTGTATAAGATATAATAATGTAAAAATTAAAACTTAGAAAAGACTTATTGTTGAATAAACTTTCAGCAATGCCATTAGAAATGATGATAATATGGCATTATTGCCATCAGTACAGTTGAGACATACAGCATTAAAAAGAAATAAAAGATGTATCTTAGCATACGTATATAACAGAATGAGAAAACTAAGAGAATTACGATGGGAATTAGGGAGCATTCTACCACCAGAAATAAATTCCAATCTATTAAATGCTGAAATTCAGTGGTTTCAGTCATATAATAAGTCTTTAGCTAAATACATGAGATCTTTAGGAGACGACCAAGGATTTAATTTAACAACAATCATGGTACCTCCAAAAACTCCTTATGTAGAGGTATATAAAATAGATATTCAAATAAGACTCAAACTTTGTTCTAATTACAGTTAAATGTACAAAATGTAATATTATTCCAGGTCAAATGTATAGAGGATTTTGGAAGATTGGAATTAGACGATGGTCAAGTTATTTTGTTAAAAAAGAATACATATCATTTGCTACCAAGATCTGTATGTGAACCACTGATACGACAAGGAATTCTTGAACATAAGAGTACATGATATTATTATTTCTAAATTCAGTTAAAATAAAAATTATATTAATAAAAAATTTACTTTGTTTACCAGATCCAAATTTTATTCAAATATATATATTTATAAATTATTTAAAACACTTAAATCTTAATTCTATATAGGAGAAAGTGCATGATTAATTCTTTCCAAAACTGCGTTTAAAAGATTTATGAGCCCGCATATTCATGTTTACTTTCATTAGGAATTTCCCGTGTAAACTTGAATTCCGTATAACAGCGCGCAGTTGATTCAAACAGTTGGAAGCTTGTCTGCACACGTTGCACTGCGTCTTGTGCTCAAGTGAGTTACTTTGTTTGTTTCTGCCATAAGATTTAATCTATCTTTAACCTAATCTATACATAGAACAATATATGTAAGTACAGATTCTTCCTTATTGACAGCAGACGATGCAAGCAATTCATTTGAAATCGATCGAATCGACAAACGTGATCTTCATTCGTCGCATTTGCGAGGACATCTTCAAACGGGTAAGTGATCACTTAAGAAATATATAGTTACTTTATTCGATAAATTATTCGTATTTTGTTTAAACCTGCCTATAATTTTTATTCGTAAGTAATTTAAATATCTGACGAGCAGATCATTGTATAAATAATATTTTTCAATATAATACACAAAAAATTTACAAAGTTGATTCGTAAAAAAGTTAAAAAATATAATATGTTTTATTTTTATTTCTATCGTAACAAGAATACAGTTCGAATTGTCGTAACAAGGATACAATAAAATGAAATAAAATGAAATACTTCATCCGTTTTAACTTCGAGTCACCGTATTTCTCCAGATTTTGAACGCTTAAAACATCATTAATATGTTTAACCTTGTAGAATACAAGTAATTAAGTGGTGCTATTGTTCTTTAAACAACTTATTTACCATTGAGGACTTTTTTACACTTTATAGATGAAAATAAAGTCGACGTTAGAAATCAAATCGTGTAAGCGCACTTGATATATATACAATGTACAAAAAGTGAATTCAAGGTGCGACAGTTAAGTTATTGTGTATCTATCGGTGAATTTTGCAGATGAATTCGTGAACAATGCAGATATAATGTGTATGTATACGTACTGAGCTTATCACAGTTAGGTTTTTCCCAGGTAGCTTTCGCACCGATTCTCATTCATCGTTATTATAAAAAAAATTTGGTCACATCTTTTTTCACACAAGGTCACCGACAAATTTCTATCAGTAAATCACACATTATCAGATCGATAAGGAAAGATTTATATGACTGCATAAAAAGAAATAGTATTCATGAAAAATACTGTATTCATTATTAACCAACGATTACATAAAATTATATAATTCATTTGTCATTGGTCTAAAGATTAAGACTATCATTTATAAATGCTTTTACAATCTTCATAAATTCAAAGTGACCTTTCACTGATTTTTCTTATTTATGTAGTATATTAATAATAGCTATTATTTCCGAAATAACAAGGAACATATGACAATGACCCGGGATTATCGGTATACTGACTGTTTGTGTAACGGACGATAAGAGGTACGATTTCCCTTTGTTTTAAGGCCTAGTGTTGGTAACCATCTTTGGGGAAAACCGTATTTAAACGCCCATGAATAGGACCGAGATTTACTTTCAGAGCGCATCGTTCCAACGTGTCTTCTCGGTATTTACCTTGTAATATGGTTGTATTTGAAGGTATTTGTAAATATTGGTAAATCTTCTAAGTCGGAAATGCCGATGGAATTTCCGGTGAGTGTGTATCGGATTGACGATTCAAAAAGAAAGTAGAACGGTGAAATCTGCATGTTCCTGCAGAGACATATACGCGTTCTCGATAACCCAACGCTTTCTCATCACTCCTTAAGTATCTAATAAAATTTGATTTGAATTTGTCGAAAATTCAAACGCGAAATAAAGATTTAAGCGTTTTAGTTCGTTAGACTGTTTATTCTCAGTTAGCAAACGCATATCTTTCTTTTTACTCCGCAAAAAGTAACAAAGGTAAAGAATTGAATGTCAAGCAGATAATAATGTGGTAGGTAAATGATTGCAAGGAGAGAAAATGCGCGTTCGTATGCAATGTTGCGATGTCGAAAAATTTCTTCTACGTTCGATCAGATACTATAGCGAACTTTAGCATTGGATCAGCTTTTCTTTTAGATCGTTTTGCACGTTACCTGAAAAATAATTTCATAAATAATAATTGATTATTTATTTGGAAATACTCCTATGATATATGTTCGTATATATCGAAAGATAAAGATTTGTTTAAAGAAATGAAGTAATTCATCGTACTACTTCCGTGTAAAATTGTAAAGTTATTTGAGGTAAATAAGGTGGGAATTCTTTCGTGGAGTTTCCGACTCGGCTTTCTTTTTCTAAGCTGGTTATCTAAAGAATGCCAAGTTAAATTGAGTACACAGTGTATACGCGCAGCTGGCCCTGCCAGAGGACGATGGGTTTTCCCACCCCTACCTTTCCCCTTTGAGAGCTCACAAACTGCTGATACCGCCAGAGGTTCCACTGTGCTCCGCGGCCATCGTGGAAGTTACTCAGCGCGTCACCTAACGTTGCACGATTAGTTCGTTTCCAGACAGCGCGTTGAGTGGAGTTTCGACATAGTTACAAATTCGCACGGTTATCGAGTATATATCATTTTGTTTTCTTCTCCTGCAGTTCTCCGTCAGAAACATAAACTTTTATTCAACAGACCTAACCTTTCTTGTGAAACCGTCTTCCCCACTAATACGTGAAACATTTTCTCATGAACGCGAAATTATCGTGGAACGACGTGCACTAGCCACCGTTATTTACGAACACACAGTCAAAACGAGAATGCGACGACAACGAGAAACCGAATACACGTAAAGAAGCCAGCTGTTCGAGGCGAACGACAATCGAATGATCGCTCGAATAAACGGAGCAGTGGCGTCGCTTGCGAACGAACGAAACAGAGACGAATGTATTCTTGTTCAGAGAAGGAAGGACAATCGAACGAAATCGTAAAAGTCGATTAAAGTATCCGCACGGAAAGCTACGTAGATTCGCCGTGTCAAGATTTCAGACAAGTATACACAGTGGTGTATACACAGTGCGTCGTTCTGTGTGTCTGTGTATATGTGCATACAAGTCGCGTGGTAGTTTTCCTTCAGACGAGCGGGAAATAAGTAGATTTTCGGCCGCGGATTGAATATTGATATCGAAAAAATGTGGCATTCGCCGAGAACGACACCGATGGAGAGCAATGTTCCAGAAAACGAGCAACAACAAAAGTGCGAAGATCAACGTTATTCGAGCCACGCCGATTCCGGATTTCTCTCCAGTGGGAATCTCCAAATCAGTTCGGAGCTGTGCGACTACGAATTGAATGTTGCAACAACCGCACCCGTCGCCCCGGAACCAATGAGAGCAGATAGCGGCGTGGATCTTGGCTTAAGCGAAAGCTTGAGCCAGCTTACATTGAAACAAGTTACATTAAATCCTCTGGCAAGCGGCAAGGTTCAGGTTGAACCTACCGTCGAATTGACTCCGGTAATCTCCGAGAAACTCGAGCAACAAGATGCTTCAACGTTGCGACACGAACCGCATCAATCAGTTGACAAATCGCTCAGTAAGGAACCTTGGCAGCTCTATTATACTCAAGACGACGATGGTGACACGTAAGTAATCTAAATGTTATCTATCTCTCCCTTTGAAAACAAGTTTGACCTAGTTAACAATATATAAATTCCGATGAAGTTGGCACGTGTCGTGTCGTGTGCGTCACAAGTAGAATCGTAAAGACGTCATGTTTTTGAAATTTCCGATATGACTAACGAGATCGTTAGCGAGTAAACTAAAGTGATAGTTAATTTCACGTATGTATATGTGGATCGGCGCATGCTCCGTTTCGAAGCAACCTGTAGCCCGCGTTACTTTCAAGAGTTTTAAGCGACATTACCGTTTTCGAGCGTATCGATCGATATTACGATAATAAAAACGTATTCCGTTCGATGGATGTTTTTCTTTGTACGATGAAACAATGACTTGATTTACATATAACTTGTTTCCTTGTGTCGATTAAAACGTAGCAAGTGTTGTTTTATATAATACACGTAATACATATGTACAGTCTCATAAGAAAGCACGGTAGACGTTAAGAATACTAAACGAAACAAATAAACAGGATAATTGTATCATCGTTCCATTTAAACGATATGTCAAATGGTATTTTAAGATAAATACTTTTATAAATTACAGCTGTTGTTTTCCTGATCGTACGAGAAATATATGTTAATCGAAGCAAATATTGTTACGCGTCATCGTATAGGCGTAGATCAGCCGATCGTCTCGTACGCTTTTCGCAAGGCGAAGCACGTTGATCAATTAAATTATTGTAATCGCGAGATATACATTCACGAGATCCTTTTAAATTGTGATACGTCAACGAGAATACAAGGCAATAGGAGATGATAGGACCAATGCCTTTTGAGGGATAACTTCCGGGCAACTTGAGACAATTATACACAACTTTTCTTACGCCATTTACCTCTTTTCGTATTATAACGTGTAATACGAGTTATACAATGAGAAAATTCTATCAAAACGTTGCATGCGTCATCATTGAATGACGAAACATTGACCTTTGCACAGAGAAAATAAGCTGTGAAACAAACTCCGAAACGAGGAAAAGAAATTATAGTGGCGCCTCGAGGTCGAAGCCTACTCGCGTAAACATGTATATTATCTCCAGTAATGACCAATGTAATATCTCGATTACCCATTGCAGAGCGAAAAATTGCGACACATCCTTTTTCATCTTTATGCAAACATCTTTCCTTAAAGTCATTAGTAATCATTTATTTTTTTTCTCCCTCTGTCTCTCATAGGCTACTTCATATGGCCATAGTGCAAGGCTTTCTGGAAGCTGCATTCAGCTTGATAAGAATGGCGCCACATGCCTGCCTATTAAATATCCTGAACGATGACTGCCAGTCGCCCCTGCACCTGGCCGTATTGACACGACAACCGAGGATCGTTAGGCGACTTATTTTGGCAGGTGCAAATCCGGCATTGAGGAACTTTCGGGGAAACACAGCCCTTCATCTGGCGTGTGCGACCGGGGATCTTGCCTCTGCGAAGGCCCTTACCGATCCTTTAACACACATTGAAAGAAATTACCTACACCAAGGAAAGGAAATGCCTGCCCTGCCACAAAATTTAGAACAACGGAATTACGATGGTAATTGATAGACTTGTACCCTTAATGCTTTTCCATTTCATCTTGCTTACTCTAACATTCTTCAACGAATTAACATTGTTTTTTCTTTACTCTGCTTAAATCGCATCGGTGATAACATTTTACGAATGAATGCATAGAACAGCAACGCAAAGTAGTTTTGGTACATTCGTCAAATCCTTGAACGTTTGACGATGATGTATGACAAAAGAAAAAAGAAAAAAGAAAAAAAAACACTGAGAACAAAGCGTGTCCATATTAATGGACAATAAGAAGAAACCCATGGAGTAAGATGTTTCGTCGAAAAGGAAGGAAACGCGCGTGACGCGGATTTAGTATCGCTCGTCGGAAAGGACAAACGAAGCATCTCGGAAAATCCTAACTTTTACCGCATGAAACAACAGTCATTGGCATCGCACGCGCGCGTTCCTCGCACGAAGAACAATTCTGTAACCACGATTATGCGCGGGTTTCCCATGATTTCATCGAGGATCGAGAATGGTCCGTTATTCCGTTTGTTTGGTTCGGAAATTCCATCAAGTTAAAGTACAATCCCATTATCGATGATTCGTGATATTTTTGAGAAGCGATCGATGCTACTCGTCACTGTTGTCGAAGAGATAGGATTTTACGAGACATTTCCAAGTAACAATCGCGTTATTCGTAATTGCAGAGTAGCTTCCTTTTCGGTGACTATTCAAACGAGAATTCGAGGCCCAGCTAAACGGATGCTTCGAAGAAAAGTTTAGTCAGAAATCTTTTCCGCTATGGCTTTTTGTATCCGTTGTCTATGCATCTTTCACAGACTCCGATATAATTACATTTACAAGAATTGCTTTTGAAACGCTAATTCGATATATCCGTGGTTTCACGTTAAATATTTCAAATTGCGATGCCTGAATAGTCGAACGTTGAACGTTAGCTCTTTTACAAAGCTCCGGAATTCCCACATAACGTCATCCATACACTCCATTCTAGGCTTATAAAATGGATGTACACATGGAATGGCAAGCTGTTGGCGTAACGGCTGATTTTGGACCATGACGAAATAAATTAAGCTACGCTTTTGCTATGGATTTTTCATCTAATCGCAAGCTCGCGTGTTTGTTACTTGATTCTTACGTTGCGTCGTACGTACATACCGGTGACGTACAACGTGCTTTACGTCTTATCGATTTGTCAAGGGAAACGTAAACATTCGCGTGTGTAATTTTATCGAAGCGAACGAAAAAGCACATGCTCGAATAACTAGGCTTAAATTAGAAAGACATACGGCCTTTCGTGATACGTATGATTCAATAGTGGAGCAGCAACGTTAGGGGTTCAAGTGTAGTCGCGGTGATTCGGTCGATGAGACGTGCCTAGAGAATTTCACGGATGAAGCAATTAGGTAGGGGAAGAAGAAAGCGAGGAGAAAAGAGTGTTGCGGTATTAAGCTCGGAATACACGCGACGGAATTTTGGCGCGTCGTCTGTGCGTGCGTGCACGCGCGTTACATCACGCGAGGCGCGCGATGAGACAGAAAGCTCGAAGCAGATGTTTTTGATATTTAAAAATACCTGCGCGACTATTTGCGTGTCGTGATATTCTTGCCTCGGTTCGACTCGATTCGACTTGGGAAACCCCACAATGGCGTGGAAATCGGTGGACACGTATACGCTTTCACCCTTGAACGTTTTGTACGGAGAGAACGAAACGAGAAAGGAAAAAAGAAAGTTAACGATACTTTCGTTGCTCTTGATTCTCTATTTCTACAGAATAAAAACTAAAGAAATATCCGATAAAAACTTATAGTCTCCTTGGTTAAGAGAGAGGAGAGGATCATTCGTAATAAAAAGGAAATCGGTAATTGTCAATACAATTATTGGGAACTTCCAGATATATAAATAAAATATTTCTTTGCGTACTTCTAACGCAATTGCGTTTCGCGCATCGTACATCGATACGTCTCGATAAGAATAGAAACGTAAATATTTGCGCGGTAGAGATCGGCTCCCTGAAGCTCCCTGTTGCGAGGCGAGTTCTACTGCAACAAAATTAGTAATTATATTCCGCCAATGTACATGCTGCCGATGGTAACAAGGGAGGTTAATTTTAGCAGTTACTTTGATCGGTACGAACCTAGTTTGGACCGCGGGACGCCAGCCAAACCTCCGACGACAATGATTCACCACGTCTTCCTAGTTCTATCTATATCTTGTAGAAGCATGTGACTCGGTCGCATCGTTATGAAAAGTACGCGTTTCCACCCTCGTTAAAGTCGTACGAACGTTTATTGACATAAATGCTCTTTTTTTAATCGTAGAACAATGCCTCGAACAAAGCATTCGTTCATACGTTATCATACGTTAATAATTCATATGTAAATCATACGTTAATCGTTCTATATTTTACGTAGATGTTATACTTTGCGTTTCAGGAGAAATGTGTTTGCACATAGCCGCCTCATCGGGTCAAGTAGAGTTGGTGCGACTTCTGCTGCGCCTCGGAGCGGATCTTGAAGCTAGAGAAGCATTGGCGGGGAGAACAGCTCTTCATCTCGCTGTGGAGCATGGCTGCCGGTCAGTGATCGCGTTCCTCCTTCAGGAGTGCAAGCCTTGCTTGGATACGCAAACCTACGCCGGGCTCACTGCATATCAGGTAGCTCTGTGCTACGATAGTCAACTCGCAAGGGAATTAGTAAGACTGGGCGCAACACCGGAACCGCTTCCAGAGTCAGATTCCGACAGCAGCGATGAAGACGAAAGCTCTGCAACTAACAATTATTTACCCGCGATCGCAAGACTTCGACAAAACGTGGTCGGTGTCAAAGTATAGAAATATTTATCGATACGTTGACTAACTTAACAATTCGGTTTGTTGTACGATGAACGTAGTATAGGTAGTAATCGATTAGAAATATTATCGAGAAATCATTACCGACAATATCTTCACAGATGGTCGTAATGATATTTCACGATACGGGTATATAGGGTAGACAGAAGTAGTTCGAACTCCGACGATTGCAAGTATTAATCACATCAAATCGAATATGTTTTATTTACTTAAAGCTAATTAGCAAAATCAGTGTGAAACGTATTGTAAAAACGAAGAAAACGAAAGAATACACGAGAAAACGAAGGACGAGCAAATACATAAGAATGTTTAATGTAAAAGTGCTTCGGTAAGAAGCAGCTACTATACTTCGGTAACGAGAGAAACGATATTGTTCGAAACAAATAGGATCGTTGTAATATAGATAATCGACTGCAAAGGATTTACATTTACGCTTAGGAGATCATAGGATCTCGTCCTGTAAATATAGAAGAAAGTATCAGACTTTTTTATTCGAGTAGTGTGAGAATGTAGCAGTGACATTCGTACGTTTGGAAGTGACTTAAAATGAGAATCTACGCTGATATAAAAAGGTAGAAAAAAATAGTATGTAACAGAACATTCGTAATTTCATTGTTCATTTTAAGGTGTACATACACATAATTTATATTAGATAAAGAGACCGAAATAACACTTATAAATAGGACTATTTATCAAAGAACGTATCAAAGCCGTACTGAGCTTTACTACGTCAGAATACTTCGGTATTTTACTGTGAATGTTTAACGTGTATTAATTTCCTTGTTCCCCTTCTCCCTGTTGTATATAGTCAAGTTTTGTTAGTATCGTAAATATGTCGTTTTTACGGTATCACCAGTAAAAGGAGTATAACATTAACGTTGTTACATAACGTCGATAATTATTTTTTTAGTAATAAAAAGCCTTAGAAAATTTATCATAGATTTTAGAATTTCTTTTGCCGATAAATACGAATAAGCGAATGATTATTAACAAGCATTAGTAGATATATAAGATTCGATTTTGATTATTAGACAATAAATACAGTAAATGCAATATGAAAGCTCTAAGAAGGATGAAATGTTATAGTTAATTTTGCAAAAGCCGGCGTAAAAATATGGAGCAAAGACCGGCTGTTGGTTATTTCGAGTTCGTAATGTGTAATGGTCTAGGCATTCTAAGAAGTCTGTAGACTTATTCCTTTTTGGGGGAGTTCGGTCTGCGAAGTGCACAGGTTCCGGGATATATTTGGCTCTTGGAAAAGAGGGGATTCTACTAATCGTCTACTAATCTTTTGGCTGTAAGTAGTAATTCATTTATATTATATTATCTTTACATTAAAAATATAATAATTTGAATCTTCCATCTTTGCAAAGTCTGTATCTATTATGTTCCTTGTAATTTAACAAAAAATACTCTGAATTGTATGATAAAATATCCGAGCGCGAAAAATAATTCTAGAGATAATTTTACGGTTATCGAACTGCTTACGAACGAAAAAATGCAACACGACAAATATCTGGGATTCCCCAGTTACTCCAGTTTGCTGATGGAAATACCAGGTTCTGTGGCAACGAAAGTAATGTCAGATCAAGCAACCTTGGACACTAAACATTTTACCGCACAAAGTTATTCGTATTAATCGTACTTAAAATGCACCTACGTTCGTGAATCATTATAATATATGCACACATATGTCCTTTTTTATTTAATATGCTTCCATGTTCGGATTCTATGATTAACTTGTATTGTAAATCTGAGCGTCTTTAGACTGTAACATTGGAAATATTTTTCAGTAAAATGTATATAATACATTTGCAATGTAATGTATATACAAGTTCAGACATCAAAATTATAATAATAAGTCATACAAAACATGAATTAAAGACCAAAATTCTGTTAAAGAGAATCTAAATATTTAATTTAGAGGCGTAGTTATAATTATGATTGTGTGTTTTAAGTACATATTATACACACATACATATCCATATACGTGTGTGTGTGTGTATGTGTGTGTGTGCGCGCGCGCATATATACATGTTATGTATTTGTATACGTATTTATTTAACATATTTTTAAAGGTTAAATTATAAATTGGGAAGAAATGTAAATATAGCAATGATGATCAAAGATAGAAAATAAAATATGATGAAATATAAATGAAAATATAATATTATGTAATTACATATAGAATACACATGTATGCGTAGAAAGATCGCGATGGTGAAATATAATTACGTATAAAGCGCAATGTACCAACAGTCGACAAAATGAATGAAATACAATTGATGAATACAATTTACGTATACATTGCGAAGCAGGAAATATTTTACAAATGAATATAGTATCGTTTGGATCAAATGTGAAAATAGGCTCGCAGTCAAGTTGCATATAAAAGAAGGATAGTGCTTTTCGAAGGTACTAGAAAATTGTGGAATATAATCACAAAAAGGCATTGAGTATAACTAGTTTCTCGACAATTGAGAAGAGGCGCTAGTTGTCCATTTCTGGAGCTTTCTGAAAATCTGCGCCGGCTCGAGTGTACTTCACGAGTCATCACGTATCTTTGCGAGCATAAAAGAACGAGTTGTGAAAAATAGAACGAAAGTATCACTGTTCTGAAGTCAAGCGTTATGGACCAGGTAAACATTCTTGCCACGTTGATTACTATCACGCATTTCTTAAGGTTAAAAAGTTGCTAATTTGAAGAGCACTGTATTTATTCACGATGCTGTTAATTGAACACGCTTTGTTTTAAGAATTGTCTCATTCCTTGCTAGCCGCACTATTTTCTCGTACATTCTATTAGGTTACTACAAAAGATATCAATTCTTGTTTCTTTTTATTTAATTTTTCGTTTTGATATGATCGTTTATATACAAAATCGAATATTTTTGTCGCTCGATAAATAAACGACTTTTTTCATTTCGAAGTTAACATTGTTATAACCCTTTAGAAAGAACGTTTCCATCTTTCGTTATTGCTTGTTTCCTTAAGACTCCAGTTTAATGATACCGAATTATTAAACTTAAATTTGCAGGTATATGTACTAAAACAGAAAGGTAATTCTGCTTTACAAGAAGGAAGTTATGAAGAAGCTATTAAACATTATACAGAAGCAATTGGCTTAGACGAAAATAATCATGTTTTATACAGTAATAGATCTGCAGCATATGCTAAAGCAGGAAAGTACAAACAAGCTTTGGAAGATGCTGAGAAAACTGTAAGTTTAAAGCCTGATTGGGGAAAAGGATATTCGCGTATGGGCAGTGCATTAGCTTATTTAGGTAAATTAAATGCATCTATCAAAGCGTATGAAACTGGCCTGCAATACGAACCTGACAATGCCCAACTTCAAAGTGGTTTGGCTGAAGTGAAAACTCAACTGATAATGGCATCAAATCCCTTCCATAGACCAGATTTAATTAGGACGCTTGCAAGCGATCCCAGAACTAAAGGTTTTTTACTAGATCCCGAATATTTGAAACTTCTAGATACACTCAGAAATAATTCAGAGGCTATTTCTGAAATGTTAACGGACAAACGAGTACTTACAACTCTTAGCGTATTAATGAATCTGGATACCAACATGGAAATGGAAACAGATTCATCTCAGCAATCGGAACCTCCAAAACCTAAACAAGAACCGCCTAAACCTCAGAAGAAAGTAGAAGAAGAAGAAGATTGTAATACACCTCAAAAGCTTGCACAGCGTGAAAAGCAATTAGGCAATGATGCTTATAAACAAAAGAAGTTTGAGCTAGCCCTTCAACATTATAACAAAGCAGTAGAATTAGATCCTACAGAAATTATTTACTTACTAAACATAGCAGCAGTATATTTTGAACAAAAAGAGTATGACAAATGTATCGCTCAATGCGAAAAGGCCATTGAAGTTGGAAGAGAAAATAGAGCAGACTTTAAGTTAATAGCTAAAGCATTCACTAGAATTGGACATGCGTACAAAAAGATGGAAAACTGGAAACAAGCTAAGGTGTATTATGAGAAATCCATGTCGGAACACAGAACACCCGAAATTAAAACTCTCCTTTCAGATATTGATAAAATCATCAAAGAAGAAGAAAGGAAAGCATATATCGACCCAGTAAAAGCAGAAGAAGAAAAAGAACTTGGAAATCAAAAATACAAAGAGGGTGATTATCCGACAGCTATAAAACATTACTCAGAGGCTATCAAAAGAAATCCAGATGACCCTAAATACTATAGCAACAGAGCTGCCTGTTATACCAAATTAGCAGCGTTCGATCTCGGGTTGAAAGATTGCGAGAAATGTGTAGAAATTGATCCCAAGTTTATCAAAGGATGGATAAGAAAAGGGAAGATATTACAGGGAATGCAACAACAAGGAAAAGCACTTACTGCTTATCAAAAAGCATTGGAATTAGATCCTTCGAATAGCGAGGCATTGGAAGGATATCGCTCGTGTGCCGTTTCTGTTAGTTCCAATCCCGAGGAAGTAAGGAAGAGAGCAATGGCAGATCCAGAAGTTCAAAGTATATTACGGGATCCTGCGATGAGACTTATATTAGAGCAGATGCAAAGCGATCCTAGAGCTTTACAAGAGTAAATATAATCAATCCATTAGATTTATTATATTAGAACAACTTTCTTTAATTTTATATTAATATCATAATTTTTGTATTTATAGCCACCTGAAGAATAAAGATGTAGCAGCAAAATTGCAAAAGCTTTTGGAGTCTGGTCTCATAGCTATTCACTGAAGATGAAAACATCCGCATTTGTGCATAGCTCCGTGCATGACATTTTACTGTCGTCAAGTTCCTTTGATATTAAGGAAACAACACTGTTCATTCTATTTTTGTGTATTAGAAATACGTTATTTAATCGAGCAGGTCGCCTAGTGGCGTATTCATTGTATATCTGTGTTCTGAAAAAGCCATTTTTTAGTATACATTTCGTTGCAAGATATTTTCGAGCGAATGCAGTGGCCTTTAGGTCATAGACCACTTTTGAATTGTAAGTCTTGTTACAATAACCGATGCTTTACTATGTATTACAGAGTGTAACTTTGTGAAAAATGATTTATCGTATAATTACAAGTTTTTACATCTTTTGCATAAAGTTACACTTTCACTCTTAAATCATTAACGTCATCAGTGTCAAGTATGCGATATTTTAAATTTATTATATGTGGTCTAGGTTAAAGCAAATTATTTCATTAAACCTAATTAGTCTCGATAAAACATTTCCATGCGTTGAACATGTATTTAGAGAACATGTATCTACTTGATAAACCAATGCAATTTTGGTTGAAACTACTAATATTGTAACGACGAAGGAGAATGATAATAGCTATAATTATAACTAATTATAATAATACTTGTTTGATTTATTTTGAATCAAATTCAGTTCAATATAAAAATAAGATAAACAATGTAATTTCAGAATCTGTTTATTACAATATCTTTTGCATCAAAATATACAGAGATATGCATACAAAATATGCATATTTTAATAAAATCTTGTGTTCAAATTAAGTTTACTAAATTTCAATAGAGAACATATATAAATCGTAGATGTCTATTATTATCTATACACCATTTTCTTCTGCTCTAATTTTTAAACGTTACAAAATTATGTTCTGTTGGTAACTATCGCATTGTTAATTGTATGTTGGCAGTAATGTTGGCAATGTTGGCAATAATTTAAATACCGGTATAAAAGAGGAACTAATTGCACTGAAATAAATATCGCTAGATGAAAAAGAAATTTTTTATTACATTTACATTCAAACGTTTACGTTTCGGTATTAGCTCGATGAGAAAAATAGCATGTCTATTTTAATGGTTACGGAGCCTAATGCGTCGTTATATCCGTCTATTTACTTGATGTGAATATTTATACATACATGCATGCACATATGGATTGATCACAGCGCAACCTATCATATCTATGGAACTAAACACGTATGGTTGAACGCGAAAATATACCGAAACGTGTATGTGTTACGAACATATCGCATACATAATGATTTAGTTTCAATAGATGGCACAGATAGCGCTACGGTCAATGCATTAACACTTCACACGACAGATTGTTGGCAGTGAATCTATTGAAAAATTCTAGACAAGAGATCGAACGTGTGACGGTGTGTGCATATTAGAGAAGATTTTTCCAGGATAAAAAAGAAGATCGTGGAACCGTGGGCAGGGTACTTAGAAGTCAGGATACGAACCTGATCCATCCTAAGCGCGGTGAGCCGCCGCGCTGGTGGGCCTAGCAGACGACATGTTGGCTACAGGGAGTACTTCGTGTCGGATGTTTTGGTCACGAATTTCCTCGGGGATTGTTGAGTGAGGAGAGTGAGCGAACGCAGTGAAAGCGAGGTGGAAAGAGAGTAAGACCACTCGAGGGTGTGTGCGAGAGAGGGCACACGGTTGGATTCCTCGAGTGGTGGTTGTGCTGTGGTGGTCGACAAGAAGCCCGTGGAGAGGGGTAGAGGCTAACGAGAAGTCGAGGAGGGGGAACCCGGACGAGCCCTCGAAAAATTGAGGAGTCAACGAAACGAAAATCACAGAAGGAAGAAAAGATTGGGTCGATTCTCGGTACGGGATCTCCTTGCGGATGAAAACCTGGAAGAACGGTGTAGAAAATCGCAGGACAGAGAAGTAGGAGAAAAAAATTCGTGAGAACGTAAAAAGAAACGGTGGAAACTGCTCCAGTGAAATCATCCTCCTTATCTATGGGAGCTGTCGATTCCACGACTTTGTTCGATTTGCTCGAATAACGAGGTAGCAGCGTACCGAAGCCGATCTATTTTAACTTTTCGTTGTTCTGTCCGAAGGGTAGGGGCTGCGTAGTGAGGCGAGGCGAGGTCGAGCTGTCGTATGTCGTATACACGCGTCCGAGTCCCTTCCTCCTGAAACGATTTCGCGTGTCTCGTGTTCGCGGGCCATCACAGGAGGCGCATCGGACAGTGCACGTCAACCTATTATCCCAGTCCCGGTCTTGCTCCCACTCTCGAGCGCTGATCGTGCCTCGTGCGTACTCCCTCTATCACAACCTGCCGCGAGTGTCTCGCGGCCGGTTTTCGTCAGTGTTCCAACCGAAGATTCGGAAGTGATTCGATTCCTTCTGTATCGCCGGTATTTTTTCATCGAATCTGCAACCAATTTAATCGTGTTCGGTATTGCACGATTCGCCTATATTCTTCTGAGTGGATCAATTTGTTATCGGGCCAGGTGTCACGACCCCGTAAACCCGTCGTCGTTTCAACACGACCGATCGCTCGTTAAAACTCCGGCATTCGGCGATCATTCCGATCCTATATTTTCTGTATATTCGTACTTAAAATACGTACAAGAAGTCGATCATCGTTCCAAAGCAGTGTGTTGGACCAGCAGCACTGTCGACGACCGTGTGTAGCTATGGTTTCGCGGGTAGTGCGAGGTAGTGAAAGAGAAGCCGTGAAGTGAATCGAGTGTGAGTGCAACGGAGAGAAGACATCAAGAGATATACATACGCGTAGTTGTTGCTAGTGTACAAAACGGAGATAGTAAACGCACGACAGAGGCAGAAAAGGAGAAAGACCAGCGCACGAGAGAGGGAGTGCTACTCGAGGAAGAGGGAAGGACGAAACTCGAGTGTGGAGAAGCGCGATACGGTGATAGATAAGTATCGAGTGACAGACACGGCCGGAACGAAGGAACGAACTTGCAGTAGGTATATAGGTACTTGGAAAGGGAGTGAATCTGTAGGAACTGCGGTGCCAGAGGGTATACTTATCGAACGTCACATTTACGCGAGATAAACAACACGCGCCGACGATAGACTCGTTGCGCGAGTCTATTTTCCCTCGTTCGAGAGTAACATAGTGGCGAGATACCGTCTTTTTCTAAGCCGAGGACAACAGAGAACTACAGAAGTGGAAGGGAAGAGCGAAGAGGGTGAGCCGCGCGTGTCTCTCTCGTGGTGTGTCATGGGGTGTTTCGGCAGCCAGAGCAGTAAGGCCAGCCAGGATGACAGTAAGAACCAGAAAAGGCGCTCGGATGCCATTACCAGGCAATTGCAAAAGGACAAGCAAGTTTACCGAGCTACCCATAGGCTCCTTTTGCTTGGTAAGTCAACTTGTTAAACTTTCCCTTTTTTTTAGGACCTTCCACCATTACTTTGACGACCTCTTTATTTCGTGGATATCTTCGTGGTTATCACATGTTTCTAGTTAAATCTCTCCGTAGTTAAATTTCAGTACGTTTCGCTAAAGATGTGATTCCTTTTTTATCTATACTTTTTTAGATACGGTATACAGTCTATATCTATGTACACGTGTCAGAAACGGAGAAAATTTCCGCTAGAATACCAGTTGAATCGGCTTCGATCACCAATTTTGGACAAAAAGCGAGTCCGGTCAGAGGATAGGCCGAACATTATCGCGATGTTCAGCAGCGCGTAATTCAATTTTATCGATTATCGTATGAGCCGGCACCCACGAATATCCAGCGGCTGGCTGGCTGGCTCATGTTGTACCCTTTTCGTGTCGCTCTCTTCGTCTCCTTCTTCTCCTTCTCCCGAACCGGAGTCTTTTTCACATAGTCGGCCGATGTGGGTGTGCGCGTGCGCCCTCACACATGTATGCACACCATCTACTTATTGCGATACTTAACCCAACACCTAGCCATTACCTTCCTATTCTTCGTTTATGTAGGTCGTCGTTCTAATTCGACGTGTGGACGTGTGTTGTGTGTTGCGTATAGCTCGTATCTGTAGACTACGAAGCAACAGCTGTTACTGTATTGTTTCCCCTGCCGTCTGCAATTACGATCCTATTTCTGTTTTCCAAAAAAAGATACGATAATATGCCGCGTCTTACACGTACGTCGAATAGCTTTTCAAACGATCGTGCAAAAAATCACTATCGATCTTCAGATATATTTATGTATAAACTACTGCTTCTCAACCCCTTCCTCTTTTAAACTCGAACGATGTTTTCTTTTCGTAAATGACGAAGGAGAAAAGGAGAAATTGTTTTTTTGTTATCCATGTTTTAGGAGCGGGAGAATCGGGGAAGAGCACCATCGTCAAACAGATGAGGATATTGCACACGGATGGTGGCTTCAGCGAAGCGTAAGTTTCGTTGCTCCGTTACAGCGTTATTACTTTTAAGCCGATTCAACATTCGATGCTATTCGCCCAAACACGGTAATGTCGCCCGTACATAATCTTCAGTCCTTTCTTTCGTCCCATTAGTACACATTCGCGAATGATTCAATCTACGGTTGATTCGGTCCATCGCGTGATTACAGTATCAACATGTGGTTCAAGCAAATTATCCCTCGCATTTCCTAACTTTCTCTTCTTCCGTTTGCTCCAATTTTTTTCTTCGCGATGTTATCGTCGTAATCATTTCAAGAACGCGGTTCTTTCGCAAATCGTCCAACGAATACGCGTCTTTCGTTCACCTTCGATACTTTTCCTTTCTTCTGCGTCGGTCGAACCGTTTTCACATCCCAGCTATCGTTTGCTAGGAATCGAGCGAACGCATTAAAAATACAGCCGCGAAACTGTGCAAACCAGATAGAAACAGGTCGTTATCGTAAAAAGAATGTTCGGTACACCTATATACGTGGAAAATCAGAAGCAACTAGATAGGTTGAAAACGATGTGCAAACAAACGGGCTCGGCCCGGTTCGTGTGTGTCGTAAATTCTGTCTGCCTCCGGCGCTGATAACGGACCCGAACGCACGTCTTATTACTACTTTTGCGGTGATTTTTTTTCGCTCGTCTTTTTTCCTCATCTTTCTTTTCGTGCCTAGTCATTCTTCTCATCTGTCTTCTTGTTTCTTTCCCTTTTTATCGGCGATACCGGGATTAATACGTTGCTCGGAATTGTTTCCGCATGGATCGCGAAAGGTTGTTTCTATCGTCGAATTTAACGGACCCTTTTTTGCTAGCGACGCGATTCTAAGAAGCAAAGCATTACGTGTTCGACGCGCTCGTTGCAGATTTCGCTTGTTTACTATGGAAACATACCGTATAACCTTGCGTATTTTTAGTATTTTTTTCTTCTTCCTTTTTCTTTTCTACCCTCTGGAGCTTTTTTTTGCACGTGTACGAATTAATATCATTCTAGATTACCTGCCTCGGTCGTGATTACACAAGTTCGATAGGGGTCCATGAAATCCACACGCACGCACACACACACACACACACACACACACACACACCTCAATCGGCTGCAATTAAGTAAATAGGGCTATGTAAATATATTTACATTTGCAGTAGCAGCTTTCGGAACGTCGAGACTTTTAACGTATAATAATACCACTAAGCGGCAAAATCGTTGGTATAGGCAATCGTCGTTCGATTATTTTTAGCGTTATATTCGAATATCGCGTGTAACAGCGCGATGCCTTTTAATTCTCGGTCACATACGTCCGAAACGTCGAGAACCGAGGGATCGTCAAGGGAAATCAGAAATACGGTAAAAAGTAGGCAGTCAGACGAAAAAACGAATTTCCGAGTATCATCTGAACGAGACGCGAAACAGCGGCGGCAATATACGCGATACGTAGCATTGTGCGTAAGGGACTTGAACGGAATAACGTTATAAAAATGGGAACCTGTATTAGATTGCGACTGTCGTCATCTTATAATGTACGCGTGTGATACGTGTACACGATATGCGAGAGTCTTAAACGACTGAACTTTGCTCGAGTGACGATAGAAGCTTGGCACAGGTATCCCTATGAGACGAGCGAAGCCCATATGAAAATTCGACGCTGCTGTGCCATAGCTGTGACGGCGAGGTGTCGGTCGCATCGATCGCCGGTACTAGATTCGCGAAATTTCCAGTGTGTCTCCAAATCGACGAAATCGTTATACTAAAACTGGCGCGATGCCGTGCGATCTAAAATTACCGAATGACTCGGGTGCCATTAATAATGAAAATACGCGCGTATACGCGCGGTAAACATTGCTGCTCGAGCCTAACTTGTTTCGATATTTCTTTATATAATCACGATCGAGTCATTGGTTTCTTTTTTTACGCACGGCATTATGAGCATTCAGCGATGTACACAACGGTGCATCGATATTGAGATGGAGGGATCGAATATATCGTTTCTTTCTCACGCTGTTCTGTGCAGGGAAAAGCGGCAAAAAATCGACGACATCAAAAGGAACATCAGAGACGCGATATTGGTAAGAATCCCTTTTGGATATCTGTTTATGCAATAGGTTTTGAAAGTTGGCGCGGTACCCGCTTACTCGGTGCGAGATTTTTCTATTCACGCGTCGTGTTTTATTTTGATAAGCGGTGAAACGCGTGGCAGAACATACATTAACGTACGCTATATCATTTATTCTTCCGTTTCTCTAAGACGATTGGTCTCGACAATGGTTCGTTAGAGCCTTATTAAAATATCGTTCGGTGGCACTATTATTATGCGCGCATGTGTCTTGGCTAACGATAACCACGCAACACGTTTACTTCTCCGAAAATACCCTTTCGGAGTAATATTCGTGAAACGCGTCGACTAACGCGGCGTATTCTGGGAATCTAGTGATTTATAGTTAAATCGATACGAAGCGTTGGTGTTTTCTACAACGCCAGTATCACGGTATTGGCGAAGAAAACGTCTCGGGCCATGAGATCGAGCAACTCTTTGACTTACGTTTCAACAGAGATAAAAACCTTGTTCCGTAATATGTATCGAAACGGCGGTATACGCGGCGCGTGTAAACGCGTCCGTTTCGACGGGCGTCTCGTCATTAACGTTACGTGATGCGCCCGTAAATTCGCGACGGTTTAACGCCGTGCTGAGGAGAGCAGCGCGCTGTCATCAATTTGTCGTTCGAGGCCGTGTTTAGATACGCGTATCGTCTGTAACCTTGCAATCGCTTCCGTATGTCGGGTGAATGTAATAGACAAGCTGCCCCGTGGCACTTAAGGATTATGAATGACATATTATCTGCGCATGTAACGATAGATACGGCCGGGATGGAAATTTTGCATACGCATCGCAATCCCGCGAAGAATGCGCTTTCTTTTCCGTCCACGACGGATCGACGTTGTCGTTAGCGTAATCGTCGTGCAATTGCACGCATACGTATGCTGTACGATACATCGACGCACGTGGAGAGCGTGGCATTTTTTTTTATTCGATGCGTTCCTTTTCAGACGATAACCAGCGCGATGAGCACGCTAACGCCACCCGTTGCTTTGGAAGATCCGACGAATCAGAGCAAAGTCGACTATATCCTGGAGGTCTCGTCTGCCACGGACTTCGATTATCCCCCGGTGAGTCACAGCCAACCTATTTGTTCCGCGTGCCGTGTGTACCTTCTTAATGTAATACGATGAAAAATACGCTCCAGTTTTGTACGAGCGGTTCGCTTTCGTCTTTTCGTCGAATGAAAGACCGGTGTTTCGGCCAGGCGAGCAACTTTACTATACAACGCCAACGTAAATGATTTACAACGTTTTATAGCGTTGGAAGGATGAACAGGATTATAAGGGTCGATGGTAAACGATGGTGCTAACCAATTACAATGGATTGTCCTTTTGTCAGGGCAAGTGTGGTACACTATACGGTACCGAAAGTTTGTTATATAGCTTACGCGATACACGTTGGTAGAATTTCTTCGCGTGAGAGCCACTGCTTGGCATGATCGGTGTTTACAATGTTTACACAGCCATCGCATATGTGGTGTGCTATACAATGCTCTGGCTATGATGTGCTGCGCCATTCCCCGCCTCGTGTACAAAATGCGCTCGTAGATCTTTGTGTCGATCGACTATCGCGCGCCTTCGATTATCTGGTGTTCATCATCAGTCACGACGATAGCGATCGACTTTAAATAAGAACTTTCCAGACCAATGTTTCTCGATCTCCTTGTAAAATTGCCCGTGCTGTGAAAACGACGAGAGAAATTCGGATACGCCGATATCCTTAGAACGGCGATTCCACTTTCGTCCAGGATAAGTATCCGTAATTTTATTTTACGGGACACATCGATTCGCTGTTTCCACGCGTGACGAATATATTTCGCGGTGTATGATAGGAAGCGGTAGAATTAAATTTTATTACCGTGATGATTTTAATCAAGGAGAGCATTATTTCGAGGACACCAGACGTGCGTTTATAAGCGGCAGACGTACGACAAGAATGTTCTGGTATGGATCGCGTAATTTCACAAGCCGCGCGTACAATGAATCGTATAGTGAAACTAGATAGGGGAAAACAGGGGAGGGTGTACCATTAAAATATTACGACACGAGCGAGCGCGGTACACGTTATTTAACCCGTTTAGTCATTTTGTATTCAGGCCAGCAATTCTGCCGCGCCTCTTTGGAACGTGCGCTGAAGTTACTAGCACGATTTATCCCTTAAAGATTCTCCGATTTGTTGTTCCTCTGTATGATGCCCGCGTTATGTAGAATTTGCCGAATTCGCCTTATGTAACTTGGATCGATGACACGGAGAATTTATCAAGGCGCATTTTCTCGACGAGCCGGCAAGGTCCTCTTCCAAGGCAGGCGAGGAAACAAACGAACGATACTTTCGCTGATTCCCCTCCATCGATTTGCCCGCCACCAACGTCCCCGATTATCCCCGTTTCCTGATACATTTAAATAGGAAACGTGTTAGTACGTATGGAAGAACATGACTCGTCGCAGCGTGCGAGGCTAGATCGAAAAGACGATGAAAAAGATTTTAGGGGTCGAGGAGGCATTGACATTTTCTGCCACCAGCTGACTGGACTCACTCACGGACGTCCGTTGTCCAAACTTCTGTCAGTTCGGCGAGAATAATGATTTTTCGCGTGCCAAGAGGATCGGGCCGAGATTTCGAGAACTACGAAACAGTCGAACGCTGCGAACTGGCGAAACGACGTGGCGCATCTCGAAATAAAATCGTCGCGACAAAATAATCCATGTGTTTTGCGTCATTCACTGGCAGTTGTTGGTACGTGTATACGTATGTACTTTTACGTATCTCTGGCTCTGGTTGTACAGGCACCAATTGTCGTAGTTTCTTCTTCGCTATACGCGATTCGACATCATAACCATCGAGAACGATGCATCCGAATTAATCGAATTATGCCATTTGTTACCGGCAGAGTTTCCAGCTCCCACGTGTCGTTACGTCTCTCTCTCTCTCTCTCTCTCTCTCGTTGGGAAATCTGTCGGATTTTTGTTCGACAGAATGTTTCATCGAAATACCTTAACCGATAGATGGAATACACCTACGAGTATGGTAAAAATAGTCATCCGCCCGTCGGATAAGGTGAAGGGTTTAAATTTGAATTTCTACCGTCAGGATACATTATATAGTGAAAGATCTGTTTATGCGTGCGAATAAACATGTCTTTGTATCAAGAGGAAGTCACCGGGCAGAGGCTACCTTTTATTTTGTTCCGCGGCGACGTTCGACGAGCCGCGTCCAATTTGTCACTGTCGTTTCGCTTTTTGCATATCTAGGCATCGCTTGTCCAGAGTACGGAAGTTTATTTCGAGTCGAATTCTACACCGAATTTGACCGCAATTCCATCACCGGATATATCATCTGTACGGCTAATTCCTGTTCTACGGAAAAACACGTCCAAATAAACGTTGAAACGTTTGTTACGGATTGCGAAGAATGTTTATGTCTTTCTCTTTTTCTTCTTCTTTTTTTCTTTTTTTTTTTGTTGGAAGTACTTTTGGGAGAAAGACGGGAGAACGGAGAATATCGGAGTTTGTGTAGCGACTTGGAGGTTGGGAAAGTTGGCTCGATCTGCTTTGAGATCTGAAACACGTCGAAAAATAAAAATGTAGTAATTCGAAGAAGTTGTGGAAAGGCTTTCAACGTGACATTTCGCTTTGACGCGAGAAGCGCATAAATTTTGCGATTCGTTGGTCGCCTCTCTTGGCAAATTAACGTTTGTCCGTATCTCGATTCTTTCGAAATTGAATGGTATTCCTTTGGAGAATTATCGCAATTGCCGGTTGCTTTATTTTCTATCCGACAACGCTTCGGCAATAGATGCTATTCGAATATTTATCTTGGCTTAGATGCCTGATCGATATCCATTTTTATATAGGAGCGGATAATACGCGTGCAAAGCCAGCGACAGAATTAAAAATGAAAATATTTCTGTCGATAACGGACGTGCCTCGTGGCTGCCAGTTCGAATAAGTTACGCTGCGAATCGTCTTTTTCACTGGTCCAACTATGACGCGGTATATTCTGTTGTCACGATAGTGGCCGGGTTCGAGCCAAATTTTCCATTTCGTCAGAGCCGCACGTTTTTTTAGATAATTAATGAGACACGATAGAAGCGGCCGCCAAACTGTGAACTTATTTGCAAATCACCCACGGAATTCGCCGTCAAATAATCATTTATTCTTGAATGTTATTTCCGTCATTTTCCATTTCATGTCGATGGTTATAATACGTTAACCGAATTACGATTCATGTTTGCAGGAGTTCTACGATATTGTGGAAACCCTTTGGAAGGACCGGGGCGTTCAACAGAGTTTCGAGAGGAGTAACGAGTACCAACTAATTGACTGCGCCAAATAGTGAGTTATCCTTTGTTTGTACGACCATTAAAACGAATTTAATGCCACGCCGAAGTCAAATCTGGAAAATTATATACTAGATTGTATATTTTCGGCATTGAAATAGAATACTTCTCGGAAAATTGATCGGTTTGACTTCCGAATGGATCGTATAGTAATAATACACTATGGTACAATATAGTATATACGGCAAGACAGATCGCGAAGTGTCGTCCAATGATAAAAATAAGAGAGCAAAGTTATTGGCTAGGTTCGTAGCGTCAAATAGCTCGTGCGCTCGAGTCGCAACACACGGTTATTCTAATTCGCCCCGGGACTGATATCGCGATTACGATAAGAAGTACGTATGATAACGTTTATACGATGATAATGAGGACGCGAATCGCGTCGGATTTGCCCGCGGATTCGTCCGCTATACTTTCAACTATTCCGCGCGTGCCAGACGAGTATAACGTGAAACGAGAACTCGTGGTTCCGTAGAAAAAGTGTAACGATTCGTCTATGTATTCGTACCTGTATTTCTGGCTACGTGAGTATATCTGTATTTGTTATCGTATCTGACTTGTAAATAGTCTGCAACGCGGTTGGATAAATTTCGGAAGCGTTCTCATGACCGCGATACATATGGTATATCCGTGTATATTCATGGGCCTGTGACACCGATTTAATGCCAATGGAGACAATGCCTTAACGAGGTAATCGCTTTAATAGGGGCCACTCGTTTATCTAGGGGTTCTCGACGAATTGGCCCAACCTCGAACTTTTTTCACGCTGTTCACTGACACGGCAGCTGTTTAGGTACATACCGGTCGAACATGCCGTGCTTGCTTTTGTTCGACTCTCTCTTCTCTCTCTCTCTCTCTCTCTCTCTCTCTCCTTGTCTCGCACTCCGAACGATATTTTTAACACTGCACACATAAGATATTTGTTTTTCCTCGTGTGTTCCACCTGTACGGATTTCTTCGATAGAGTTTGTCTAAGGATGGTAGCCAAGTTCAAACGATTCCTTAATAGCCTGATGCAACGTTCTTGCGAATTTCAATCTTTTTCTGGTCATGGAACTATAATAAAGTAATGTTCGAAAGGCGACGCCTTCGTCGAAAACAATGCGTCTGACGAATTCATAATATTTACCGCTTGAACGTTTAATAACAAGCAGATAATTGGATGAAACTGGGAACGGAGTATCACGAAGATCGTGACGCCGTGTATTTGCAAAGATATATTATTTTCGGCATTCTCCTTTTGAACGTCACGTAACTTGGAGGGAACAACCGCCGACCCGATATATAAATGAGCGAAAAACTGGTCCGCTGCGAACCGTCCCGGTCCAGCAGATCACTTTAAACTGTATCCCTTTGAAAATTACATAGGTGAGGCACAGGTTGTTGCACTGAATCGTGAGCAAAGAGGCGTGAATCTGGAGTGTAAACGCGAAACTTATCCACTAAACTAACAAGCCCGAGCATGTGACTTTGTTCGCTGTTTATCAATTCGTCAAATACTTTAATTAGACAGAAGACGCTTTTTATATGGCTACAGCCTTGTTTATCGGTCCTCTCTTTGTCTCCGCATGTATAATTACCATGAATATCGTTGCCGTTACTATCGTCATCGTTGCACTGTCAATGTTAGGAGAAATTGCAGCGTTTATCGTTCAATCGATGCCGCCGTGAGACACGAAACGAGAATACTCGGGAATACGTTCACGTTTAGCAACGTGCCAAATAGTGCCACGCGTTTCACGGCGAGATCGCATCAAGATCACGGCGATAGTTTTCGTTTCGGTTAAAAATATGTTAAACTTGGTTACACTTCGGTTACTGCACCTCGTCGGCCGACGTTTGTGTGAATTTTTTTTTAACGCCCCCTCCCCTGCCCCTTCTTCCCCCGCCTTCTCTTGGTTTTCCTTCGTTTCTATTCTTTTCCTCTTTTCCTTGATTCTCTCTCGTCCTCTTGTGTATCGAAATAGAAAGAAAGAGAAAGAAATCTCTCGATAAAAATAGCGTATCGTATTTTTAGGAAGCGCTGCCCGAGATATGTATATAACGGGGAGATTCTTGCGGACCCCGGGACGCTAGATTGTTGTAATTTCAGACGTCTGTTTGCTAAACATTAGATACGTCTCTCACTCTTGATTCGCGATCAAGGAAACAGATTGCCAGTTACAGAAAAATTGATAGAAATTAATGGGCCGCGTTCTTTGCTCCGCTCTTTTCGAAAAGCAGAGAAATTTCAAGCGAGACTATCTCGAATACTTGTATCGAAGATGAAAGGAATATGGACCAACGGCGAGCTTCCTAAAATATCATCGAATTGGAGTTGGTGCAGAGCGAATAAATATTTGTGCGACGTGAATAAGAGATCGCTATGCGCCAACGCCTGATTATCGATTGTTGGTTCAGTCACAGCCATTTCCGGGTTGAACAACTGTCAGATTTCATGCAATAAAATTTGCAGGTGAAGCGCGTCGCAGTATTATCGCGATTCACATTCTGCCCGTATCTCCTTTGAAGATCGTCGAATTGCACTGAAAGTTCAGTTCGTCGCGACATCGTTTTCAGTATCGAATTTTTGTTTCGGATTAAAAATAAAAAAAAAAAGGACTAAAAAAAGAGCGACGGAGAGGGAGAAAGGAAAAACGCAGGAGAAAGAAGAAAGAAGAGGAAAAAGAGAAAACGGGCGCTGTACACGGGGAGAATCGAGTAACGTGTCAATTACACGATGGGATACCTCGGCACACCTTAAAAAAGGAAACACGTGTCGCTATATATAGACGCTGGTCTATATGCTGGGATCACTGATGTTGCCACACGTAGTTCATGAATGTTTAGGTCGATAACAATCTTCTTCCGTGGCAACGTCATGTTAGATAAAAAACCAGTATTTTTTATCCTCGTTAATAACTTTCGATGCCGCTGCCTAAATATAGATGGCGAAAAAAATCAATGAGATCGTTTCAGAAAGTCTTTGGCGCTTCTGCAGAAGTTGGCCAGACTCTTTTTCTGTAAAATCCTTCCTGCGAAAAATCGAGCGATACGTGGGAACTTTTCCGTTATATCGAAGTAAGAAGAGGCAATTGTTAGGTTCTTTAAATATTTGCAATTCGAATCAACCGTTCGTTTAAGATGAAACAGAACGTTAGAAAGCGTCGAAATCAACGTAAAAAGTACGCGAAGGATGCTCAACGCGGATTCGATCTGGTCTACTTCATTTCGTTACTTATGCAACCAGCCGAGCATTGTTTTGTAGTTAGTCTGACCTCGTTCAAAATCCGCGAACCATTTATCTTCTTGAAAGTGTTTCTTATTCTTTTCATCGTCCTACGCATTATCGCTTATATAGGACTGTTGGTCGAGAAGCAAACCCCCGGGAAAGCTAGAAATCCCCAATTCTCTTGTATCTTATATTTTCGATAAAAATGAAATATTTCAGCGATCGATGATGTTCCGCAGAATCTAACGCTGGGATCGTGATGGGAGGACGAGTGTCACGCTTGTCATATCGTTAGAAATAACATTGTTATAAAGTTGACCTCAAGGTCGATGAAGTTACACCGCCACGGTAACCAGAAAATCGTTCTGCTGTAGCCAGTAGGTCACGACCTCCTTCCTCTTTCAATTCTCAGGAGGTCGATAACCTCATTTCTGTACGAGCGCGCCAATTTCATGACCTACCTTTCTCACGAGCCTACACACGAGCCACGTAGACCTTTTATCCCAGGGGCTTCTCTCCAGCTCTCCCGTGCAACTGCTTGCCGAAAATCAATTTCTCCGATTTCTGGTTCCTCGAATTTACTCGAGCAGCTAAATTCTGCTTACTCGCGCCTGTTCGGGTCGACGAACGCCGGATTAATTGCTGTTGCACCTCGCGCTACATTTCATCCTACCTTCCTTCCTCCCTTTGTACCCGTGAAAAAATCCCTCCGAGTCGTTGGCGTTATTGTCTACGACGAAACGATATCCCGTAGATATACGTGTAGCAGAATCGACAATCTCGCGATTCTTTGAATCTGTAATATCTTAGTGACGTTATCTCTTGCAAGTTTCGGAATATTTCCAATGAAAAGGGCGTCGTTGTCTGTACGGCTATTTAATATCCGGGCCGGAGAGCAGTGCAAGTGTCTGTCAGTAAATATATTATCACCGTCAACCGACTGTGGAAGGTTGCATGGTGGTGTCAAAGCGAAGACCCACCCCTGTAGATTCTCGCGCGTACAACATACACCTGTAAACGGAGCTGGTATACGTACGCGAAGCTAAGTCTGTACGTACGATTGATGGCGAGCAGCGGTGGCAGTGACCCATGACCCGGATTGGAAACTGGGTGCTAGAGAGGCATAGTCGGCGAGGCCGAGAGGGCGAGAGTTGGGGTTAGGATAGGACACTACCGAGAATCGATTTTCCCCCTTCGTGTGCTCTATCCACCCTAGACACTAGCCGAGGAGGGTCTTTCGAGAGAAACGGTGACAGCAGCATGAAAAAAGGAGAGAATTCTCTCCGTTCGGCGCTCTCTCGCCCTTCTTCAGCGTTCCACCCTTTCCCAATAGCCACTTCCGTTTTCCATCTTGCGTGTTATCGCGCTACCTTCGATACATAAGATTCTGCAGTTTCCATCTGGACCGAGAGTTCATGAACGAAAACTATTCCGCGCTCGCCTAATGCCCGAAAGAAACGCTTGGATATACGTTTCGTTTTTTCCTTTGGCTTAAGGTAAACCGTTGATTCGGTTTTCCGGATGGCGTCACAATTATAAACGTTTTCGTTAGCATCTGACAATTGACAATTGTTTGAAATGTTTAACGACGCCAGGGTAAAGCATAATCACGCGAAACAACTCTCGCGCTAACAATGCTGTTAACTAGCTATGTGTATTATCGGGGATGATCAGCGTCGGTCGGAAATACTTGTACGTTGACGAAAGCGTAGTTTGTTATAGCGAATACTGTCAAATCGATTACATCGCGAAAATTTACATTTAGGACTACGACGACTGGAGATGTGTGTAATCGTTTCTTCCATTCTCTGTTTCAGTTTTCTAGATAAGGTAGCCATCGTTAAACAACCGGATTACACACCCTCGGAACAGGTAATCGTCGATACAATGTTTTAACGCGAAACCGTCACGAAATGTACAGATTTGAATGATAAACGTGGTCCGTCTGTTGCAGGACATCCTCAGGTGTCGAGTCCTTACGTCCGGTATCTTTGAAACGCGATTTCAAGTCGACAAAGTAAACTTTCAGTAAGTCCTAAGCGATAGCTATTCGCTTTACTCCAGTGTCGTCTAACTATATATAGACGACGTATTACAGTAACATCGGTCGACGGTAAATATAACGTAAAGCAGCGACGCGCACCTCATCCCGGCGTGTATATTACAGCTATAGACTTACGTGCTATACGTGCAACGGAATCGGTTAGCCGCGTTAACGCCTCCGCAACTTTATAATATTTTCCCTTTTTGCCTTGGTTCCCGTTTGCCCCCTCCCGTTAGATCCTGTGTTTCGCATTAACTCTACGGAGGAACATCCAGTCTTTATCGGTCCCTTACGGAATTTCATCTCGACGGTGTTTGATTTGCGGATCAATCGTAATTTCAAGTTTTTCTTTTTTTTAGCCGTAGATGGTGTTACGTAAAATGTAAAATATAATATACGAACACGATCCTTTGCATGCATTTCGTCCATAAAATCGTTGTAACATATAGTATCAATGATTGCTTGTTCGTAGTATGTTCGACGTTGGTGGTCAACGCGACGAGAGGAGAAAGTGGATACAGTGCTTTAACGATGTAACGGCAATCATATTTGTAACAGCATGTAGTAGTTATAACATGGTACTCAGGGAGGACCCAACAAAGTTAAGACTCAGAGAGAGTTTGGACCTGTTCAAAAGCATTTGGAACAATCGGTACGAATCGCTTGGAAATATTCACCGTATGATAAGATGTGTTCGCTCGAAATCTTCGTCACATGCTCGTTCTTTCCTTTTTTTCCAGGTGGCTTCGCACAATTTCCGTAATCTTATTTTTAAATAAACAAGATCTACTGGCGGAAAAAATAAAAGCGGGAAAGCACAAATTAGAAGATTATTTTCCAGAATTTGCGCGATATCAGACACCGGCTGAACCTGGGGTAGTGCCAGATCCTACGGAACCTCCTGACGTTATGAGGGCCAAGTACTTCATTAGAGACGAATTTCTTGTAAGTAAATCGTGTTAGATAATCGAGCACGACCTTATTACGCGAACAATAAATTTTCCATCGAATTGTTTGCAGCGTATAAGCACAGCCAGCGGAGACGGTAAGCACTATTGTTATCCGCACTTTACATGCGCCGTCGATACTGAGAACATCAAGAGAGTGTTTAACGATTGTCGGGACATCATTCAACGGATGCACTTGCGCCAGTACGAGCTCTTGTGACTTCGTTCCTGCCGACATATCCTGTCATGTATTCGTATAAAAATTACGGTAGTGCTCCACCCTGAGCTAACGCGAGTCAAACCAGTCGTACCGTGGGCGATCTGAATGGTATCGCGATGTACGATGATATACATTGGTGCGTGGAACTCTTCTTCGCGTATCTGAAGCCGTTTAATTATTCAGAAAGTAGCGCGTCGAAGACTCCGCGTGTACGCATACATGATTGATGACTGCGAGTCGATCGTTCTTCTTCGACAAAGGATTCAAGGAGAAAAGTTGATACGCAGCGGTTGGGGTTACCTAAAAAAAAAAAAAAATCTGTCTCGCAATGGAGAGAATAGTTCTCTTTTTGCACAGAATCGCTTACTATGTCATTGGTGTACAAGCAAATTATGCCCTTGCGCATTCTACTTTAACGATCGTTTCGACATAAAAAAAAAAAAAAAAGAAAAAGAGATATCTCGGGCATTTCGATCACTCGACTCCTTTTTTAGGTTTCGTCGAGAGTGTGCTGAACGTCGTGATCGAAGGGAGAAGAATAATATTCGTTGCTAGAAAAACACGTGCAATTTTAACTATTACCTCGTTAATTTTATTCTTATTACGCATCAATTCGTTGATAAGAGGAGTGGGAGAAAGAAAGAGAGCGATTGAAAGAGAGCGAATGTTCTAACGTGGGTCATTATTATAGATTAATATGACGGTAAATCGTGTAACGACTCTTTCGTCCGGCACACTCGTCGCGTTATTATCTCGTTCAGATTTAGTATTAAGAATGTTTCCTAAGACTTAGGTAATTTCACCGATAAAAATCCTTATCGTTGAACGTTTCTTTACTCATTTTTCGAATCTCTATTTTTTCCTTGCCCCTTAAAACAATTTAATTATACGATCTCCGTGTTTATTGGTAAACTAATTTTTTCGAATTTCCGAATCTCGACTTTTAATCGCATTGGCCCGACCCGTAGGAGTCTCAGCCGCACCTTTTTACAAGAAGAGTATTTTGTGAGATTTTACAGTATTTCGAAGAGCGTTTTAATTATATAACTATGTATCAAATATGTACAGGGTGACCGTCCACGGATTCATGTTTTTATGTGCGTTTCCTATGAATCGAGATTCCTCATGATATCGTTTTTACTGATTTCCATTGAACTACTTTAATTCGTGTACTTAGGCACATATATCGTCATTGTAGTTAGTATCTACATGTAAATCCTAATCGTACGCAAGAGAAATGTGCCACGTGGGAAATTCATTTTACACGTACACTTTTGACTATAGTGTTAGGCTCCGACATTACAACAATCAAAGTACGTCAATGTGAACGTTATTACATACGGAGGTATAATATGTTGCTTATTTATTTGACTTTGTAACGTAAAGTCCCGTGTCCCGTTTTCGAGTAAATGCTTTATGTCCCGAGAGTATGCAATGGTAACATGTACAAATTTCGATCGATTCATCCAAATGATCAGTTATCATCGGAACTTCTTAGGGTAAAGTTTCCTGAACCAAAGTGCGATGTGCGAATTTCTTATCTCAAGTATCTTTACTATTTGGACACCCTGTATATGGTAAGTCTCCTATTGTTTTCTTTCGAATCTTAATCGTATCTTTCCTTTCACATATTTTTTTCTCACTTTCATACCAGATCCAGAGGACGAGAGGAGTTTGTACGCGTGTGCAAACTGCTTTGGAACTACGCGCATTGCGGCTATATCTCGCACGTGCGTACACACGTGCATTCTACTGCTATAAATATATAAAGTGATGAATTGATACACGTATTAGTAACAGAAAGAAAAAGATAGAAAATACTTCGTGGCAGCACGTTCACTCGCATACATACACCCTCGTACCCCTAGATTAAGTGCGGGTTACTGATCTGTGTAACATCTACTTTTATAATAGGTAACGAGAGTTTTTTTTATCGTCAAATTAAACTGAATAAAATAGGGATACGAATAAGCCACGTTCCGGTTTATGTAACACGAAATAAATATATTGGGGCATCCGGTCTTGCTATCCTTATTGTCGTATTGTTTCAAACGTTTTTCTAATAAACTTGATCATGTTCACTCATATTTCTTTCTTTCCTCTTTTTTCTTTTTTTTTTTTTTCATTACGATCGATCGCTTCCTTGTAAATCGGAAGAGATGGGAAGAAAATCGTGCATAGAACATCGTTTCTCGAAAGGAAGACAAACTCTGATAGTTTGATTGATATTTCCCTTTTTTTTTTATTTTTTATACGACTACCTGGTCTTGTGACGTTTTCTTTTTCTCAAACCTTGCAACAATGGATCATTCTTCTTTTCGTATTCTTCGGAAACTGTTCTTATCCAGCAGTATGGATAATCCGATTGTTTTTAATCCACTCGATGACGTTGCATCCGATCATGTTTAAATGTCGTGGCTATCGAAACGATGAGGATAGAAATTCCGGACATTGCATAACGGTTACACCGTACATGCTGACAAGCCCACACCCTCATAAATGTATTCTCATGTAATATCAATATATGGGCCCGTGTGCATACATATATATGTATACCTATCGTACTAATACATAACTGACAAGCCATAGTTTGTAACGGTATTTATAACTTTACGAAGTGTTATTTTTACTGTAAAACTTGATGACAGATGTAAGAGTGAAAGCAAGGATGTTAGGGAGTGAGAGACAGCGAGCCTGCGAGTATACATATATAATATTACTTGTCAATAAAACTTCCGTGAAACTTTAATGTTCATCCAGCACAAAGAAATATGAAACATCATTTTCTGTATGCCAGTGTACGAACGAGTAACGAGTATTGCGTAATTAGTATTGTTGCGAGTATTCTTATACGTTTTATTTCTTTCGTTACGATTTGATTTTCTTTCCCTTTTCTTTCGAATGGAGAAACGCGTTCGTCCTAATTTTGAATGTTTTATTGAACAGCAGAAAAAGAGGGAAAGAAAAGATACGGTATGATTGACTATAACGAAAAGAAAAGAAAAAAGAAAAAAAGAACAAATCACATACAAACATGTATGGAAGAAGAAGTATTGGTAGATCGATCGTCCGTTTTCGTCGGTCGCGACAAGATAAAAAAAAAAGTACACGCAAAAATAAAAGATAATATATATATACTTGCTATTTGAGTGTAAACAAAATTTGTAAGTGTAACGATGATCGACTATTGTGTGCGCGTATGCAAGCGAGAGACAAACGGATACCGAATTAATAACTAACTAATAAATTTTACGTGGCCACGATTATACCGATATAGATATACATATATACATTATATATACTTACATATATATATTATATATATTGTATACATACGCCGATCGCACAAGTTCTTTTCTTTTATTGTACGTACAATGTACCAGGCATGCGAATATGTACATGTAAAAATAAGCGGTGCAAGTAATTATTATTTGTAAATACAATAATGACAGGTTCGTGCGGATAGGAAGCAATGACGCATCGATAGCAGTTTGTCGAAACTGACTCGAAATTGCGCGTTTGGTTAATGAATATATACTATTCGGTGTAGTGTTCATTATTGGAGAACATCTTCTGTTTATAGATCGCTTAACTACGTATAGAAATGTGTTTGCATTTAAATATTTTGACAATGATCGCGACTATTTTTATTCTTTTTCTTTTTTTTTTTTTCTTTTTTCCTTTTTGCAACGTAACGAAGAATTGTCGAAGCTTGTTTCTTTGTTCTCGTCAATGCCGAAACAGAATCAAAGGGCCCAGTCGTGTTTTGTACGAAACGAACTACTCCCTATTTCTTCTTTCCACGCGATCCCCGTCGTGCAAATGCAAGTCGTCGATAAAACACGATACAGCACGTCGTCCACGAAGCGCATTATCCGCTTGCATTTCGCAATACTCTTTGTGGACCACGTTGCTAAGAGAGCATTGCCTTAAAAAGCGAAAGTCAAAGTAGACGGAATGGGCATAGTTGGAATCGTCGTAACAAGAGATAGAGATACAAGATCTGATGAAGCAATGTTAATGGTGATTACCGTCGATAAATAATTAAATGTTCCAATTAAATTCGATTCGTGAACACGATTGCATCATCCAGGTCTTTTTAACTGCCTCGGAAAGAGCGAATCGCCGAGAAAAACATTTGACATGCTGATTTTCAATCCGTTACACCTTTCTAACGAAGTCATGGAACGTTTGCTCGTAGATAAATACGTGTTTTATGCTATCATGGTCGCGGTTATGTTAAGAATACAGAGTCATTTATTGTGATCGTCTTATCGTTAAACTGTTATTCGATAAAAAAAATTGTCTCTACACAGGCAGATTTTATTGAAACGGAAAATGTAGTTATAATATTAGTATCATTATTCTTATTACCATTTATTATTGTTATTATTATTATTATTATTATTATTATTATTATTATTATTATTATTATTATTATTATTATTATTATTATTATTACATTATCATCGCTGTCATCGTCATCGTTTCATTGTCATCATCATCGTCGCTCTCATTATTGTCGTCATTATTATTGTAATTAACGATTACTGCTGTAATCATTGTTAAAAAGAGCTATCTTCGGGAGAAATTAGATTCATCTATCCAATCTAGAGTAATGTATTTATTTAAACTGACCACGATCAGTGCAGATGGAAAAGTGAACATTGTAACGCTGTATTTGAATTGTGGTTGTCTTTCCAATAATAGATTTATTCGTCTTTCATACATCGTAGTTATTTCTGTTCGAAACGGGAAACTTCGATCTTTCGTTACTGTAAGGAAGAAAGAAAGAAAGAAAGAACGAAAAACTAGAAAACGAAACGAAAATCTAGAGAAAAAGACGTCGTGCTTTTAGCACGGACATTTGTCACAGCTCCGATCGTGGTCCCGTGCATAATTCTATTACGATTCAGTGAGAAACGAAGTTTTCAGAAGTCTTGACGCAAGGCGAAGGTCGACTCGCGAACAACGTATGTATCTGCGTGTAGACTGGATAATCGTTCTCAAAGTTGTCGGAATTAGTAAATCGATGACGCATGCACGAATGCATGGAAAGTCAATAAGTTCAATCATTTGAGATTAAAAATTATCGTTCAAATAAATAACAATGCATTTTCTACATGTGCAAAGATGTAAAGATACTATTTTTATTTCTCGTTAAATTATTTTCACCGAGAAAAACATAGAGCGGAAGGAGAGATGGAAATCGTCGCTCGATCGGAATACGCGTACCAATCTGCTGTCTTAATTGATTTCAAACAAAGATACGCTCGTTGTTATTCCTTTCGGTCTTTTACTTTTCGATATCATCGACAGTAAAGTAGAATTAATCGCTTACGTCAAATATTTACGACTTGCCTCGTGTATTCCTTTGAATATTTTCGCTAATCGTTTTGATGCGTGTAACGAACACGTTCCTGATTAACAAGCATTTCGTTAGTAGAACGAACGTGTTAACGTAGCACGGTCTTACCGTGAATGTATCGCAAAATATCAGGACCGGTTCCCTGTAAATTCCCCAAACGACGACATAATCTTTCCGATACCACCACTGCTCTACTTTTCCATCCAGTCGTTCGAATTTACGAATAGGCAATAAAAGAAAAATGTTCCATTGCCTTTTACCTAAAACATCTTGCCAACCGTTATAAATCATGGTTCCAAATGGTGCCTGGTCGTGAATCGTGTCTGATGTAACACTTATTACAATTGTTTCGTTTATTCCTCGTATCTGATCGGAAATCGAGATTTCTTTAATAGTACTCTTAGAATCGTCAAAGTGATCTTACATTGGCAAATCGTACGTTCTTTTTGTAATTTTTCACGATGCAACGTGAAACTACTTTGATTCGAAGACCTATTGGACGAAATTGTGAAAAACGAGAGAAGGAGCTGTCTGTGCCTCGAGCGCGGCAATTATCCTATTCGTTAAACAATAAACAAACACAGGAGAAGAGTTATGGGCTCTTGTCGCATATTCTGTCGGAGTAATTTATATAAAAATATAGCTATACGTATAATGATCGATCATTGGTGTTGTCCGAAGTCTTTCTTCTAGTTTTTGTCGCATTGTTCGCTAGAATCCAGAACGTTCAAGGACCACGAGCATTCGTTTGATACGAGGATAATATCGTCTTATAAAATTACGGAATTGATCTCCGAATAAAAATGAACGGTGATTGAAACGAGATGTTCTAACTTGGAAGCTGGCGAACATTCTATTGGATATTACAGTTGTTTGAAAACTGATCGGAGATTATGCAACAAGAGATGGGAATATATCTCGGCGATCTTAGCGATGCAAAAAGGAAAAAGAAATAACGGATCACTTAATTGTTCGTGTGTAAATGTATTCGTGTAATAAGGGTTGAGAACTGAGAAACTATGAAAGAGAAAGGGTGAAAAGAGTTTTACCAACTCGTCAATAAGCACATCCGCCCTCCCTACTAAATAAAAAAAGATCCGTGTTTCCTCCCTGATTCTCAATGACTTCGTTGTTGCGTGTATCTTAGAAGTATGTTTAGCTGAAGACTTTAGAAAGAAACTATTGATGCAGACGCAAAACTAAGAGCGAAAGAAAGAATCGTTGGACAGTAACATTTGAATAAGCACTAATTATATACGAGTGAATGGATAATAACGCGTATACAGAGAAGAATATACACATACACACATACACAGAAAAATATGGAATAAAAAATACGTGTGATGTAAATGAATAATAACGCAAGAAATTCGTTAGGTAATGAAATTAAATGTTGCCCGCCCCATGATTTTTCTTGGTATTCAAAACGCCGTGTCCGCGCGAGAACCAGCACGCAGAATTCCTTCTTCAAATCCTAGACCAACGAGCATTCATGATACAACCGCATGATAAAAAGACAAAGAAAAGAGATACATAAGCCGACAAACATTGCGTACAATCCAATCAAACGAAAAGATACGGTTGCTATATAAAATATGTGAACAAGTATTGATCGCCTGAGTCGTTTAGTTGTCGAAGCTATTTAAGAAAAATCGTGGGGTGGGCATGTAGTATACACAATAAACTGATATATATATATATATATAAATAAGTATATGTATATATTTATATGTCATATAAATATATATGTATATTATATAAGTATAATTCATGTTGAGTTAATGCGATCGAATAATTCCGCGTGTGTGATAGCCAGTGTGCATTAAAAAAGGAAAGAATGATTCGTACGACTGTAAATGTGTTTTTAAATTACAAGATACAAAAAATATTTCATTCTCATTCTGTGATGACTGTCTGGATATGAAGGGAAATAAGAAATGTTTTCATGGATCTATGCTGATTAATCAATTAAATTATTATAGTGAGTAAAGAGTTCGACTCGTGTCGTATTAATTGTGCAAGAGGAATAAAAGGAAACCATCTGCAAGTGTGAAGGTACGTGCGCCTCGTTCGCTCGTGTGAATAACATAGACGCGTTATGTTCGTACAACGTGTGTTAACACGTGAATTATATACACTACTTAAGAAAGAAAGGAAGAACAGGTACGCTATATCTGAATGCAGAAAACAAACAGTATGATTTGTATACTGTATAACTTTAGTCGTTTACTACTGATTTCGAGAAATGTGTATAAATTATTATGTGTAATTAAACAAAGATCATTTAGTAAATTCTAAGAGTATATAATATATACATATATATATATATATATATATATATATATATATATATATATATACATATACTATACAAAACTGAATCACAACATGCGCTCGTGCGCGCACATGCACATATACAAAACACAAGAAAACATACAAACAGATATTGTGAAAATTACAAAACTAACAACACTGCAAGGCCACTGTATAATACATTTGTGTAACTAAAATAGTGATGGTACAATTATGAAAATTATAAAAATACAATAAACACTTACCGTATGTCTTATATACACATATACTATTGTCACGTTTCGCTAAGTGCTATTTGAGCCATGTCTTTTTTAAAAATGGTATATCAAGAATATTTCATTAATAATTAATTATGAAGTAAATGTCGAGACACGTTGTTATGAGAACTAAGATGTTATATTACTTGTAACAAATTTATATATTACATTTGGAAGTACACTACATTTATAAATATTAAGAGACTATTCAAACACTAGTATAACATATTGAAATACAATATTTAAAGGTAGAGAAACTTAGTAAACGTAGATTCTCATATAATTACGCATTAACATTTAAAGGTATTTTAATATATTTATATTTAATAGCCCGTTTTTATCATATGTCTCTTCAAGTATAAAAGTTGTGTTTTTGATTCCAAAGAAGATAACTGATTCACGTAGGGCGCCATTTGCTGTACATGATTTTGGTAGTTGGAACCTGAAAAAATTATAAATATTACGATATAATTCACATTACGACACGAACACAAAATCTACATACCCATGGCTAATTTCTTTTCTCCATATACAACTTTTCCGTCGAAATCATTTAATGGAACCTTTATATCTGCATCGACTTGTTGAATCGTGACGTTCAAATGATCCTCAATTTCAGCCAAGTACTAAAAATATGACATTAATAATATCGAATGTCAAGAAAAGCTAAGTATGTCACATTATATCAAATCTTACGTTCGGTTCGTTGTACCAAATGCAACAACCACCCCTATCAGTAAGATTAGTATTGCAACAGTTTCTTCCACGAGAAGAACACCATTCTCCGTGATACCACACTTTTTCAGGAATTTTACTAACTAATGAAATTGCTAGACCCATTCGTTCGGCTCTACCGACTCTACCTATGCGATGTACGTAGTTCGATTTCTCGTCAGGTAGAGTCATATTAATCACTAGAAAAAAATTATATGAGCAATCAAATCATAATTACATACGAATGTATTGAACGTTAGCGAAGATTACGTACTGAAAGGTAACCCCGAAATATCTAAACCTCTAGCTGCGACATCGGTACAAATCAAGAACTTTACTTCCTGCCTTTTAAACTTCTCTAAGTTAGATTTGCGTTCCGCAGGCTTTCTATCACCGTGCAGGCATACGCATGAAAATTGGTTCCCACCAGATTGTTTCAAATATCGTTCCAAGTTGTCGCAGTCTAATTTAGTTCTACAAAAAATTATAGCTCTGTCCATGTTGTGTTCTTTAATGGCACGAATACAGTATTCACCCTTTAGTATTTTCACAGCCTCTGAGAGCGTCTCTATGAAAAACATTTAATCGCATCGTTAACGACAGAGGAATAACAAACTTGTACGAGTTTATTTAACTTGAAACATACCAGCATTGTTATTTCCAGGTTTTACGTTATCTCTGCTATGAATACCGTCAGTTTCTATATGTTTCCTTAAGTTATACCAAGATTTATCTTTCTGTGGATCGATTATTACAACAACATGGTGTACTGTTTCGGGAACTGCATCTTCACCTTTCAAGTCTACCCACGTTGGAAAGTGCATCAAACGTTCCTGTGAAAAGTAAATTTATTTCTTATATATTTTTTTACAAAATATTGCATAAAAATACAAATAGCATTGTAAATACCTACCGCCATTTTTTTAACTTCAAATGCATGCAGTGTGGCAGAACATACGATCATTTGTAATCTTTTTCCATCTGATGTAATTTTTGGTATCTGTCTGTGCAAACGATCGATTAAATCCGTGTAGCCTTGTTTCAATAAACCATCAGCTTCGTCCAAAATGAAAAACCTAAGAGAATTGTACTATAACAACCATTATCTTGATAAATTTAGCATAAAATGCATTGCAAAGTACCTGCAATGTGTTAAGGACAAGTAGCCACCTTGTATTAAATCTTCTAAACGGCCTGGTGTTCCAACTACTATATCCACGCCAGAATTTAATGCAGCAATTTGTTCTTTTACGCTAACTCCTCCAATAACTAGCAATTCTCTAATGACTGGATCTTTCAAATGTTTTTTAAACTATACGGGAATATTATTTTATCTATTAAATACTTTAAGCAACAAAGTATTTTGGGATTAATCATTACTGATATCTTACTTTTTGAATTTGATTATACGTTTGTTCAGCAAGTTCTCTCGAAGGTTCCATGATTATAGCTTGAGGGGCATTGCTTTTAGGCTTGCCATTTTCCTTATGATTTTGGCTATTGTTTACAGGATTCTCCTTTACAACTTCCTTAGGAGCTGAAGCAACAGCTATATAATCATTTGGAGGGGGATATTTAAACGGCTGTTCTCCAAAATTAAATGACATTTCTGCATTTTTCAATACTACAGCTGGATAAAAAGTCTGTGATTTTTGTTGTGCATTCAGAGTAAATGCTGGCCCCAGATCTACACCATTCAATGTAAAGATAATTTCACCCTTTGATAAATTCAGAAGACATCCAACAACATCATGCATTCCGAAAGCCGTTCCATAATCGTCAAATTGTTTCGCATTTGATCTTTTGCCAGTACCACCATATCCAAAACCAAACTTATCTGTTCCTAATTCCAGTGAAGCCTATATCATAAATGTAGTAATATTTGTAGCTTTTTGACAGTATCATTTTTAAAAAACTAACAAAATATTATGAGAATTACTTGAGGTGTAGACCAGCCTATACGACATAATCCTTCATCAGTTACTGTAGCTTCATAGAAGTATTTGCCTTTTCCTTGAATTCCTTTGTTTGCTCTACAGCCGTGCCATTCTTTCTGTTCACGACTCTGACATCGTAAACCATCTGGAGTCACAGCTAATGCTCTACCTCTATCAAATAAACTTAATAGCCAATGTGAAGCTGTAAATAATTATAACAACATTAAATAAAAGAAGAAACATGTTACAATGATTATGGAAAAGAACGTACAACGTTGCTGAGGTCCATTAGTGTTCGAGGTATTGCTCGTTTTACCAGACTCTAGGTCTTTAAAAGTTTCCCAGACAATTTGCAAAATTGGTAGACAAAAGGCACCAGTTTTTCCACTGCCAGTTTCTGCAGCCATTAACACGTCTCCACCTCCCAAAATTAATGGAATTGCCTCAGCTTGAACATCAGTTGGCAATCTGTGTAAAGGTATCTGACAGTATTTTCTATTTCCTTTCATACACATGATATGATTTTATTTTACTTACGTCCACTCCATTTCGTCAACTGCTTTCGCGATTTCGGGTAAAACACCCATTTCTAAAACAAAATGTTGTTCATGTATAAAACATTTTGACAATTTAATAAGCAACATCTATAATTATAATTTTTCTTATATAATTACAACGTAAAAAATATGCCTAATAGAGTATATTTACCTTCGAATGCCGTCATTGTTATAATTTCAGTTTATGTCCTTTTTGGATTAAATTTAAAAACGCAAAATCCAAGAACATACACCAGTACTCTTCTATGTCATGAAGAGATGCGTTTGGATTTTGGAATATTCGATGGTAGTGTCATCTATACTCCGTGGGTGAATCACGAACTATGTAATATATAGTAAGGAACATACATCTTACGATCTTACAAACTACTCATTTTTTTCATTTTCTTCAAAATTAAGAAATAATTTGAGATATTTAAACCTTAACATCCAATAAAAGTTATTTTTACAGTGACTCGCAAATCAACTGAAACATTATATACAAAGAGAAGAGGCAAGACAAAACATTTCTATCATTTTCAAACTAGCCTTAAAATCATATTACTTTTGCGCAGTACTGCGATATATGATGTGTGTTAGTATGTTGTGAATTTGTTATGTGTAAGCCAAAATATAAAATGGAAGATTTTTGCTTTAATCAAGTTTATTGTAAATAATTCCTCCGTACATGTCTGGGAGGAGTATAGATATTATTGTAGAAATGATGTTAAATACCGTTTGTTGCTTACTTAAGAGATAGCACTGTAGAAATGACTCCAAAATGGAAGGTATGTACATTTTGTACAGGTTATACAATCACTTTGATTTCATAGTTTATATTACATACAAATTTGAATTAATATATATGATATTATTGTTGACAATAGACCACT
Source organism: Bombus superbus (assembly GCA_014737385.1). Lineage (NCBI taxonomy): Eukaryota > Metazoa > Arthropoda > Insecta > Hymenoptera > Apidae > Bombus > Bombus superbus. The sequence goes on along the minus strand of JACXIK010000011.1, from coordinate 1,794,356 downwards.
AGTTCAGAATCCACTTCAACAACAAGTTCTGGTTCTTCATCCAGTAGTTCTTCAAGTTCAGGCAGTGAATCCAGCTCATCTGATTCAGAAAATTCTAGCAGTTCTGCTAATAGTCAAAAAGCATCTGATACAGAAAGGACAAAGAAGAAGACAACACTTCCTCCTAATAGGCATGGCAAATCCAAAACTGACACAGTTACTGCTCCACCTATAGAAAATAAAAACAAAGAAAGGATACCACCAAAGAATAGACCAGTAGTATATTCTTCTGAATCAGAAGAATCGCCAGGCAAAGCAAAAACAACAACAAAGAGAAAACCACCAGCTAAACCAAAAGCAACTGCTACAGTAGCACCTGTCGTTAAACAACAGAGACTACCTGCTAAATCAATAGCTACTACAAGCCAACAAAAAAGTGTACCAAATTCTAAGTCAGTTGCTAACAAGCCAAACAAGCCTTGTAGTAAGAATATATATATATATTTAAAATCATTTATTTAAAGTAACTTTAGTTTCATTTAATAATTAATAATATATTTTTTCGACAGCCTCTACAAGTGCTAATGGAAAAGTTCCTGATAAATCCACAAAAACAATTTCGGAACCTGTACAAAAGAAGTTGAAAAAGAAAAGCATATTCAGCCCTGAAAATAGTAGCGAAAGCGACAGTGGTATTCCAACAAAAGCTAATTCAGCTAAGCCTATAAATAGTTCTGCAAAATACCCAAAAAATCAGCAACCTAAATCAAAACCAAACGACACAAAACAGAAAACAGTTGCTCCAAATAGACCTAGTATGCAAATGTGACATTATTTCATAACATATATAATATATTATCGATAACTTCCAATTAATCATTTTATTGTGTTAGGTTTATTAACCAAAGCTACACAATCGCAAAAGTCGGATAGCTCTGCAAGCTCGAAAAGTTGTTCTGCAGGATCAGGTTCCTCAGGCTCGACAGATAGCAGCACTGACTCTGAATCGTCAGAAAGCGTCGCAAGCCCACAACCACAAGTGAAGAAAAAAGATACTCAGCCAAGTACAACAGTAGGTACTACCACAAATATTCCACCAAAGCGACCTTCAGCGACAGTTGCCCATGTAAAACCACAAAAGTGTATAAAACGGCAAGGTAATTGACAGTCGGTGTTATTAACTGTAATCGTCTTTTATAGATAAACAGAATTTGCATTTTGTTTTGTCTCCTTACAGGTACAGTAAAAAGCGAAGATGAAGCCGACGCGTCTGCTAGTGAAAAAGAAATGGATGAACAGGGAGAAACGGGTACGACAAAAACAACAATTAAAGGTAAACGGAAGCTCCAGACTCGGAAAAGTAGCAAGTTTCTTCATCTTCAAACAAAAACGGCCAGCGACTCGGAATCTGATACAGGTATGAATATATATTGTCTGTACAATAAGCTATCGGATGCGATGTTTCATTACTAATCTTATATCTCCTACCTATCTCTTTATGCGTTATGTTTTCATTTAAAGAATTGATACTTTTTAAATACTGTCTAACATGTTTTACCCGATACAGGTATACTTAGTTGCATATCCGTAGTATATATTAGTTTTGGTTTATTTTCCCCTGTAAATTAAACTAATTGTTTTCGTATTTTCTCTCCTCGTAAGTTCAGTTCCTCCTACCGTCCTTTTATTTCAACCTTATTGCGAATTTCAATATATATATAGATACATTGTTACTGTACTGTTAGTACCACCGTTCTCTCGTAGTAAATATTTCTACATACATTTCGATTAGTTGATCGGATAAAGTCAGAATTCTTAGCATGAGTATCTTGAAAAGAGGCGGGTAGAGAATTTTCTGCAGGCGGTGGATTTAGGACTCTATGCTGCCTCCTTAACACAAAAAAGCAGTATTTGCGGTTCTGGATGGATGGATTGGACATATATGTGGCCCGTAGGAATCCTCTGGTCGATGGGACAAACATTTCGTATACAAAAAAGCATGTCCAAGGTGTCCTAAGATGCAGATACAGTCTTTTTGCTTACGGCGGCAGTATGGTTCTCAGGTACGGAAACGGTAGCGTGTAAACGTATCCTGCAAATTCCCCTGATCCGGTGTGATTTATCGAGAGTAGCTGAGAGCAAGAGGAGTACCAGTAAATCGCCTGTCAAACGTGCCGGGCCTAGTACCGCTGCCAGACACTCGTCCGGGTCCAACAGAATATCACAGAATAGTAGCGCTTCGAACGCTATTAGCGGAAGACCTGGACAAGGCAATTATGGTCGTACACGCATAAATAAGGAGAGAGAATGCCCCCTAGCACCAACATGCGACTCCCGGGGTCATCTCTCTGGAAAGCTCGAGTCGCATTTCACTTTAGAATCATGTCCTTTGTACCATAACACTACGCCACAAGCTTGCGTGTAAGTGAGATTTAATCGAGATATAATAAACATGCTCTGCCGGTGAATTAGAAAATAAGCAGTCATTTTCTGTTTTCTTCGCAGAGAATTTTATAAGGAAAGAAAAAGAAGAGAAGAAGAGAGGAAAAAGGCCGTAGCATGTTTGGCGAAAAAGTCCCCGAAAGGTTTACACCAAACAACGGAACAGCGCAATTATCAGCTGAAAGTGCGGGAAATGAGAAACAAGTGGAAGGGAAATACTGGCGATGGAAACGAAAGCGATAGCAGTTGCGAACTTCAAGGAAACGAGAAAGATCGTCAACCACGTTTAACGAATTTAACACCAGAATACGATTTAAAATTGTTTATGGAAGCGCAAGCAATCGCTAGTGAAAAAATTGTAAGTTGAAAAGTACCACTTTCCATATCATACGAATTATACAATGTTTTTTCTCATAGGAGAAAGAATTGAAAGAATTAGATTACGATGGCGAAGGCAGAAATAGTGGCGGCACGCGAGTCATCGAGATGGGAAAATGGGAGATGGAGGTATGGTACCAAAGTCCATACCCGGAGGAGTTTAGTCGGGCCCCGAAACTTTATTTATGCGAATACTGCTTGCGATACGCAAAAAGTCGTCAAGTTCTAAGAAGGCACCGAGAGAAATGTTTATGGAGACATCCGCCGGGACACGAAGTATACAGGTCAGCGAATAAGTATAACTAACGCAAGCGTTGTGCATTAATTTATATATTTTCTCTTGTCTCCTTTCTATATATTCTGTATTTCGTTCTTTGTACACAGAAAGGACAAAATAGGTGTATGGGAGGTTGACGGGAAACGCTATAAGCAGTACTGTCAAAATCTCTGCCTGCTGGCAAAGTTTTTCTTGGACCATAAGACACTGTACTACGACGTCGAACCTTTTCTTTTCTACGTGATGACCATCGGCGATTCTGAAGGTTGTCACACCGTCGGTTACTTCAGCAAGGTGAGTTTTTTTTACTTTGATTAAATATATAAAATAAGCGATTAAATAAAAATAAAGCGACATAAAAAGAAAGGAAAGTTGACCATAGCATACATTTTTTAATGCTAACATTCACGGCAAACAACCAAATAATATCTCTCGACGTGGATTTTAATTAACATTTGCGCAATACGCGTTAAATTATAAAGTAAGTTGTAGGAGAACGAACGATGCAAGCGTTCTCTTGTTGCGAAACACTGGACAAATATTTTCATAAATCATTTATCAGGTTAAGATATTATTTTCCAATACGAATTGTGCAAACGGCCAGTTACTAAATTCAAACGAGAGACGTTGCGACGCAGCGAAAGCGAAGAATGCCAATGAACCGTGCGTTTGTTGATTGTATTCGATGCTGTTAAAAAATAAAATCAAGCGAGGTATAAAAGAAAAGTTCTCGGGGCGTTTCTTATTAGCACGGATCTCGTAGCGACAAGTTACCAACGGCGATATTAATGCCGAGCACGTGCTTGTACGTGCACGACTGTGCGTGAACGATGGTGTCTGTTGTTTTTACTTGTGTCTGTTAGCACTTGCGTAAATGGTGCCCACGTTTACGTGGTAGGCGTCTCTATCGTACGACCATCGTGGTTGATATTAAAATCGTTTAGCCTATTACAATGTGACGTTTTATCTCGCCTTTGTACTCTTCTTTTGATCAGCGATACACCCAAATTACGATATACCTCGACCTTTCCTTTCCTATCCATTATTACGTCTACATTTTCGGCATTAACTTTTCGCGAAAAGGAAACTTTTGATACGTTTTAAAGTAGACGTCATCCATTAAAGAGACGCAGCTTAAGATTCGCAACTCCAAAGCGAATAAGATATCCGCGATGATCGTACAAATTTATATTCAAGAGGAGAAGATTACTTTTGTTTTTATTTTGTGGTTTACTAGGGCCGTAATGGCATTCACGTAGCCTGTAGGGATTATACGAACGAGGGTGTGTATTGCGAAGAGGGTGTCTCGTATCCGTGACCCCTCTTTACCCGAGCACTCCTGGTCTGGTTGGCCAGGATGTCGGTGGGAGAGCGCCGTGCGCTACGCACGCCTATTTACTGCGGAACAGCATCGCCGGAGTCGAAATCTTTACCGACGTTCAATGACCTCTGACCCTGGCAAGACGCGCCAATCCACACCCTCCCACTCCTTTTCACCAAGGGAGGAAGGGTGACGAAAATTTCCTCCAGCCCCACGCGAACGTTTACGCCTGTCTCTTTTGTTCTTCTCGCCTCTACAAAATTCTCATCCTTCTATCAGACGATACCCCGATCTTTTTTCGCTACTTGGCGTATTTTCCACGCCGACATTTGTTCGCCCGTCTGTCTTCTTAGAAAATTTCCAACGAGCTTTATTTTCCTTCGCTAAATTCGTTCTCTTTCTACGTAACTCGATATTGTTCCTGAAATACTCGGAGCGCGTTCATCTCCTAAGCCAGGTTCTCGAAATTCCAGGGACACTGAACGTTCATCGTCCCTCCCCCCGAACCGTTGCTCTCTACCTAGCTGCGACATACTCGCGGAAATCGGATAATTGGATAATTTCGATATCGATCGTTCCGCTCGAGTTGCAACAAAAGAGCCGAAAACGTGTTCTTACAGGACAACAGATTGCGTTACACACCTTACAAAAGGGCGTACTCCGCGGCTCTCCGCTTCCTGCATTCGTAGCAGCGGTGGCGGCGGCGACGCCGGCACAGCAGCAGTAGCAGTAACGCGGAGTCAAAATCTTTATAGACGTTCAATGACCCCGACCCTGGCCAGACGGTTGTAGGGTGGTGATGGTGGTAGTGATGGTGGGTAGTGGTAGTGGTGGTGGTGGTGGTGGTGGTGGTGGCGGCGACGTACAGAGAGAGGGATGACGGGGGTGGGTGGCTCTGGCGTACGTACGCTATGCGCTTACGACGTGCAGTACCAGGTGGATGGTTTAGACGAGTGGGGGATGCCGAGGGCGGTGGTGGTAGCTGCTGCAAGGGGGATGATGGTTGCAGAGGATGATGGAGAAGGGATGGTAGGGCAGCAAGGGGAGAGAGGGCGTCGCCTGGCATCGGGTCGTCAACCTTTCTGCGGCACTGCGACGTCGGGGTCGTTATTATTTCCTCCTCCTCTTCCACCACCTCCTCCTCCTCCTCCTCCTCCTCCTCCTCCTCCGACACTTCCTACTGCCGTTGCTGCTACCTCTCTCTTACGTCTTTCTATGCTCTCGCCGCGTCGCCATTTCTTCCTTCTTTCTCTTGCTTCTCATCTCGTTTGTTCGTGGTACCCGAAACCTCCGAAATTTTCAACTTCTTTTCCAAGTTTTCTGTCGCATATCTCTCTCTCTCTCTCTCTCTCTCTCTCTTCCACGACATCTTCGCTGTCACGGTCCTCGCCGACATTGTTGTCCTTCTGTTCGATCTCTTTCTTATCTACTCGCTCGGTGTCTCGTCGCTTTCGTATTAACGAAAATTTTCAAACTCGCCAGCCGCGATATTTACCCGACAAATGGAATTTTCCCTTAGCCTCCCGGCTCTTGCTTTCGGACAATCGTTTCGCGACCGCTCGGTCGAGACGGATGATTCGAATTATCGTCTTTCGAACGATCCGTGGAGAAGAAGGAAAGGGGAGTCTCGTTCGCGGAATCTATCGATCGGACTGTCCGCTAGTACGCTAGGATATTTCTTCTCCGTATCTTGCGGTTCTCCCCTTGGTTGACCTCGAATAATCCGGACATTGGCCTTGAGACTGGAGGCCATTGACCCGGGCTAGACGGCCGTTGACCTTGAGTAATCCGTACATTGACCCGGCGCAGCCAACTAACTCGGGGAAATCTAGACGTTGACCTTGGGCGATGCTAGCTGCGACCTTGAATGATTCGCCCCACGTTTCGTCGAACGAGCTGCGTGGCAATGTGCACACGGTGAACACGTTGAGAGGCGAGAAATCCGGTGGAAGTTTTCGCGCGAAAGCGAGGGGGGCAAAACGAGCGAACGAGCGAGCGAGCGAGCGAGCGAGCGGCGTTGCACCTACTGAATTTATAAATTTCGTTATTAACCACGCCGTCCACGCCTCCCTTTGGTACATTAACGCGCCACTCGGTGTGCTCATCCTGCGTGTGACGTAGAATTTTTATCAATTCCGAAGCAGCCGAGCAGAAATTAAAAGGGGGTCGATTCGAGGCGTGAACATTTACAGCTTCCGGCCGTGATTACTGACACATGAAAAGAAGCTTCTCCGGTGAATTTCGAGAAACCCCTCCCCTATTTCTCGTTCGTCGCTCCGCGTCTGTTCCTCTCAACCCCTGGCTTCCTTTCGTGCCACCTTGGCGACCTGCTCGTCCTCGAAGGTTAAAGGAAAACATCGAAAAAGAGAAAGCGAGAAAGAAAGAGGCGAGCTTCGAAACGATTAAATATCGCGATTCGAGCGCAACGTCGTCGTACGTGTTACGTACAGGAAAAGGACCATGTGCAGCGTTCGTACGCAGATCCAGCGTAAGCGAGAGCGCACTGAATTAAACGCGTCTCTGACGGACATAGTACGCTTATGACGCTTGTAATTGTTGTTTACGACACGGACGATAATGACGTTGGTAGTAATCGTAACGCAATACAGTTTATATATTCGCGAGGCCCGTATTCCTTTAGATCCCCGAAAAAGGAGAAACGCATGTCACGTGAAATCCAGACGGAACCGGTTTTCGGGGCCATCGGGTCCAAGATACGCACAACGGGGCCCTGTCCTGCTCCTGAAATCCTTGTATATACCTTCCACTGTCCGAGGATCCAGCAGGCTGTTCTAGTAAAACGAGATTTTCGATAGCCTTCGTGCTCGATTCCAACGATCATCCTCCACGTATCGAATTATAAATGATGCGTGTAATCGAGAGGATCCCTTCGTTGTACTCTTGAATGTACATGCACGAACGCAGGTTCTCCGTACTACGATTTTTTAGCAGAAAAATTCCGAACAGATGCACGCTGTTCGATCCCTTCGTTTCCACGGTCGAAAATCGTTCGCGATCTTTCGCAGGGACAAAGTGAAAATCAACCTATCGAGTACGAAGTTGAGAAAAGTTTAAATCGACGGCAACTCGATACTTTTCGAAAAGCAATCTCCTGCAATTAACGCGTCAATGAAGATGTATCTACTTCCAATATCCCCGGCCAGACATCGTCTCGGTGCAAGAAGCTTCGAGTCTCCGAGGCAAGGAAAGAATATACGCAGGCTGAGCGTATGCGGCGTGTTCCGAGCAAACGAGACGACGGCATATCCTCTTACGTAGGTATTCCAGACAGGATCCCGCGTGAACGAAGGAAGAAAAAAAAAAAAAAAAGAACGACGAGGAACACGACACGCATGTCGAACACCGGCACCTACACACCACAATGCACTCATCCTTCCCTGCTCCCATGATACGGATGAAAGAGTGTCTTTCGATGGAGACAGCGGAGAGTGTCTTAAAAGCGAGAATAAATCTGCGAGACGCGACACGGCGTATTCTAATCACGCTGCTCTATCGAATTCGACAAATAGACACGGACAATGTTCGATTGAAACGCTGCCGTTAGTACCGCGGGTACTATGTACTTACACAGGTACTTACACTGTACTGTAAGTATAGAACGATGATAATTCCTGCCTTTCGTAAGAAAAGTTCTGAAAGCTTTACGAAGTTGTGGTAGTAACACTGTGGAAAAGACGTTGAGAATCGGTAGACCGGTGTATCCGTGAAGTCGCGACGATCCACGGCTACTCAGGACTCGTTTGCCTAACTTCCGCTGGTGCGCCAGTTAGCCCGTCACGAACCGTTCCACTGTATATGTCCTGAATAATGCATACAGAAATGGAGCGAGTGGGTACCTTCTAGAAACGAACGAGCGAATGAGGGGGAGAGAGAGAGAGAGGCAGAAGAAATGAAAAGGAAAGAGGTAAAAGGGAATACGCGGCGCAGAGAAAAGGATTAAGAGGGAGGTACGTATCTCTGAGCTTGCAAAAAGAGAGACAGATTTGCAGGTCCAAGAACGACGTTGGGCCGATGCTTGTAACGCAATAAATAGACAGGATCTGACAGCGTTTATATCTCCGAAAGAGCAGAGGATCCGGCAAAAGCGTGTGCACAAAAACGAATGAAAGCGAGGAGAGAGCGTGGAGGATCGCGAAACGAGAGGAGCGAAAAAAGAACAGAAAAAATTTATATGAATCGTTGGGGAGGAAGAAAGAAGAAAGTCACGGAGGAATTTTAACGGATGAGGATGTTGTTCTGAAAATTGTTGCGCTTTGTCTCACTCTGAGTGGTTCTTTCGTCTCGACGATAAGACGAATCCCGTGTATGGGAAGTGGTGTACCTCGAATACGCGACTCTACAATGTTACAAAATTATACAAAATTTTACGAAGTACGTCGACGATGAGACGATGTCGGCTGGAATCGAAGCGATTTTTATCGCATCAATCGTCAACGCGGCGAGAAAATTCAGCGAGGCGAACGCTTCTACCCTTTCGAGGAAGGAGGATGAGGGCTGGTTCTACATAATATGTAAATAGTTGGAACCCGAGGCGTTTATAGCCGAACGATGTATAAAGAAGGAAAGGATCAGACAGAGCGCGGTAACTGAAGAGGCGGGGAACGCAAGAGTGGAGGATGGAGGCTAAATATAAACGCCGGAGGATCTCTTTGAATGGCGGAAAAATTTGATTTCGCAGATGAATTTATTTGTTACGGAGCCTCTGGAAGAGAATTATAAACCGCGTGTCGCCTATGAGATACAAAAACGGACGGTTAAACGCGAGGAAGGAAGAGACGACTGGACGAAATACGGCGGAGATAAACGAACCGAGGGACGAAGATAGAAAGCCGCAAAAGGACAAGTCGGCGAGGAAAAGAAAGGACAAACGAAGGCGAAGATAATGCAGACAAAGAGGAAAGCGGCTTGAAGGAAGGTAGTCAAAGAATCGGTCAATTTTCCTTAAAAATATCCTGCAGACGTGGTGCGAGGCGGAAAAGGGAACGAGAGAGTGGAAGGGGAGAGGTGGTGGCGCGCGAAAGGGACTGCAGGAAAGCAGAAAAGGAAAGGGATGACGTAGGGTAACATGGGAGTACGAGGACGAGTAGTAGTAGAGGTCGTCGATACGATACGCGGCGGCCTCTTGGAGAAGAGGTTGGGGTAGGCTCGCCCAACCCTCCACCTCCATCCACCTCGGTCGGACTTCCCCTCGACCTCTCCTCTTTCCTCCCTGCAAAACCTCACCCCGACCGGGGTCGATCGATGCCAGACAGTCCTGTTCGCACGACCAAATCCCGCCGAATACACATCGTCCCTAGAAGTTGGGGTAGGGTAGAGCTCTAGCTCTAGTCCTCCTCTTCCTTCTCATTCTTCCCCTCCTCCTCCTCCTCCTCCTCCTCCTCTTCCTCTTTCATCTCCTACATCTCCTTACGTTCGCCATGTCGTCGCTACGAGTTTTGCTTGGTCTTTCTCCTTCGTGCTGTTCCACCTTACCCTCCGCCCCCTTTAATTCTTTTTTCGCGCGTACTCGACCACGATGTCGTTATCCACGTCGTGTCTCATGACAAAGTGCCGCAAGTGTATCGTCGTGGTTTCTAGTTTCCTGTACCATCTTTACGCCTCGCCATTTCTGTTTCTTTCTGTTTCTTTCTGTTTCTTTCTATCATTTGGTTACAAACGCATCCAAGAAAAATCCACGTGGCTAGACTTGCTGCTGACGTTTCCCGAGCCGAATAGGTCCGAGCGCACGGTTCTCGTGTCGCGACATCAAACGCGACATTGTCGTCGCCCTATGCCGACTCCACCAGGCCCGACAGATTCTTCGGATGTTACTGCTCGTCTTCCTTTTAGACCTTGACCTTTGTTCTCGGCCAACTGTCCTCGACGATCGCATCCCTACGCAGTTTCGTTTTACGTCGCTGCAAAAATACTCGCGGACGAACGAGCCGAGAATCGAGTTATACACGCAGTGCTCGATCTCGCGTTTTTCAACGGCGTCCGAGATTAGTGAGCACCGATCTAATGACAAAAATACATTTCTCGAGGGGAAAGCCCATATTCCGGCCGTGTCTAACTACGTCTCTGACGTCCACGTCGTCCCTATAGCGTCCGTTTGCGCATGGGTAGAATTAAACGACGTATACGTCGACAGCGTTCCACTCGTCCGCGGAATTAATAGACATCGCCGCGGCATTGATCAGATATCGACGCAAGAGCTTTCCTTTCCTCAATGCCGTACGATCGTATAAAAGCTCGTTGTTCCAACCGCAGAAATGGTCACTTGGAAATTCTTCGCCGTCCCGGGTAAAGCAGCGCGACGTTTTCGTTTCACGATCAACGAGCCATCACGAACAGCTCTACGTCGAAGAAACTTCCAATCTATAGTCTTCGATACGGTTATATGTTCGCGTTGACATTGTACCAAAGAGTCGTCCTATGGACACGGAAAACGACAAAATGTTTCGATACTCTTGACCGTGTCAGCAAACTGCACTCTAGTTACTAGAGTCCGAGGAAAGTTTCAACTTTTGCTCGGACGTACAAAGGACTTTCGGCTGTTCGTCGGCCGAACCAAGGTCCGTTGGATTAATTTACCGTTGAACGGTATATGTATACGCAGGAAATGTACAAGGGGTCCGCAGCGAACAAGCGAACGGACGAACGCGCTTTGGGTTCGGGCCAAAAGGAAAGCGGTGTTCGCTCGAAAGGAGCGAGGGGAGCGAAGGGACGGAGATAATTAATAAGTCCGAGAAATTTTTCGCGCGGTGAACGATGGACAAGCGGAAACCTATCGGGGAGCCGTGACAATTTCTCTTTGGATTTAGAGGGACGACGGTGCGTATGGGATAAACCATAGGGCCGTTAAACCCTCTGCTTTTCCGAGTATATACCTGCCATTGATAAATTTACAATGTCCCAAGGGACAGCCCTCGTCACGACGCGTTCGACCGAGAACATTCCAGTTTCTGGATCGTCGGTTCATCTTTTTTGCTCCGTTTGTTTCCTTTATTTTCTGCTCATAACTAACCATAAATCCCAATTATCATCGGTACAATCGCGAAGGAGCGAAGGTGCGTTTGGACGTTGACGAAACTTCTCCCAGCAGCTGGTTGGTGAACGTTTTCGTAGATTTCCTTGTAGCGATTAATTTCCGCCCCGTTACGGGCAAAACTCGTACGCGAAAGCGGTCAATTTCTCGCGTTTCGATCTCGCCGAGTACACGAAACTTCGCGTACACCCCGTATGTTGAGAGGAACGCTTTGTTCGGTATAAAGAAAGTGGAGGAGGAAACTCGGTGCATCTAAATATAGAAGTGACCGTCGCGAAGAACTGTATAACCTTTAAGCAACGTTCACACCATATGCCGACCATGTACCATCGAGGAATTCATCGAGCGATCCAAAACGGAGTAACTCGGCTCTGCTAAACGATCGATAAGAAAATTAACCTTGCTTTTGTCCGTGTTACGCTAACCTCCGGTAACCTCGTTGTCGTATCTGATCGATAAACTCTCTTCGAATTCCATGTCCTGATACGAAATCGCCGCAAGTGCGGACAGCTCTCTGTCGCGACAAGTCCGCCGGGAGAAAGGAAAAGAGAGGATTATTAGCTAGATCTCGTTACCCCGCCACGTAGACGTTCGTTCACCTACACGTATATACCACTTGCGCAGCAACGTCCCGCCTATGCGACGTGTTTATAAGCGGTCGGGGATCGAGGTGAGATAGAACGAACGGCCGGTCGATCGGTCGCGTTCCGATGCCTCTGTCGTTGCGCGTTCTCGCTTCATGGCGCGACCATACGCAGAAAAGAGTACCGACCGATCGAGAACCTTTTACGATCGACGTTAGACGACTCCTTTCTGCGGTCGTGATCGACAACGACCGTTGTAGAGATCGTTGGATAGGAAGGGACGACGCGTTCCTTATCATCGGCTGCTGGTTGAGTCGCGTCGCTTTGTTCGCGGGACTCGCGATCGTTCGGCGAGCAACCAAAGGAGAATTGCAGGAGGAAAAGAGGCGAAAGAGATATAGAAGCGCGAAGATTCGATCGAGAATCGTCGCTGCGAGGCGTAGTCGCAACGTGATAGGGACAAATTTACAGCGGCCGACCCGTCCTCTCGTTCGACGTCCGTAATTTATAGAAATAATCGCACGCTTTTGGCTGCCACGATTATGCAGCGACGAGCGCGTTTCTCTGTAGGCCATTGGATATTTCCGATACGAAAGCGGCTTTTTGTTGGTTATCTCGACCTAGAGGCATACGTATGGAAGAACGAAAGGACGATTGGTTGTCCGGATGGTCAAAGTCAACGGTCGCGATTAATACGCACCACCTTGCAGCGTTTCGTGGAGGACGAAAAGAGACGGGAAGAGAGCGAGTATCGATTCACCGGTGCGCTATATCTATAAAAGAAGCTGTACCGAATTCATCTTGGCGTAGACTGGTAATCGAGCGTCGAGCTTTTGGAATCTCAGGCTCGAAAAGAGGCTCGCGATCCAAGCGTCTGACTCACGGAGTCGAACGTTAATCGATCGACCGCGATTTTCCTCTCCTTAAGCAGAGAGACTCGAAGAGACAGGGCTCGTTTCGCGACGACGTGACTCGAGCCGGCGTGGCCGATCGATTTCGTCGAATCGTTTCGTCGTCGGCAGTAGCCTTCTCTCCGGGGGACGAGCAGACAGGAACGAAAAAAGAGGGGAAAAAAAAGGAGGAAAAGCGATGTGTAAGGGGCTTTCTTGCGTGGAACTCGTACAGTGGGGACTCGGAGACGTCCCTGAGTGGATCAGAGACTACTGGCCCAAGGACGTCGCGGGGCCCAGATTCTACTCTTCTCCTCTCCTTCTCACCAGCTCGCGTTCGCCTCTCCTTTTTCTCCGTGTCCCTCTCCAACGCTCTCGGATGCCACGAACACGTTTCTCCGGATCTCTTCGTCTTTCTAAAAATTCATCCGAGTCGCGTATCGCGTATTTCGTCTTTGGCTTTTAGCAATTGGTCCGCTCGACGGACCGACTAGTCCATCGAGATGGCTGTCTACGACACGCTCGTACATAGGGCCCACACCTTTCTTCTCTTTTCTGCGCTTTCACCCCCTCCCTCTACCAGGATCTCTTTCTACCCTGTATATGGCTCTCCTTTCTCATCCTACGACCGACACAGCCACACAGCCAGGTACTGTACATAGACGTGTCCGTACAAGCATGGGCGAGTCTTCTCGAGTTGTGTCCTTCGAACCGTTGCTGCCCCACTCGGCAGTTAGCAACAGCACGGCTGCCACAGCCGGAAATACCGGGTGTTCGAGTCGTACTGGGCCCACTGCTGCCCGACGAAATGGGACCGAGGGGCGTGCAATGATTAACGACGACGGACTCTATGCGCTATGCCCTCCCCCCTCCCCACCTCCCAAAGTATCAACCTTGGAACCGCGAAGCGCGGTAATCTTTCCTTCCAGCCAACTACCCGATCTTCCACGGTAGTCCAATTTCCATTCGAAATCTTTGTCCGTAGTTGGTGATAAACGAAGTTTATCGTAGAAAGGCGGCCAACGATCCACCTTCGGAGATCAAGCGAAATCGCCTGATTTTTAGCGCGATGGATCATGGGAGATCCTCCTTCCTTTCCTCTGTATTCCGATGGACGGTGGTTAGCTATCCGAACTGGTATCCCACGGTACGATTGTCGCCTCCGTTGGTTATCCACGACGCTTTTGATACACGTACGCGCCGATCTTTCTTCTCCCATAATGCTTTTTTTACTTTTCGTCGAAGCGCATGCCACCTCTTCGCACGCATCTCGGTACGTACAATAGGAAACCGATTTGCTCGCTGGGAAACGTTTCGACAGCTAGAAGATCGATGGCGATCGAAACAATCGGAATTCGTGCATAGAACCTTGGTCGCGTGTGAGCACAACGCGTTTTCCCTACTCCGAGTTCGTCGTGGACACTCCCATGGATTTCGTATAGATGTAATTTCACACGAAATTTATCTAATCTGCCGTTGGCAGCGATACACGTAGAATGCATACTATCCGTAGGTGTACGCCCACTCTGGTGTCACGGTAAAAATACGTTCTCGAAAAATGGACGTGCTCATTCGCAAGGCAACCGACGTCTATATTTAAAACCAGATATTTCCATCATCCCGTTTTCAGCCGTTTCTTCGATCGACCGTTCCTTGCGAAAAGCGGAATTCGACCAGACAGAGACGAAGAAGGATCGTTTAATAAAACGCATTACGGTTTGCTCGAACGAGGCGAGTCGCATCGTCCAAAATATCGTTAACTCATTGTGTTTTTCGCGTGACGAAGGTCGCGACGCGACGCATTTTCGTCGCGTTAACGTCATAATAGCCGCCGATTGTGTCTACTGCATACGCAGTCGCCTGGGCGGAGCGTGTCGTGTGTGCTAACGACCGTGCTACCAGAGAAAATATTATTTCGCTTTTCCACGTAAACACGCCTGTCTTTCGACCTTTGAAACGCAGCCTCGATAGTCACAGTGGCTTCGTTCCGTACGTCATCGGGATAACGAAGGGAAGATCGTTTCTTTCGGACTTTGACATCTCCTCGCGATGCTGCCACGTTTTTCATTCTCTTCGCGTTGTCAAATAAACGATTTGGGAATGGTCCAAGTACGATGCACGACTAACGATAAAATAATCGAATCCAATTTCCAAACAGAGAAATACGTACGACGAACGTCGAAATAACAAAGAATTTATCAGTAACTTTGCGCACGTACGTATGTATATCGAAGCGGTTGCCAATAAGAACGGGTACATAAGATTTTCACTCGTTATGTTCCAGGAAAAGAATTCTTTCCTCAACTACAACGTGTCCTGCATTCTGACGCTGCCGCCTTATCAGCGCCAGGGATACGGCCGACTGCTGATCGACTTCAGTGAGTATACTCGTACGAGTTTTTACAGCGTTCAGACCGCTCAACCTTGGCGAGTCCAAGGAGACAGAGTATGACGACATCCTTCCGAACGAAATCGAAAGGATAGCCGAATTAGGAACCGGAGTTTATAGGAACGCCTCCGCGGTTTCCGTGGCATGATTTCTCTTCGACGTTGCGGTCTCCGCGATTGAAAGGCTTCGTGCGGCACGCGCTACCGAAATACCTCGATGCCCGACGAACCAGGGTCTCCATGGTTTCCTGTCGTTAAAGAACCGCAGCCATCCAAAGGTGGCGCAAGTCGCCGTAAGCTTTAAAAAGCTCTCGTGAAACGCGTCGTTAGTGGTTCGCTTATCATAAACGGATAACCGATAACGATATTACCGTCTTGTTCCGTTTAATCCGTACGACACGAAGGTTCCTCAAAGACTCAAGAAGGACGGAAGAAACTAAGACGCGCGAACGCGATCGATTCGCGTGTCTCGGTTGTTCGCCGCGTTTCGATTCAGCGACCCGGCTAGAGAGAACGGAAAGGTCCGTTTCCCCGTATTGTTCCCTATTTACGCGTCTGGAGATCTCGCGGCAGAGAAAGAGAGGCTGACGCGAGAAGGAGGAAAAAAGGCAAAGAGAAGAAAAGAGAGAAAGAAAGAGAGAGAGAGAGAGAGAGGAGGGGGAAAAAGTACAACGGCGATGAGTTACGAGCATCTCCGTTGGCGTAAAGTCGCTCGACTCGAAAACCCTCTTCCGGCGTCCGCGGCGGGCCGGCGTGTACACCGCGAAGCGTAGCGTTGATAATTAAACGTGGGCTTTTTGCCGTGACGTCATTTTCATTGATGCCGACGAGTCGGGGCAGGAGTATGGGTCGCGCTCGTAGGGGTAGCACGTCAGACTCTGGGAGAAGGGAGGACGGGGCTAGAGAGCGAGAGAAGCAGAGAAAGAGAAAGAGGTGGCTGGGCTTGTGGGTCGACGTACTATGCGTCGGACAAGAGTCGTTGGAATCGTAGTTGGGGGTTTTAGCCCTGGCAGCTTTTCCACAGGGGATGCCGCGCGTCGCGGCGCGAGAGACGTTACTTGCACTCGCTCTCTCTCTCTCTCTCTCTCTCTCTCTCTCTCCCTCTCTCTCTGGTGATGGTAGTGGTAGTAGCGTGTCGATGTTGCCGGTGCTAGAAGTGGCGGCGCGATGGTAGTGGTGGTAAAATGGTAGCACGGTGGTGGGATGGATCTCGCGGTGGTAGTGGTGACGGATAATGGAGAGCGTAGGTTGGAGTGGAATGGTTAGCGGAAAGTGCGACGCCCGGCGTCTCGCCGCATCGATCGACCCCCACAAACCCCGTACAGTTGGCCGCTGCCGTGCTCTACCTGCCGTTGGCTTATACACACGAGCACTGGCGTACGAGCGCGCGTACACGCACACAGTCGCGAACGGGATTCGTCTGGCGCGCGCGGGGTGTGTCTGATGCATCTTGTTCCATGGAGAAATTTCTAGCAAAAATTCGATAGAGACGGTTTCCCTGGAAATTCGCTAGCTACCTGCTGAAACGCGCTGCGTTCTCGTCATCTAGCTATCTCTTGTTCTCTCGTATTACGCGTCGGATCGAAGTTACACGCGGACCACGTGGTCGCATAACTCGTGACCCGCTACATCCGCATCGAAAGAGACGTATGTTACGCGTGAATCGCCATACCCGCGGCGTCGAGCTTCGATCGAACAATACCGATAACCGACTTGCTTTAGCAACTTGCAAGCAATTGTCCGGTCAGACACACCCTCGATATCGTTCGCGAACTTGGCCGCGGAGAAAGAGGAAAGGAGGCAAGCAGCGAGGTAGCACCGGTCGGCCCTACAACGATTTCCACCTGGTTCGATTGGAAACGGCATAGGGCTCGCGATCGTATGACCTCCGGTGACCTCGCCCCACGGGAGCCTCGTAGGGCGGTGGATTGGCAGGGCTACCGACGCCCTTTTCCTCCTCGTAGGGCAGCCAACACACAGCGTTGGAGAGGTACGAGAGTCCACGAAGCTTTCCCCTACCGAGCTGCTGTCACGCCGATCCATCCACCCTCCCCTGCTGCTGCTGCTGCTGCTGCTGCTACCACTGCTAGTACCGCTTCCTCTTCGACCCTCGCCTACCTCGTTATTCTCTCGTCCTTCCAGTCAGCGTTGCCTTTCTTCTTGCTCGATTTTCTACCACCACCTATACCACCGCCAGCATCGAGCGTTCCGCGCCGATCCCGAAACTCTGCAAACTGAACGAACGCGTAATGAATGCGCCGCTACTACCTTGCTGGAGCTATATCGCCGTGCCACCGAGAAACAGAGAACGCAACGTAGTAGTGTAGAATCGGGACGCGAAGAACGAGAAAGAGAGAGACAGAAGCGCGCGATTCCAGAGAATCGAGGAGGAGGTGGAAAAGAATTGGGAGAGGGTGGCGGTGACTGCGGAGATAGAGGGTAGAAGACCGTCCTATCTTTGTCCATGGAAGGTAGCGCGCGGGGTCCAGCAGCCTGGAGGAGGAGGAGAAGGATGGTCGTTGAACCCCTCAGCCTCCAGGACATCCTGGAATAATCCCGGCACAGGACCGGTCCTCGTGAGCTGCTCGGATACTCTGTAAAAATCGCCTCGCCTCCCTTTTGCCGACACTCCTCTCCCGACACCTGGCAGTACGTTCCCTTTCTCTCCAACCCTTCCTTACTCTCGCGTACCTTTGCCACGCCGCTTCTTCTCCTTCTTTTTCTCTCGCCTTTAATCGCGAGACGCTGTTATCGCGTTGACCTCGATTATACGGATAATGAGAATTCCGCGGTTATTTCGGGAACGTTGCTGCGCTCGTTGCAGATGTTTCCGCGAGGATTTCGCCTGACCACTGCTGGTCATTGAACTTTACGGTTTCCGCATGTTCTGGAAACCGACATCGACGTGTCTGAGAAGCGGAAGAGCCATCGTTATCTCGAACGTAAAAGAGAACTATGGCCGATCGGTGTTCGACCATACCGTGCATAAAAGCATCGAGAAACTTTCTCGTTCGACGTCGTGTGTTCGCACTCCGATCGACTTTTATTTTTGGAAAAATACCAACAAAAGTTCCAGAAATCCGTGCCGTGCCTGTGTACTTCTTGGCATTTAACCGTACGTTGCGCTGCGAACGATTCCACCACGTAGCCCCTTTCAAAACGCGTTTTCGCGTGCACATGCACGTTCGTTACAGGAGTTCTATCTGCCAGACCGCATTGAAATAGCCGCTGGAATATTCTCGGATCAATGGTTTCGCGTGTCTTTTTAGCAATAACGGCATACCGATGCGAAATCAATACAGGCCGCGCGTGTCTGCTTCTTACGAAATATAACGGATGACCCATAAACGAAGAAATCTCTTTAGCCCCGCGCCGCCGATGCAATTTATTTAATTAGTTAATTAGTTCACGCGCGGGGAGTGAGAAACCTTAAACGTCGGCTCGTGTCGCGAATCGTTCAGCCGTCTTGTCTTTCTCGTCCGCCGAAAGGTACCAACGACCGACATGGTCTAATTACAGTAGCCAAGCGAAGGAAGAGCGGCCGAAGATTTCACGAACATTCGAAATCCATTCGAGAATCCTCTCTTCCGACTGTTCTTTCCGACGATTTTTCGCGGATAGGTACCTACACCGTCGTAGGATACATCGGACACAAACGAGGCGTGACGAACATTCAACCAGACTCCTGAAGCAGCCGGACATCGCCAGTGCCGTATACTTGGACAAGTTGCCGCAGTCTTCCCCGTTTGGAAACGCTAAGAATTTTTAATCGCCGCGCTTATCGTCGCTTATGAAATTATCATTATCTTTTTTTCTCTCTTTTCTTTTCTCTTGTTCTTACAAACTAGTTTTACAAATAGATTCGCGACATTCGCTACGAATTAACACGGACGGAAATAGCATATCCTAGACCAAGTTGAAATGATTTTCGATACGGCCCTGGCGCCGCGGCATTTCATCCTTCGTCGGTCACTGACACCAGAAATGGCTTATAGTGGTGGCGTCGATTCAGGATGGAGACGTATATTATGTGTGTGCACGTGAACGCGCGCATGGTCTCTGTACCTATGCGGCTTCGACGGCCACCGGTATCTCGTGCAATTGGAATTTCATAGTCTGTCTAGTGGTCCGTGCACAAGGGCGTAATGTAGTGCCCAAGTAACGAGACGTTATTACGGAGGAAATGATAACAAGTTTCTAGAAGTCGTTACTTCGTTCTTCGTACGAATTCGGCAAAATTCTACGATGAACTTCGTAGGACGTCGTCCAACTCGATTCGAATCGGAATAGAGACACCTTCCAGTCGATTTTTATCCTTTTCGAAAAGAGAAATGAAACGCTTTTATTAACCAGGATTACGTAAATTTGTATTCCGCGATAAGTCGGAACGAGAATCGTTTTGTATATAATATTCGTTACACATAGACGGTGGAATGCACGTGGCTCTTTAAAAAGTCGAAAATCCTGACGCGGGAGGTTTTTTGTTCGAACATTCGAGATCGATCACCGCGTTTCACCAGCCGTTTATTGACCTCTTCCCTCCCCCGCGCGATATCTCATCGATCACGCGCGAACAAATAAATTCCTGCCAAACAAACCGAACAAAAACGAAACGTTACGTGCATGTTTTGCGCAGGTTACTTATTGACCAGGGTGGAGAAAAAGATTGGCTCGCCCGAAAAACCCCTATCGGATCTGGGCTTGATCTCGTATCGTAGCTACTGGAAGGACGTTTTGCTGCAGTACCTCTGCAATTTCGGGGGCAAGGAACTCTCTGTTAAAGGTAACACAATACCGGCCGCGGAGCGCACGCCTTGCACGCTTCTGACCGATTTTACAAGACGCGTTATTTTAAGAGCGCCGCTCTACGGAGAAGGAGATCGTGCGTTGTCCGAGACGTTCGAGTCTCTTCACGCTATCCGTTCGCCCCGTTTTGCATATTGTTTTTTCAGATATAAGCAAGGAGATGGCCATTGACTCGTACGACATCGTCAGCACACTGCAGGCGCTCGGTATGATGAAGTACTGGAAGGGCAAGCATATCATTCTGAAGAAACAGGTAAGCCGTTCATTGTCATTCTAATTTGCCCCGAGGCTCCTAACCGAGGGAGGATTTTCCCTCGTGCAAAGATAGTTCGTCTTGCGTCTCCGCTTTGCACCGAATCGGCTGCATCGTGTCATCGAATCTCGTGATTTGTAGAGGCCAGCTCTCCAAGCAGACGTTTCGGTCACGAAATCACCGGCTAACGCGGCTTCGTTGTTCCAAACTTGTACGCTCGTAAATTACGTTAAACAGTTTTCGCGGGGGGGGGGGGGGGGGGGGATCAACCTCGCAGAACTCGCCACGCAACGGAGAAACGGTATTGCGCATGGTTCCGCAACGGTCCTTACTTTTCTTCGCGTTCGATTTCTCTCGCCCTTCGTGGTCGAGGTAAAATACACTAATAGACTTCGGTATCAAAGTACCAATGATCAAAGAGCGATAATCGCGATTGAAGCGGCGGTCGACAGCGAAAGGGTGAAAAGCTTATACCGTTTCTCCGTACGATTGGTCGAGGTGTTCCGCTAAAAAGCAAGCGATTTCGAAGAGGGAGAAGGTGGAGTCGTCGTGTCGCAGGAAACAAATAAAAAAACGTAGCGAACCGGTGGAGAACCGTTGAAATAATTTCAGGACGTGATCGACGACTATAAGGAGAGGGTGAAGAGACGAGGGCCCGTCTACAAAGAGATCGATCCGGAGTGTCTGAAATGGAACCCCTTCCAGCCTCCCAAGACGCCCTCCGCCTCGAACTAAGGCTTGCAGCAGGAGCCGGGAATGACGCCGACGCCGACGACGGCGGCCTTCCCCTTCTCTGTCTCTTTGCGTTTCTCTCGCACGTTGGTTCATCGGTGTCGACCAAGGGCGGTGGTCGATCTTTTTCTTCTCCCGATCGTCTTCTTCGTTTTTCCCTCTTCCCTGCTACTCACTGGCAACCTCTGTCCTCCTTTTTCCCTTTCTCCGCCGTTCTCGTCGCCTTTCGCGAGACTCGACCAAGTCATAAGCCACGTCGCGTGCATTTTATGCTCACGACCGTACGGTAAAACCCGTGAAAATCCTTCGAGAAATTCTTTCTCTGGCGCGCAGCCTTCCAACGCCTCCGCGGGACACCGAGGTCAACGAGTGAACAGTATTTTCGCAGCGACATTCGATTACCTGAACATTCGGCTTCCCGACCCGTTCAACTTGCCGATCGTGTCCTCGTTGTTCGTTCGGTAACGACACAGTAGCGAAGATAGAATCACCGGCCGTCCACGAGATCCAGTTTTCTCGGTCAAGAACCAACGAGAATACGATTTTTCATCAGCAATAATCCACGGTTCGATCGACCTTCGGCACGATTATCGACGTTCGTACAACGCGTGACCAAAGCGTCGCACATTACTTGCAGCGTATTTCGATACGATTTTCGGTAGGATCCGGTGGAAATACACCGCGGCGTGCTTATAGCCGGTTCAGGTGAGACAGATACGTTATTGATCGTGCTAGCGAGCTATATGCGTGGCGAACTGCAAAACGGCGAGTTTCGAGCGTAGTGGCGAGAGTCCTCGATCGCGCCTCATAGGCTACGTGAAAATAACTTCGAAAAAACTATATCGAGTCCAGCTTGCACAGAATCGGTATAAACGATGCATGCGTTTCTACGATCGCGATCGACCACGACCGTTTGAAAGCCTCTCTTTTCTTTTTTTTTTTATTTTCTTTTTAATACCGCGATTCTACGAACAATCGCGGATTCTACGAACGTTTACGGACTGTTCACGCAATAGCGAATGTAACATGTAAGGAAATACTGTAAGAGGATAGGTGTTGAATATCGAAGTGGATGAATGTTACTCATATGCACGCATACACACACGTACGATTAGTGGAATGAGAATTCTTTGTTCTTACTTTTAATTCGTTTTATTCGTTGTAAAGAATTCGATACAAGTATTCGGGTTGAGAGACACTGCGCGCTTATCGTTACAACGGAAGAACATTTGTGTATAACGCATAAGTTTTTCCTCCGGATACTGTCGAATTTGTTGCGACGTTGTTTCAGTTATCGATGGCTCCCTTCGTTGACCAAGAACTGGCTACTAGCGATCTGTAAATTAAACGTGTTTCATAATCGTGTATGTTATAAGATGTACAATACTATTTATAAAAATACAATTTTTATCGACCGAACTGGCGCGGTGTGTATACGATTCCAGCGCACATATATATGTATGTGTGTATATATCCTCGCATGCAACCAACACAGTGAATCCAAAACTTTTATGACGCTATTACAGAAAAACGAGCGATCCTGACAACGATAGAACTTTGCTCAACTTGCATATCTGCGGCGTGCTGATTTCTCGCGAACAATTGCGATATGCGATTTCATGGAATGGACGAGGATGTCGAATCACACGCGTCTGATTCCACACCTCGTTACCGGCGTAATTCATTTCCGTCGTTAATCGTTGTAAATTTATTTTTCGCGACTGTTACGTCAGGATGCGTATATATCTCGTAAGAAAAATTTGAAGGGGTTCTTTGCGCGTGAAAATTATTGTCCTTTGGATGAACGACGAAAGTAGAAAAATATACGTAGTGCCCTCTGGCGACGTGTACAAAACTTGTCGTCGTTAGCTTTCTTGAAAATTTCGAACGCAATTTGATTTCCATCTTCGAATATCTTTCTATTTCGAGGAAATCGACCATCGGTGCCATCCGATCGATCGAATATGCATTATGTAAATTCAACGTATTAATAATTCGGGAGAATTTACGCGGAAACGACGTTTCTTTTTATTCTCGAACGAGTGAAATCGAGCATTTCGTCAAATACCGAATGATTAGAATGTAAAGCACGAGATCGTAAAATTAAGTATGAGCGACAGTTCATAACTTGCCTTTAATAAGCCGGAAATACGGTATAAAACTCTTTTATGGACACCAGAGTCTTTATATAACTTGTTGGTATATCTTTTTAAAGCTCGTTGATACAGTTTTGCACGGTCTATTGACTCTTAATACCGCTTTAATTTATCTCGTACGTGTAGACGTGTCTTTCACGGACACCAGTTATATATATTCACTGACCGAATATTGCGCCGCGCTGATTCAATGCCTTATCTCTCCGTCCAAGTTTTAACCTTTTCGGCGATAAAAATGAAAGTTGGGCGTGCTCCGCATACAAAATATACAGAATTCCGATATGCGGCAACTTATTCGTCACGTAATGTATATATATTGGTCTAACGGTCGTAACAACTCGAATCACTGAAAGGAGTTAGGTGACACGTTTACGAACTTTGCATTATTCCTATATCGTTCAAAGTATCTGGCTCTTTATTAAGAACAATGTTTTTGATGCCAACTTGTACAATTTTTATATGCGTGTGTTCTTCTTTTACGAATAGAAGATTGCAAGTGTGCACTAAATGTGTACGTAGGAGAGGGGATGTCAATATGGCCACCACCATACGTTGACGCTTGGTATAAAGTTCTTCGTATTACTCGAACACGCAGGTGGAATAGTAGAAACTTCTGCTGCAGCGCAATCTCGTCAGGCTTTTTGAAGTCATGCTGGAAACGTTATGTCGATATTATGTATACAATCTGTGAACAGCGTATTGTTATAAAAATCCATCAACGTAAGAAGCTGTAGAAAAAAAAACTTGGCTAACCTAACGGTTATATCGAGGATAAACTAAAACACGAAGACCGCAATTGATCCAAGTAAGTTTTGTCGGGCACGCATTGCAGGTTTCGTGACTGGAAGTTTACTGACCGAAATAAAAGAATATGAACCGCCGCAAATATGCACTTTTCGACGCTTTAGGGCTTCTATTGGAACCGTGCAAAGAGGTGAATAATTGCGTTACTTCGGTTCCTCTTTCTCGTTCTATCTCGTCTCTCGTTTCTTTCGCTCGGTACGCGCCACGCGACCCCACGTAACGTCATTATCCCATTAGTCCGCGACATTACGAGGCTACGGTTCCTCTGCTTCGCCCGTCGAGAGAGAAACGATACTCTGCGCTATAGCAACGTTTCAGCCCGTCCACCTAACAACAGGGCGCCGGTTAATTTTATTTACCGATTGAGCGAGGATCGCGTTCAAAATTAAATCGCGTCCATTAACCACGTTACACGATACTGTAACGTATCGGCGATAACTATCGCGTCGTCCTCCAACGAGCGTCGATTCTCGGAAAAAAGAAAACGATTCGATTACTCGATCGCGTTCCTGGTAATCGTCGCGCGAGTCGTAACCATCGTAATCGTTGCTTTACAACGGTGATTGCGATTAACTTACATCCTTTGTCAACTGATACGATCGATAACCATCGACCAATAAGGGCAATGTTTATCGTTCGATTTCAAATTGAATTTTCAAATTTGAAAGTTAACCAAAAATTGGAAGGGTCCGCTCCTCGATTCTATATACGAAGAGCAAAATGTAACGGTGAATTGTAGTAGTTCGTATGCTTAAGGTGTCGGATTTTTCTGCGATGATGAAACAAGGTAGCAGGGCACAGTCATATGAATTGCGCTCCAACAGGTGCCGGGTATCGAGTTCACCAGAGCACCTGATGAAGTACAATTAACATGCAGCCTCCACAGTTCTTCTTCCACCTCTTCTTTCGTTTCTTTCATCTTCTTTTTTCGTTGCTGTCTTCTTCATTTTCTCTCCTTGGCTGTACCTCAATACCGCAGCGAAGAAAGCGTTGATCCGATTTCGCCGCAGCGCGCGCTACTTCAGGTACCTGACTGACTCGAAATTGGCACAGCCTGAAGTACCCGAGTAACGCGCGTTGCGAACGACACGTAGTCGCATTTCCTCTGGCTCTGAACCATCCTGTCGGATAAATTGCACGACCGTAGCGCCACGTCGTGACGGTGTGTCCTGCATTTTGAACTAAAGGTTGGAGCGCATGCAAGAAACGTTAACGAGTGTGTTCGATCGGTATGGGAAGTCTGAAAGAAATAAATGGAGAAGCAGTAAGGTATACGGGTGCTATGATTCATGAGGTGGTTCGTTATTGTTCGTTCAACAAAATGGTAACGTATAAACGTTAGAGGGGTCGCATTTCGTTTTGTTCACAAACAGCAGGTAGTCGTGAAAAGTTCCTTTGATTCGGAAGACCGATAGTAAATTCTTTTCGCAAACACCGATTCACATTCACCGAAAGCGACAGAATAGCGTAAAAGATCGACAACAGATCGGGATTCCGAGAAGCTTTAAAGGCTGGCATATAGGATTTGTCAAGAAAAGGAAACTCGACGGGCAGATGCGGCATTGTAACAGGTAGCTAGATCTCGGAAATTTTTTCTGCGTGACGTGACGTGACCTGAAAGGTGCATCGAGATATCTCCTTGGGTTTCACTCCGAGCGAGTACCGTCGAATTTTTTAAATTCCGTCCGAACAGACCGATGAAAGATACGCATCTGAGACAGCGGTTAGGAAAAGTTTGCGATACAAATTTTGAGCGATACAAGTTACCTGGATATACATATTTACTTTTATAAGGAAGATAACGATTTTAGAGGATCGACGAAATTACATTTACAAATTTTTTACCGTACGCGCAGGCTCGCAACTGAATCTAGTGTATATTTATCCATATATTCGTAATCTACATATTCATAAAGGTTAGAATTCGGTCCACGTTCGATTTCCAATGCGAGCTAATGTGGTTGACATGGCCGTTACGCATTGACACGTCATTACGTCACGTTGCTTGTCATTATACATGCTATTCCAGTTAATCTGTCCCGCAAATAAACCGTCTGGCAACAGTAACGTTGGAAATACCCCTGTGTCTCGTCGGGAAAAGAAAACGTTTCAATGGTACATATAAAGAAACGATTAAAGTCCAGACACACGGCGCAGAATTATAATTATTCGCTGTTCGTTACATATCGACGCTCGATCACTCTGATTTCTCTTCTCGCGGCCGTTGCACAACGTTACACACTTTTATATCCGCGTACCGTATTCTAGGTTTTGCGCCTTCAATATGAATTATACCTCAACTACGATCTTTCACTACGACGACCGACGATTCAACCTTGTCACGTAAATGCCACCGCCTAGTAACACTATATTCGATGCTTGAACTCACATCACCTGCCACGGTGAAACATCTTTCGCGAGTCGATACTCGGAAACGATCGATAAATCCGTGAAACCTCGAAGCAGCCGATAAATCGGAGGCGCCCGAATCGATAATTCGCACAAATTTGACCACCTTTTAAACAAATTCGTATTAGGCAACACGTACCAGCGTATCTTCGTAAAGTGAAACTGTCGGTTCAAGCACCAAACCGGCGGAATCTCTCCTCACCGTTCGAAAGACCGTTTTCCGAATAAAAAAAAAGAATAAATAAATAAATATAAAAGAAATGCAAAGAAACGAAAAACGCGAAGTAAGTCGAGAGCCAATTTGACGAGTAAGTGTCGCGAAATGTGGACGATAAGCTATACCGAATCGGACGAACGGTAATATTCGTGGAGCAGCAGTTCGTTCGCAGTGGCCGACGCATCGTGACATTGAAACTCCTACACTCGTTGGTGGAGGTAAAGGAAAGTCTCCCCTCTCGCTCCATCTCGGATCCTCTTTCCTGTTCTTCGTCGACGAGTGACGATAATAGGCCGGGAAACGTCGACGATCGCGGGGCAAGGAGCGAGGGGTGAGGACTTCGATGAATCAAAGCGAAGGAGCCAGACAGAGGGTGGGAGGGAAGAAAGAAGAGAACCGCGACAGCGTTGGATCGAGATAAGGGGAAAGGATCGAATGGATTGCGGAGTGTATGGAGGGGATGGAAGAGGGCAAGGTTGCAGACGCCGGCAACCAAGAAGGCAACCACGTTTGCCTCACTAGGCACAATAAGACGCGTAAATGTTCCCTCTTTTTCTCTAGAAATTCTCTCCAAACTACTTTCCTTTATCTCACTATTTATCATATGACTAATATGCGACACGATACGGACAATGATAAGTATCTGGTGACCGATAGCAACGTTTCGCTTTAACGAGAAGGATAGAAACGATTGTAATGATCCAGAGGTAAATGAAATCTGTTGCGTGTACACGAATAAACTGCGTTACCAACTCTTACATTCAGGATATTTTGCACCGTTTGACCTCTCGTCCCCCCATCCGCCAAATCCCAAGTTTTCCTCGAGCGCTGCCAACGTATGCCTTTCCGAGGTTTTCGCCGATAGTCAACATCGATTTAACATAGCCACGGTCGTATAGAATGTAAATGTATTCGCTTCGTGCCTTACGTGTAACCAGAAAGTTGCTACAAGAAGTCGCACACGCATTCCACCGGTAGACTGACTCTCGTCTAATCCAGACTTCGGCTAAGCGACAACTTCAAATAATAACGTTGTCGTGATGTTTCCGATTAGTATAGGTAGCAGAAAAAAGTCGTAGCTACTGCGAGGTACTCGATATAAATTGCGGTATTATTCCTCACGATGGGTTATTTCAAAGATAGTCATCGGACCTTTGATTACCGATATAGTCACGAACATTCTGCGCATAATTAGTACGTTGCACCACCGGCATGTGTTGGACACGCAAATTTTTCTGAAGAATTTCTCAAGTCAGCGAATTTCCCCGGAACGAAAGGACACGCTATAATCCATCCCTTTCAACTACACGAAAATACCACTGGTTGTCGTTTGAATGCCTCGTTATTCGATAGAGAATGCATCGATCCATTGTTAGCCAATTGAATGGCATTTCTGCAATCCCCGATTCGTGTCTCGGCTTCATCGATGCCAACAACGCCACCACGCCGCCACTCCTTCCGACATTGTTACCGTATAACGTATACGCCATCGATAATCTCGAGTACCTAAACACGTTGTTGAATCTCGAGACTAGTGAATTCGTATTTCGTGTCGTACGATTATTTCTCGTCGATCAAAGTACAGAACCGGTTGCAGCCTGTCCACGATAACCAGCGTCTCATTACGGCATTCAATATCGATATCGAATCTTATACGTTTACCGATAAACGGAACTTTTCTCTATCTATCGAACGTTTCCGGTGAAATTTAACGCACGTAACGCGTAAAGTCGAATTCCGATGACTGGTAAAGCAAACTATTCGTGTTGGACGCGATCTTTACCGGAAGTCTAGCGACGGGATCACGTAGATCTAAACAACCATTCTCCAACTCCATCCTATAGTATGTCTCCGTGCCGCATAACGACCGTTAAGAAACTTCCGCTGTAAATCCGGTGGATGAGTCAAGATTCCATAGAAGAGACCAACTCACACGCGATGATACGCATCCGAGAAAGCCGATGCACTCGCCGCCCAACAGAGGCGGTCGCCGAGAATCGTGACTCATCTAACGGCAATGCGACTGTTTTCGCGAATCGTACTTTCTTACGTGTCTCGTTTGCCTGTTGTACGTTTACCAATCAACTCGTGTTCAAAGGAAACGCTGCGTAGCTCTTCGAATAGACAGCTTCGATTTTGGACAACGTTTGCCGATGTAACTCGAGACTGGAACAGTGGGAAATTCCATTATCCGAGTCCCCTTGCTTTCTATCAACTTCCGTCGGCGCGTTAGAGGCAAAAAAGCGACTGTATCAATTTTAAACCATGTCGTTAGAGTCGTTTACATTTTTAAAGTATCTTTGTAATAGAACTTCGATAATATTTTATCCCGAAGAATTCCTAACAGAAACGAAATAAATATTCCTTTGGATTTCCATCGGAGGTGATAAATGACGCTAAAACGTTTAATGCTACATTCTAAGCCATGTACACAGTCGAATAGGCAGTAAGCAGTTATCGCATTTAATTTTGAATTTAACCGAATACAAAGTTCTCGTAGGGTAGAGGGGTTAACAGGAAACCAAGCATATCTGGTGGCTCGAGTTTCTTCCTTATAGAATGTAGATAACCGTAACGTGAATTTACAATGAAAAGTTTGCACGAGAAACAGGACGAACTTTACATCGAATCCTAATACCAAATCAATACCGACGTCTGACGTGCCAGAGAAAAAGTTCCATTTGCTTTTCAGAAAAAAAAAAAAAAGAAAAAAGAAGCTAACAGATTTAAGGTTAGAACAAGATTCTGATAAGATATTTGCATATTATCCACTCGAGATTTGAGCAGAGCTTATCAACGATAACGAAACAAGGCTGATGAAAAGAATTTACTATCTCTTTATTAGCGTATTCCATTGAATATCGTCGGGAAACATCGTAAGATAAAATCAATCGGAAAATCTTACATATTCCAGTACGATTGTATTTTAATAATTCAGACGGGAATTCCGAGAAATGGCATAGCTGATATATTGCTGCTATTCCAATGGGAGGAACGCAGATGTATGTTTCAGAACGTAGAAAAGGAGAGAGAAAAATGTTGGCAGAAAGTTAAAAATAGCCGTTCTCTCCTGGTGCTTCTTCTTTCCGTGCACACGTCGTGTTTCACTCGAACTTCTTTCACAGCCTACGGGCTCTCCCCTCAAATATGGCAGACACATCGCGAATCGGCGATTATTATTATTTCTTTTAAACCAGCGTGTAAAGTGGAGTATAAGTCGGAAGTGAAACGAAGACGGCGCAGGGTGGATGCCACGTAGCGACGTTAAATTATGAAACGTTAAATGAAGAGAAGCAACGTTTAACGAGAGAGTGATCTCGAGCAGTTTTATCGTTCGGCTGTCTTTGTCTGTTCCCTCTTCAGTCCCAGAAGAACCTCCGCGCGTCAAGCCGCATTCTTTGAGAATTACACCCGATGAAAAATTAGCAAGCCACGATGACAGGGACAGCAGCAGCGATAAACAGAGGAAACGTGATTCTTGCTTTAGCGTTCATGCGTCAAAAACTCGAGGATCGAACGATCCCACGATAAACGCGTCCGTACTTACATCGAGAACAGAATCGAAGTCGACGACTGTGCACATGCAAAGAGGAGAACGATTCTTTCACTATGAACACTGTAGTAGGCTCGGTCTGTCGCACAGTAGGGAGGCGAACGGGGCATTCACCAAGCGAACCGTGTCTCTAATTACATTCGAACCAATGTACGAAATCGGTTAATTTCGAGACGATGAGTCAGCCAACATAAAGAAGTAGACGAAGAAGAGAAGACGATTCACCCAAGAGAGAATCCACTGTGGCGCGATGGCTACGAATCCACACTTACACCGACGACGAAGAGAGGACAGACATATACACATATAGGCGCGCGCGCGCGAACGATATAACACACAGGCAGAGAATTTACGCGACAGCGAGAAGCGAGGGGTCTCGTCTGCCCTTGAAAGTTTTCGTCTACGTGCCTGACCCTCTTTACCCGACACTGAACTGAACTGTCCTTGACGGTCGGAATGGTTCAACGATAGCCAGCAGGAGCAAAGAGCAAACGACAGAGAAGACCTTAAACTAAACCTGCTCCCTCCCCCCAGGATGGTGGGGTCCTTAACGAAGCACAAGATGGATATGGAGGGGCGCAATCGAGACTAGTCGGCGCCACTGGACCATCCTGTACGGATGGACGCCCATAGCCGATTGTTCTCCGATCTTACGAATTTCAAGGACGTCTACACGAAACCGGCTACGAGAAAAAGAAGATCGAAGAATTCTCTTTCCCTTCTTTCTTTCTTTCTTTTACTCTAAACTAATCTATCTTCCCGTTTCTACTTCTTTCTTTCTTATAACACGATGGTTGACGTCATCAAGATTCGCATACCATTTCCGCTCGTTTCGTCCAGACGGAGTCTACACGCCTATCGACACCGAAGAAAAATATTCGAGATGACGCCGGCGAATCGCTTATCTTGTTTTCGACGATTTTCGTTTAATCTTCGAGTGCGAAATTCTTTTGTGTACTAAAATAAGGCACGCGGAATTTTAAACCTATCTCCATTTTTAACTTTGATCTGTGAGATCGGCAAATTCCTCCGATCTATGAAACCTAGGATAACCTCATTCTAATTAGATGTGTTCCTTGGAAACTCGTTTTATCTACGTGCATCCTGATCGCGTTGGTTACGGTCAGCTTCTCTGTCGGTGGGGAGCGTATTCCAAGTACACGACACGCATGTACGAGAAAGAATGTAATTCGAACAAAGAAATGCGTTTTATTCTGGTCGTGCTGTATATCGTTGTCTCGCATTCTTAGGAAAGTTACGCATCTGGACGAGCTTGATACCAGTAGAGTCGCTCAATTGGCTCCCGCAACGTCTATTTGAATAACTTCTGACGCGATGGGGACACAAGAGGATTGACCGCGTAATCGTTTAAATGCCGAAATCGTATAACCGTTAAAAAGAACACAAAGGGAACGAAAGACGATGTTAACAAATTATTGCAAAAATTGCACGACCTTTCTCGTAATCTTTCTACTTTATCCGAATAAAACGGAGTAGTAAGTAGTTTCACAGAGGAACGTGCTCCGGTTTCGGTTAAATACTTTGCTTCGATAAAGAGAATTCGCGACAGTACGGTGCGAGGGCAATTGGAAAATCCTGAGATCAGCAATCTCCCCGAAACCACGAATCGGTAGACCGCGAACGTCGAAAGCAGCTGCAGCACACTGGCCAGAAAAGAGTCATACACGCATACACACACGAGATCGAGAGAAGGAGAGGTAAATGAACAGGCAGAAAGGTTCACTACGAACTGGAAGATTTCCCGATGACTACGGCTTGGTGTCCAGTAATATATGAAACGTGGAAGAGAGGCACAGTGAGGAACGGTGTGTATCCACGTCAGTACAGAAAGAAAGCGCGTATATGAATATACACAGAAGCAGATGTATGAACAGACAGACGGACAGAACGACCGACAGACAGAGATGGCAATGTTCGGGAAACGAGCGAGTAGAGGGGGGTGCAGACAGGGGCGGGGCACATCGCGGAGGGCCCCGCGCTCGAGGGAAGGAGGTAGGAGGTAGGACGGAGAAGGGTGCCTAGCAACAGGCCTGCCGGCAGCCGGGCAGAGCAGCGTGATTAAATAAAACCAGCGTCGGGCACGGCGACCCACCAGGCGTTGACATCAGCGCGCACATGTACGAGAGGCCTTTTCGAGTACTCGTTAAAGATAGAGAGAGAAACTCACGCACGAGTCTCTCTACGCACCGACACATCGATTATAGGCATCGTTGGTGTCGGGTATATACCACGAGGCTGTCCCGGTACCGAACGCACGCCTTCGAACCGGCGAATTCCCTCGGCCCACATGACTGACTCGCCGGCTGTCGGCCGCCGGCTGCCGCCTGCCTGCTTCCCTGCCTGCCTTCCTTCACCGGCTGCTGCTCCGTCTCCAGCTTTCGGTTTGCCAACACCAATACGGGCCACTACTTTCTTCGTTTTTCCTTCGCTTTTCTTTCGCGATACATTCGCCGAAATTCCAATCCCGATCTCTCTCTTTCGGGAAAAATGAAATTCCGAACGAATTATGCGAAAAGTCATTTATGGAGGTGCGAGACACGAAGCGACACCAGCGTGATAAAACAATCATTTTTAACGCTTTGCCAGCCTGAAGTTTCCGAACGTAAAAGAGATAAATGAGAGGATTCAAAGAGTTATTTAAAGTTTGACTTTGATAATGACGCAAGTGAGTCGCATGATTGGTACGGACGTCGAATCAAACGATGTTCTTTATATGGAAATCGTCGAATCACGTAATCTATAAATATCGCCAAAATATTGATTTTCCAATGAAAAAGATACTATGTACACGGAACTTGTCGGCTTTTTTATTTGAGTAGTGGCAAAGCGTCAAAGTTACGGAATTACGTGCCTAAGATGTTTTGACAAAAGTCTAACTTATTCGGCTGTTTAATCTTACAAAACTTCGCATTTTATCATGGTGAACACCCGTAAATATGTTAATTAATTAACCACTGTAACAGAGTTATGCCACGTACCAAAAACATTAGGAACTCGAACAACCAGAGTTCCTAAATTTTTCCCTTTCGCGGTTTATTTCTGTTTAAACGTTACTAGCTTAAGAGATATTATCGTCAAGAAGATAACCGGAGACAAATATTAAAAAATTCGACACAGGCATATAAATGTATCAAGTTATACGGTTTGCAAAAAAAAACGTGTCAATATGCTGTTAAGTACATATTGGCACTTGTAATAACACTGTTGCAACGAAGACATATTGTTGATTATTCCGATATTTAGCTACAACTATCGTTATTTTTACAATTCGAAAAATTGAAATTTTCACATTCGGGGAAATCAGCGATTATACGTATAAAAAAGCGTATTATATAGTTCGTTAATTTAAAAAATTACCAAGATAAATTACAAAGTTCTTAATAACGGAAAATAGAGCTCAATTAATAAATTGTAATGAAATAGAGCTCATGTTACCAGAAAGGATCTTAATGTTTTCCGGAAATTACATACAAGCGATTAAGAAAGTTCGGGACAATCGAATGTTTTCCCGTCATACATAAATTTTAATACATTATATTTTCAGACTTCTCAGAGATTGATATGCTTTAATAAGTAATCAGTTTATCGATAATTGAATTCGTATCCACCACCATTAAAGACCTTTCGACATGCACAAAAACATAAAGTAATATAGGCAAAATATAGGCAAAAACATAAAGCTTCGACTAAACAAAGGAGTTAAAATAATATAGACGAAAAACTGGTTTGTATCTCATATTTTTATCTTGAGTGTCTTGCTTTTCTGCTAAATTTAAAGTAGTTACGTAAAATCAATACAATATTCGTGCTATATGTTAGAACGAAGAACACGAGTGGTTCAAGTTTTCAACGAATAGCAAAGGGGAGTAGTGTTAAGAGGAAACGACCGTTAAGTGGTATGGCGAATAATCATGCAGTAAAATAGTCCTTTGTACGCGTTACTATCGGACAGTCCCCTTTCTGTATTTTATTTTTTCCTTTTTTACAACATCATATATCAAATCGCGTGTTTTTAATTCTAAAAAAAAAAAAGAAAGAAAGAAAAAAGAAAGATTGCCGGTCGTGCCATATTTCTTCCCTTCCTTTACCGATATAATAGAGTTCTAAATTTTAGAGGTTAAAAAAAAACCAGAAAACCAAGAAGAAAACAAATAAAAGAAACAAGTTTACAGTTTGAACATGGATCAACCTAAGGTGATTATATCTAAAAATAAACGACGACCTATCGTGTACACGAAGGAAAAAAGAAAAACATA
Source organism: Bombus superbus (assembly GCA_014737385.1). Taxonomy (NCBI): domain Eukaryota; kingdom Metazoa; phylum Arthropoda; class Insecta; order Hymenoptera; family Apidae; genus Bombus; species Bombus superbus. The sequence continues at coordinate 1,759,842 of JACXIK010000011.1, read as the reverse complement.
CTCATTTTCGAACATACTAGAAAATCAAGGATACTTTGAAAAACATATAATCGAGAAGTGTACGTTTAATCGTTAAAGTTGATTCCTTAAATAGTTAGGCTGTTCATGATTAACGGTTTTCGTGACGCTCAAGCGGTATACTATCACGGGAGTTGGTTGGTATCAGAGAGCCACGAAGATTGCAAGCTCGTAATAATGAAATGAGTAAAGCGAAAATAAGCGAACAATTTACCTGACTGATGTACACGTGTTTGTCTCTTCCGGTGAACAGCGAAAACGAGGTTAGCCGACAGGGTAATTGGCTGCGCACCACTATTACGTGACGTTTCCTCGTTTCTTTTCGCCACATCGATCGCCATTTCTTCTATCGAATTCCGGTCGACATCACCAAAAAAAAAAACTGTTGAATCACTGTTGTCCCTCGAGGTCTCGAAATCGAAAGATCGCTTTCGGAATTCGGAATGCGGCGTAAACCAGCATAAAAGCCGGCACGCGTGACAGGCGCGAGACTGCAAATTATTTTCGACGCGACTTTTACCCCCGGTACTAAAAGATCCGTTTTTCGTCATTTCTTTTTCTTTGATTATCATTACTTTTTCCTCTCTATTTACTTTTTTTTTCAAACTACATGTTACACCATCTGCGGAAATCATAATGAACAACTTTCCACGAAAATTCCCATCGAATTAATCTTCCGGCACGTAAACGTATGACAATCGATCATCTTCGTATTTTTTTCAATCTTTCTCTAACGTTCATACTATTTCAATTCAAATGAAAGTAGTAGAAGAAGGAAAAGATGAAGAAAAGAACCGAAAGGGAGCAGGTTTCTGGCAACAGAATCAAAATTATCGGGAATCAATGGGGATCAACTTGCGAAATTCCGAGTTACGGACTTATACAAAGGTACCGACGTCTTTCAAGCTCTCACTCTCTATCTCACGCAACACGCTCTCTATCTCGTTCATGGCCGGTGGAAATGGCCGCGTTTTAACACGTCACCAAACACTCGACAATTCGCTCGCATACCGACATACGTGGCAACGAATGATACGCACTTACGGATTTATGATTGAATAGACTTTCGAAGAAGATGCTCATCAATCTTACGAAACACGTTACGAAGGGAAACTGATAGAGTGGTTATTTGGAGAATAAACGAGACAAAAGAAAAAAGGAGCCGTACGTGCGGAAAGAATACGAAAATTGAGAGAAAGTACGCGGAATAATAGACGGACGACAAATTGAGAGAAACAACTAGCGAGGGCAGAATCGGTGGACGGTGATGCAGAAGAATCTCCGATTGGAGAGCGGACGCAGAACGATGTGCGAAAATACCTCTTTCACGAACAGCCGGCGACGAACTGGCCGATTGGCCGTTGCACGGGGCGCAAAACTGCCGGTCTCGCAGCGCGCCGCTACTACCCGTCCTGCACGATGTAGACCCCACTAGGCGGCCCGATCCTAGACGAGTGCGCACGAGGCCGATCGGAGCTAGCCGAATTCGACCGGAAGCCCACCGTACCGAGAACCGCCGAAGCGCGTCGAACCTTTGTACTTTCCGCCCATCTCATCGGGAATTCCTGTCGGAATCGCCACGGTCGATCCTTTATCCGTGCGTGCAATTCACAGCCCTGCCTCTACGAATGTCTAAGTGTCGCGGGACCACCGACTCGCGGGATCTATCAACATTTAGCGCTTCAGCTTCTCCTCCGAAATCGTGGAACATCCTTGCACGCCGCAGCTAACTGCCACTTCCCTACAGACCGCAACCACCTTTCAAATAATTTTGAATGGACCAAAACGGCAATCTTTCGATTGATTTTTGCGAGGTTGAACGTCAGATCTCTAGTAATATATTTTCTCCGTTCATCGCGTTAGAAGTAATCTTGAAAAACGAGCGCATTAAAGCGACATCGTGTCGCTCGAGTTTCATTTCCGCGTGAATAGGAAGGCGTAGGAAATGTTTCTATTTGTTGGCAAAACTATCGATCAAGGAGATTGTTGCAGCGGAACGCGCACACTCGAGGGCTTCGTTTCGTCACGACACTAATGTCTCGATATTCCAAAGACTCTGCAGTATACGTGCACGGATATATACACATAGTCCTTAGTCGTATTATTACGCGATCTTGTGCAATTGGAAGCGCCCGGCGCCAGCCTCTTTCTTGCCTCATAGAAATTGCAACGCTCGCAAAGTAATACCACCGTATCATCGTTTCGATATTACTTCACCCTTTCTATATCTCGGGGAAGATTGCGCGTCCAATTATCAGAGAGCTTTTAAAGTGTTCGGAGATCGAAGGTAAATGGAAATGTAAGCGATGGACGGGCGAATAATAATATAAAACTCCTCTCGACACAAAGAGAAGAGGAGAGAGGGGAGGGGATAGGAGGAGCGGCTCTTTAAAGAGTCGCGGGAAATCAAAACGTTTTCATTGAATATCAATTAATAAATCAGCCAATCGACCTGACGGGATTTTTAGTTTACAACTCGAACCGGTTTCGTACAAAGGAACTCTTTTGTCTCGTTATGCAGCACGCGACGATCGAGACCCTAAAGCCTTATATTTATCTGTGCAACTGAATTCATTTAGCGATAAAACTTTACGACCACGCGTTTACAGCTGTCCACTCGGAAACATCGAGTGACTACAAAAGTATAGGATACCAGAGATCCACTTTCAGAGAATTTCAAAGGAAATCGATAATCTAGAATGCGATTGCGAATAGAGAATGACGGCGAATATAAATGCAACGGCGGTGGGAGGGAATTTAACCTCGAGTTGACTTTAAAGCTGTTGATTATTAAACGTGAACAAAATTACCAAAATTACGAAGTGCCATGATATTTTCGTTGGGAAAGATAAAAGTTTTGCACGGTTCTGTTAGTACAGCTACTAACAAGTAAAGATATTCCTCGGCGTTGACAAAGAAAATCGCGACGAATTTCATCGACGGATTCTTCGAATAAGACGTAAAAAGCACCAGCAGTTAAAATCGCGAAAACCGTGAAAAATCTTCACCGTTACTTTGAACGTGTCTAAATTCTCGTTCTCGCAACAGCGAGAAGAAAATGAAAAAGCTAGCGAGGTCTGGCAGGATTGCATGTAATTTCATTTGGATCCGGTGGACGTCGCAATTTGAGAAACCAGGTGGTATCGTTTGATGTGCATGGACTGCGGCAGTAGAATTGCAGAGATGGCTGGTGATGGAGGACGAACCAGTGGGGTGTCGAGGGGAGGGGGCGAGGATGACTGGAGGCAGATAGGCGACAAGGGGATGGGCCTGCAGTGGGGACGGACGGTAAGAGAGGTATCGAGAGAAAGCGAGAAAGGGATAAAGGGATAACGAGGAGGAAGAAAGAAAGAGAATCGAGAGAAACACACGCAGGCTAGATGGAGAGAACGATCATTTCCCGTGGAAGGGGAACGTGGGAGAGAAGGAGGGAGGGAGAGACTGGGTCCTTCACCCGACGAACGAACCGAACGAATAGCTCGTCGCGGGTGCTGCTGCTTGCGTTTTGCTTGCCGCTGGACTGCTTGGCTGCCAGTCTACTTCGAACGATTATTATCGTACTGATCTGGCACAATGCATGAAACATTACATGCAACGACCGTACTGCCGTTATCCAGCTTTCGACACCGTGCATGCGCTATCACCATCGCGAATCAACCACTGCGTTCTCGTTCGTGAAACTTTCAAGCTCGGCGGCACCTCCTTAACACCTGTATCGTCTTTCGGAGAAGAACCATATCCTGCGACCGAGGTGTCATTTAGTAATTACTAGACGGGTCGCTATAACATACCGGTAAAAGAGTATCGTGTGAATACTCTCTGCAGAGATCAGATATTCATACGACTCCTCCGGTGCTCGATAACATTCTACGTTCGTTAGGTGTCGGACAGCCAGATGGAAATACGAATAGTTATTGTCGCCGGACGAGAGACGACGCGATACGAGAACCAGAGACAGGTTCTATATTCTGAGAAACGATCGGACTCCTCAAAGATTAACGACTTATACAAACATGTCGGTACACGCGTCCATATTCGTGAACGATAGGTCTTACAACGTGCTTATAGAACCCGGCGAGGGTAAAGCTGTCGCGAAAGAGATACCGAACGTTTTCTATGGACGATTCTCGCGCGAGCAATACCGTCACCGAGCCCGGCTCTACGTGTACTATCACTGTCTTCCCCTCTTAAGGACGGCATTCGTTAAACTACAAGGATACATCTCATCGTGAAACGGTCTGTGTACACCGACCGTATCTAGAAATATTTTGTTCGAGCACTCTGCCGACGACTTATATAGGAAAAGGTAGGATATTTATGCCTCTACCTATATCCCCACGATGAATGCAATCTTCTAGAATTTTAAGAAGAGGAAGTGTCAGCGTAACGTCCGTTGAGTTTGTATCTCGACGATTCGGAATGGTATCGGAAAAGCCGTAAAAAACCACGCAAACGCGTTCGTTGTTATGCTAGCCCGATTCAACGCTTTATTCATCGATGATTCACCATCGCAGTAATGAAATCAACTATCTCCGACACAGGCCGAAGACATCTGGATACGGCCCGGTTGAAATAACGCATAAACCGAAATGTCCCTTTCGATCGTTAGCTATGATCCTATCACTCTGCCGAAACAATGACGAGTCGAATGGAAATTGCATATCGACGGCTGATCAAACGTAGGCCACATCCACTTCCTTCGTGCGGAACGCAAACGCGAACGAGGCCCCATTGCTCTTTGATCGCGCTTCTAGGTCGATTTTCCAGTAAATAGGTTCAAAAGGAACTCGGTCCAATCTCGTTGATTGCTTAATGGCAAATCAAAGCTGATTTGTACATTAGGCAATTATTTAACCTGGAAACTATCAACTATTACCAGATGCAGTAAATTGCGGTGCGTAATATGGTAAGCAATCTATATATACGTACGTACGTATCTATAACGGTCAATTATTTTATTTACCTTTATACCTTACGTTTTCCAAAAAAAAAAAAAAAAAAAAAAACTGTTGCCGCACAAGTTATACATTACCTTCTACGAAACAAGTAAAAATTCAACGCAAGTAAGTAATTCGCTAAGAAAAAATTTCGCAACGCGGTCTCTATGCCATTTCTTCTAAATCGCCATTGTCTCGACCTATGGAATTTCTTTTCGGATTCTTTTCTCTATTTCGGAGCAACGTACCGCGAGAAAGACGTGCAAAACGTTCCTCTACTCCTCTCTGTTTTTCCTTCTTCATTATTCTTGATTCTCCCCGTGCTTTATCTCCATTCCTCCTAGCGTCCTCCGCTCGCTATCTCTGTCGAGCCACAGTAAATTCGCATCGGCCATCAGCCGGTGCCAATAACGTACCAAAGCAGATGGAAGATGTGGTGAGGGTTTGGTGGTTAGCCCGACGCTGGTGGGGGTAAGGGATACTTACTGTCTGCAGGGCCGTGTTCATCAATCAACGCACCCTACTCCTACATATGATCGCGTTTATACTCGCAGGTAAAACGGTATCGTCGATATCGAGCGAAGATTTCAATAGTATTTGGATAATGAAGCAACGTTCTCGACGCCAGATAAAACGATATCACGGCGAATCATTGGAAACTCGACAAAAACACAACTGAACTCTATCTCGATAATCGGTCACATCTCGCATCAATGAGTCGGAACAAATTCGACGGTCGCGAAGCTACAGCGAAACGCTTGTATTAATGATACGAAAACTTTCACTCCGATAAAATCAACTTCGAAGGAAAGTATCGGTCGAGGTGTGCTTTTTTCGCCATTTAAGCGGATAATTCAAAGTCAAGTGCACACACTTGTCTCACCGGGAGTTAATTTGTCGTGCGTTTGAGCACGATCATCGTGCCGCCATGCCTTTGAGCCGCTCCTCCATGTCGCACAGTGAAACGTCGTTGCACGCGTTCGTGTATTATGCTTTTTTTTTCTCCTCTTCTCGTCTGTGCAACTTTGTCTATATGCGACTGCTACGCATGCACGTTCCCGCGAACATAGCACTAAATCGAACTAGCTGACCGTACTAAAAACATACGCGAGAAATATATTTCCCTGACGGCGGAGTGGTTAATCTTCGGGTGTTGAACCGAGATTTTGGTGTAGTAGTTGGACGTTTCTCGTAACTCTCTAGTTATAGGAAAAATTACCAAAATAGAACAACGAAATTCTTTTTTGGTAGAAAAAGCGATCGAGGAGGCAGCATGTTAATTTTAACGAGTCCAGAGATATTTGGAATCTGTAATTACATCCTACAAAGCTGAAAGAAATTCTCTGCGAGCTGTTCGTTGCTTCCTTGCCACGAAATTTCTTCGCGCGTGAAGAAAAAAAAAAAAATTAAAAAGGTTATTTCGGGGAAAGGTAACGAAAAGAAAAGTATAAAATCAACGAGCGAAATTTAGATTCTAGCTAACTTAAAAAAAGAGAAAAATCTACTACGGTTCTCATTCTCTACCGAGACGTTTAGCTCGATAGTTTTTTATTATTCTTCGCCTACAGACATCATCCTTATGCATAAAACCTTCCACCAGTCACCGTTCACATTTCCACTCGTGATTCACTGTTAGTATTATTTAATTAAATAAGAAAACACAACACAAAGACCTCTTTCATCTCCGCTAAAACCATTAATACAAGGATAATTATTTCTTTGAGAAATTACGCTGCTAATACCGACTAAAAGAATTAATTTTTCATAATACTCCCGTCAGGATGGAGGCTGAATAGCTTCTATTTCTTTCGTTCGTCGCAAAAATGCTGCGACATACTTAGATAGATATACATACGAGACGATAGAAAGCGACATTATCTTATTAACACCACTTTTTTCAAGTCCTAGTGCAACGTGAAACGATCGTCACAATGCTCGTTCTTTGGAACGACCCTGACAAAGTCTGACTAGACGGCCAGACAACCGCGAGACTAGCATAACCATTTCGTGAATACTCTGACGACTCTATACGTTTCTTGCCGCGACTTAGTCATTTCTGATACCGGCGAACGGGGAAATCCGTGCATGTTCCTAAATTATCGTTCTATACGCAAACAGAGATGCATATATTTCCTACAATGTGTCGAATATTTTGTGTGAACATGCATTCTATACGATATCATAAAAATGAAAAATAATCGCATGGGCACAAACAATGTACAATGGGTGCTCCATTCTTTTCTCCTCGCTCGTTGTGACTTACAATACTTAGAGTTTACGTTCAAGGAAGATACGATATATGACTTGAACGACAAGATTTTGCTTAGAATGAACATTCTTATTATCAGAAATTTCGTACGATAAGCGCTGCCCCTGCCCGGTTTACTCCACCGCAAAACGACTGTACGAATTGCGCAAGCGTGATGCAGTGCGTAGTTTAGGCGTCAGCGATAGACAAGTAGGTAGGCAGTAAACCTGCAGCAAGGTATAAAGAGAGCGAGAAGGTAGAAAAGAGAAATTCTCGTAACGCGCGTTCTTGGAACAACGGACGAAGGAAAACGCAGAAAGAAACAAGTAAAGAAAACGGATAGGGAAAAAATGACGAGAGAAGAGGTTAGAATAAGAAGGAGCGAGAGAAATGGAAAAAGAAGAAAGGAAAGAGAAGGAGGCAGAAGGAAAAAAGAGAGCATTGGCAATGCAGTGATACGCAGCGGCAGCAGTGGCGCCGAAAATGCAATGCGGTGCGCCAGAACGACGGCGTCGGCGTCGGGCGTGGCGGATAACTGACCTCGACTCGTCTAGCCCGGCCGCCCCTGACGCCGCACCGTTTCCCACCAATTTTACCCCGATCCCTCTGTTGCACCTTCGTGCCATTGCTCCCCCACTATCGCGACGTCGAATACCACCACTACGCACCACCCGTTCGAAACTTTTTCTCTCTACTCTCCACTCTCTACTCTACTCTACTATATACACATTTACCCTTTTCTCATTCCATCCCCCTTTCTCTTTTTTTTTTCTTTGTGGTAGAGCTTTCGTTCTTCTCGTCCTACGGTCAAATGGTCGCGTTACCCCTCCAGCAACGACCTTACTCCCTCTACACCTGTTTTACACCCGGTGACCCCCACCCTTTCATTTCTCTCGTACTATCTCTGTTCGATTCTTCTCTCCTCTACGTTCGTGTCTACTCTTCACGTCTCGTCGCGGCCTTCCGCGCCCCTGGAAGATCGGCAGACAGCAGTCTGACTGTCTGGTTGCCCAGCAACGCGCCGTTGCCCGTCGCCGTCGATGAGAGATGGTGAATTTAGCGATAGTTTCGTGCTGCATCTTGCATGAGCAAATGTTAGTATCATAGGCCGATAGGGGAAAAATTGGATAACATCGTTATCGCCACAATAGGTAGAATCTAGGTGCTTTGCAATGAATCGCGAATCAATTTTCCTTTGTTGGGATCGTTTAATAAGCAACAACTGCACTCTGTTTTAATCAATATTTTAACGATGGATATATTTGCAAAGATTATAATACAATGCGATTAATGTTGTGAAAATCCTTGTATTCTAGTTTCCTCGTATCGTCTAATGTTTTTCCTTAATGTCAGCGATTTGTATGTTAAACGGTACCTAGTAAAAGTAGATGAGTTCGTCCGAGTCCTTCCTTTGTAGTGAAACAAACAAATGTTATTGGGGGAATATCCAACAAAAAGACAACGGTTCGCATTATTGTTTTGGTCTAGAAGCAAATTATGGTTTTTACAAATCTATTTTATACGTGAAAAAGGAATTACGATATACACAAAACAAGGACTTGGAACTCTATTGCGAGAAACATATACAGTTAGGAAGGCGTCGAACCAGTTCGTTGGTATAATGACCTGCACTCGTAGCTTTCGCATTCTTTCTTTGTCTTCTTCTAGCTGACGAGAAATTGTGTTGACCGAATCAACGCTGGGTAAAGTAGTCACAATATATCCTATCGGAGAAAGTCGTGAATGGTAACATGGAACACGATATTGGTTAACAATACGCCTTGGTATGTGTATGCATCTAGAGGTATTCATCAGTCAATGATTGAGCAAGTTAAAGCCCTTCTATTGATACGTGGTATATGTGGGTGCTAGTGGCCGTTGTACGTCTGCGCTTATAATGAAACAGCACGCTGTAAATGACATTTCTACGATGTGATAAAGCTAAGCTTGCCGTTTATTATTATATTTATCGTTCTCTTGAAAGTTACCTTTCTACGTTTAAAAGATACAAAAAAATGTAAAGAATCGATATTATAGTATTGCAGCGCATTCTTAAAATAACGCTCGACCGTATTTTTTCTTTGCATTTGTTTGCAAAGTTACTTCCAGTCTTTAAAATCAAAATCGATCAAGAACGACATTCAAAATTCTAATACGGATGGCAAAGATTTATCGACTGTATAACTAGTTTATTCGATAAAAACATTCCTTTGTTAGAAACCAATTCTTCAGCTAATAAGGTTCGACTGTGTGTGACTCATAACGCAACTGAGTGACTCAGACCCTGAGATTGTTAGCAATGTTTCGAGAAGACGTGGCATCCGAACCTGAATCATAAGAGTATCGCTAAAACCATCGAATACCTGTTTCTAGTACCGGACATACACCCCATATCTATATTATCTTTTTATAGCGTAAAATCAATATCAAATAACATATCAACTCATTTAATAAAAAATTAAATTTCAGAACTTGATATTCGTCGATACTTATTTAATTATTAAGATGTTTATCCAAGTATTATATTTATTCTGTGTCAGAATTATTCATCAGAGGTTGCAACGGTTATTTGTGTAACGTTAATAGTCATTGATCGAACTGATCGTGAATTATTTCGCTACTTGTTTTATTATATAAATTTCTTTATTATCATTTTAGTTACGCGCCATTTTAAAGTAAAAAAAGTATTTTCATCGGTATGTATTAGAAATTCGTTATCACAAAGTAAAATAATTGTATAAATACTAAAAATAATGGTGTAAATACTGAAAATAATGCTCATCATTAAAATATTCTTACAGTTTAATTATTTTCATCTTACATCGTAATTGATTTTCTTATTAATATCAATGCTTATTTTCATTAATTTATCTGTACATTAACAATTTATAAGAAGTTAATTATGTAAATTATTTGTACAAGGTAACCATTGTGTAAAATGTATATAGTTTTTATTTATGTTTTCATTGTATGAGTTGCACCATTGTGTGCCGTTTTGTTTCAAAACGTGTGATTAGAATTATATATCAAGACAAATTGATAAAAACATTAACATGATTTAGAACTATTGAACACTTTACTTTCAAATGTCTGTTCATACAATGAGAATGCAGGATACAAATTTGTTTCCCAATAATCATTATCACATAACATATCTCATTAGATATGATCTACATGTATATAAAATTATATTTTACGAAACATGTGAAAAAGATACAGAAATGTGAATAAGTTTTACATTTTATCGTGTAAAATTCGTACATATGTTTCATTCCTTGTAACATGTATGCACAAGATGATTTATATTGTAATATTATTTATCTATTCTTAAATACTTTAACATATTTAGATGTTTACTAAAATTCCTTTTGCAGAGTCTGTTGCTTGCTCTCCATATTGTTATAGTCATATAAAGAAAAGTCGTGAAGCATTAAAAACATAATGGTAGAATATATTTTAATGAATGTCAAATTGAATATCATATCTTTCGTATTTTTTTATATAATGTAATAGCATTCCATTATGGGATTGTTTGTGTTAATAAAATGGAAAGCAAAAATATATAATCACTCTGATTTTGTAATGCTTACTACCTGCACTTTATCTACAAAGTATGCGTAATGTTATTTCAAATAGTTGACTAGATACGTACCTAATATAATAGGTAATCCGGATATTCTTTCTCATGGTTATCATATATTCGAAGATTATAGGAAACAAATGCAATAAAACTATGTTAATAGCAACATAAATAATTGATAAATGAGCAGTGTGTAAAATTCTATATTTAGTATGTTTTTTATGGCAAAAATATATATATGTTAAAAAAAGTTATTAAATACAATGTTTGCATGTAAAATTAAGAAACACATATTACAAACCAGTCTGCTTATATTTATCCATTTTACATACTTTGTGAAGGAATGTGTAGATAGTAAACAAATACAAAATATTTAAAAATTTGCTAATACATTTTTACAGCATAGACTTACCATTTCACAATAATTATTTTTCTTTAATACCTTCAAATGGAGGGTTCTGGAAGATCTTTGCTGTTTACAATTTTGTTATCTTTAGTCTTAATTTTTACATTAAAATGTATCAGCGATACAAACGTGCAAAATTGCGTAAGGCATGATTTATTGATTTTGCTGTTTCCCCCCTGAAAGAAAATGTACGTGAAATTCCTGTACTTCAAATACAAACAGAATTAAAAATTATTTAATATACCTTACAACCGTGTTATGAAATTCAAACAGTTGCTCAGGTTGTGCTGTAGGAGAACCACCTGCATTTTGCGATGGCATAGTCTTAATGGCTTCTTCTAACCACTTGGATAGTAGCTAAAGAACAAAAGATATTTAATAGAGGAACACAGTGAATCTACTAGTAGGCAGAAACTACTAAGAATCAGTATTCTTACTTGTCTATTAGATACAGAAAGTTCATTAAAAACATCTGCTACATCAGATAACATGTAGGACGATAATGAAAACACTGATGCATGAAGAAGCCTTACAACTAAAGTTTGTCCTTTTTCTTTTAATATGCGTTGTACTAATTCCCGTCGTATTGTATAATCCGTCCGAGTCTTGGAAAAAAAAAAAAAAAAAAATATCAATAAAAGTCTATTACTATTAAGTTATAAAATATCAAGTCTCATTGTAAGTTACCTCATTATTGCGACCACAGTGCAAAAGATCATAAAAAAATTTCATTACTGAAACATTTGCATCTCTATGGTCTAAGCTGCAGGCCATTAAGGCACAATCAATTATACTCTCTATAACAACCGAGCATAGGAAAGGTATTGGAGCTCTTTGAAGAAACCTACCATTAACAATAAAGATACTGTTACATTTGAAAAATGAATATATTATTGTGTTATTAATAAAAAGTATATACCTAGCACATAATCTAAACAAATCATCTACTGTATCAGGGTGATTTTTTAGCCCATCTTGTTGTTGGAGGATATTGAAAGTAGGTCCAATAAATGCTTCCAACATTTTCAATAAACCAGGAACACATTCCGAATCTGTGGCATATTCGTCAACTAATATTGAACCAAGATATAAAAAGCAGCTATGTTGATGAGTTGCGTATAATTGCACAATCTGAAAATTCCCAAAACCATTAATAAAGTTTTATAATCTAGAATTGATTTGCTACAGATACCTGTTTTACAAGTGGCTCAAGAAGATGGGCGGAATGTTTTCCTACGCAACGAACAGCAAATCTTAAACAACGGCAGCATCTCTCCATTACTTTTGCATCATGTTGATATGTTGTACATACATTTGATAATACGGGCCACATCTAAATATAAAAATGCAAACAGTGTGTGTTATATATTATTATGTAAATCATATTGTAAACCATAAAACGCACTTCAGTAACAGCATTTTGACAAGGGTGAGGTTCAAAACGATCCTCAATTGGAGGGTCCAGGTCAGTATGCCTAAATATAGCGGCTAATCTGTCTAGCCATACCACAGGGTCAGTCTTTGTTCCTACTTCAATTGGAATTCTACGTTCCATAATTTCACATAACGGTCTAGCTTGAAACCAACATAATTCTTTCATGGCCTGTGTAAGTTCTTCACGCGGCAAACTTGACATGATTATTGCCACTCCTGTTTTCAAACAATAAATGTTACATTATATCATATTATAATTTTGTTGTATAAATAAAGTTTTATCTTACCCTTAAGTAAACCAATGGCAGCATCATTGCTGATAGCAAAACTGTCAAGAGAACGTGCTATTTGCAATAATCCTGGAAAATGTGAAGCCATGTGTGCTGGACAAGCAGTACATATACTTAATAATGCACCGCAAGCTGCACTTCCCAAACCCTTTTGACTTAAGCAAGTCAAAAGAAAATTTAAAACAGGTTCTACAATATTAGTTTCAAATTATGAAATGAAAGGAATAAGACAAAAATTATAATTATTTATAAACATTACCTAAGGACTGTGGATGATTTTCTATCCATTCACAAAGTTCTCCTAATAAAAGTATACTTGTATGACGAACAGCTATATGAGTATTTTCTGGTAAATTTAAAATAGCCTCTACTACTTTCGGTACTACATCATTTTCTTTTCTGTAAGTGAACGTTATAATAAATGTCAAATTATAATAATCTTATTCAGTAAAAGAATAATTTCATCGTACATAAGAATTTTTATCTTAGAAACTTACGGCAAAATATTTTTTGCAACTGCTTGCATTACAAATAAAGCAGCTTCGGTTGAATCCCATGTAGGTACATGATTAGGTTGACCCTGAGGTCCTGGTCCACCCGTCAGGGATGAAAACATTTGTCGGAAACAATGACTGCTTCCAACTACAAATACAACGTCTTTTATCAGATCTGAAACACGATTTCTGAAATCTGCAAATTCCTCTCCACCAGCCCCCTCTTCCACCAGACCCAACTGTTAAAAGAAATTACATATAGAATATCTTCAAAAAAAGATACTTTCGAATATTATATTTACTTACATGATCTGGTTCCATTTGACAATGCCTACATAATGCTCCAATTAATCTTTCGATATGAGGCCGGAACACTGCATATAGGTCTTCACTATTTTTTTGGTAGAGAATTATATCGGATAAACGGTACCATAGATTAAAAGTAATTTGGGCCACTTCATAATCGTGATGTCCAACACATACTAAGACAAGGTCAAGAATTTTGATAGCATAATGTTGCTTTCCTCCTACACAGCCGTTTGCCATGGTTTCCAAAAAAGTTTCCGCTAACTCCGTAAAAATCCGACAATAATTTATCGATCTGCATAATTGATATAATGACTATGTAAATACTTAAGGTAACCTTCAGTTCTATTATATCTCTAATTATATAAAAGAAATAAAATTTACTTGTCCATATCTTCATGTGCAACAGATAAATGGTATGCTTGCTCTAAGGACATTACACTAGTGAAAAGAAATAGCTGTAACTGTTGCAGCTGTATATTAGATTCACTATTATTATCCCGATTGCTATTACTATCTTCTTCCAAAACTTGCAGAATTACACATATACAATCTGCAGCTGCTTCATGTAATTGAGATCCAGTCATATGATTTCCAAGTATCTAAACAATGGTGTATAATTCTGTGTTTGAAATTCATCTAAAGTTATCACTTTTCATTTCTAAGAATACATACCTGAAGGGTATATATAATTACATCGCTTGTAGGTACAAGCGGTATAGCATGTACTGCAATCCAGCTTGTAAAACATCTAAGAATTGTAACACGAATTTGTACATTCTCTCCACCATTTTTTAGACACATTTTCTGGAAATATAACAAGAATTATTTACAATAGAAAAATATATTTTCAATCTACTTACCAAAAATTCAGTCACTGTATCTGCACTAGCATTAAGTTCAAGTAATATATGCTGTCTGCGATTGGCTCCCAATCTGTACAATGTAATACAAATTAAAAAAAAAATTATTTTCAAATATAAGCAAGTATATGAAAGGTTGTTTATAAATATATTGTACTCTAGATTTTCTTTCCATCTTTATGTACCTAAGAGATCTTGAATTTACTTCTTCTGGTAATACTGTCATTACTTCAAGTAATGGCCATAAACTAGCAGTTGAGCCACCAAATCTATTAATTAAATCGACAACTGGTTTTTGCCAAGAAGACATTTGCAATGCAAGATCTGCCAGTGCTAGACACAACTATAATAATGATCTTTTTTATTATAATCACATGTAAAAATATACATATAGAACTGATATGTTAGAAAAATATATATAAACCTGTGTAACAATAGCAGAATTCGTATGTTCATTAATTTGTGATATGTGATTCATTAAAGAATCTCTCAAAGAAATATGAGCTTCTGCAGGTAATTCTTGGAAACATAGCTGTATTTTAGTGCGCATTGTTTGAGCAGCAAAATAACAAGATTGAACATCTCGCTTTTGCTGCAGCATTTCATCTGCTATTTTCCATGCAAATACCTAAAAAAGTCATATATAATATAAGACATAATAACTGTCATATCTTTCTTCTTATTTTTTTATATCTTTTCATTGCATGAAAATTACGTGCAATAACGTTAAAATATTATAATGTAGAATTCGAGTCTTTTAACATAAGGTTAGAAATTTTTTGATCTGTCTATATTTTTCAATGAGAGTTTTATACATTTATATCGTAATATTATCAATAACTGTATAGTTCACATAGGAAAATGTACACGCATATAAGAACAAAGCAGTATATATTGATTGAAAAAATGATTGCTAACAAATAACTTACTGATTTTTGTAATTCGTCCAACCATTGAGATGTTTTTCCTGGCCCCGAAGGATTTGAGTTATTATATAAAGAATATACAGCCTGGTAAACTGTTTCCAGGTCAGGCGGAGACTCCATTCTTCAAAAAATATTTATTTTCCCGGTAATATCCATACAGTTAATTCCTACTGACAACAGATCACTCGCGTTTGGTACCGCGTTACATCCAATCCAATCTCCAAATCCAACCTGTACAACCACAAAAAAGTTCTTGTTCACACCATCAGCGCATATTCTGCTTTATCGACTTACAGCAAATGATATTCTCTATCAAAATCTGATTGAATCAATTATTGAAAATATGTACAATTTGAAAAATAGTCGCTAATAAAAAAATATCTTCTTTCTGGTACCTTATGTGTGATCTCGGTTATATGATCAGCTTATAGGTAGCAATTAAAGTTACGTTGACTCTGACTTTTATACGTTTATCAATTAAAATTCTACTATAAGATCGTTATACGTATATCAACTGTTTGTATGAGATATATAGGCATAAAGCGAAAGATACTAACACATAATAAAGTAATGACTGAATTTTGATCAAGCCCTGTTTGAATTATTTTTGCTTGTATTTATAACTTATGAATTTTCAAATAGTTTGTAATGTAATACACCTTTAAATACCCCGCTTCTTGTATGTTATCCGCAGAGTATTTCACTAGAGAAGACGTGTATCTGCTACAGCTGAAAGATTTCGATTTTTAGTGAACATATCCTTTCGCGAGTCCTACATGATCCATGGGAGCAATGCGTTAAAAGTTCATGACGTTTGACAGTTAGACAACAAACACAAGAAATAACATCTGAAACGTACAATGAATGATTATAAAATACCAATAATCGAGCCAACTATCGATTGTACAAAGGTGCAGACATTGGATTTCAGTATTCTTTCTCTTCTGCTGCTCATTCATAATAATAGACTATTTTACACCTTTTTATACGTCTTATATTTTTATTACCAGGTTCCACCAATTAATCAGAAAAGAACAATTTCTTTCATTAATCATTTCATTGTGCATACTGTAACATTTCTTAACAAATTTACTCTATCGTGCGAAGAAAGATTATTAGAATTTGAATACAAGTTACAGAGGATAGAGGCTTCGCTAGAAATTTTAGAATCTTGGGTATGTAGTTATTAATTATTTTGAGCAACTTATACCAGTGAATTTATTTAAGAAGGTTGTTTATAATTTTTGATAATTTATTTATGTTTTACAGTTATCATCTGTTCCAGTCTTGGAACAAGATCAAAGTACAAAAAATGTTATAAAAAATAAAGATAGTAAACAGGAGGAAAAAAGTACACCTAAAATAGATGAACTTGATAATAATAAAGCAGATGAGCCTGAAAATACACAGGCTGAAAAGCAACCAGTGAACAAAGATCCACGTTATGAAAAATACTTCAAGATGATACACTTTGGCGTGCCAAAAGAAGCTGTCAAATTAAAGATGGAACAAGAAGGATTGGATTCATCTGTTTTAGAGTAAGTTCTATTTAAAATGTCCTAAAATTTCAATAACTAAAATTCAACTTTATAATAAAATATAATAATAAAAATTAACCAGTATGTTATACTAATAAATTATACTTTGAAATATGAAAATATGGATATAAATAATATGAGACAATAATTTCTTTTGCAATGAAATGCTTCTTAATTTGTTAACTTGTTTTGTGCGTCATACGCGTCACACTTTTATTGAAGTAATTAACACCATCATTATCTTTTACATTAACAGTGATTCCCAGCAAATAGTTTCTAAGGTGAAATCTACAGATAATGGTAAGAATAAAGGAGATTAAATACTTAGCTATATTCATCTGTTGAACACATGAAATATTTTTACGTTATAAAACATAGTTAATAAAATAAACAACTATATAAATTTCAGAAGATTTATTTCATTTCTTATTAAATACATATAGAAAGTTAATATACATAACTTCATACATAATCCTAGAATTGAATCATTTGTCCCTGGAAAAAGAACATTATTAAATCAGCTAATATATACATACATCATAAAATATTTTGGAAGAATTACATACAACATACTTACCTTTCTTTTCTTGTCACCTCCTAATTCAAAATGTTTACATCTTTTAAGAGGGATTTGTTTCCTATATTTGCACTCTGTACATTCCATTCTTAAGACAATCTTTTTGGTAGTTTTTGCCTATATAACAAACGTGAAATTAGCATAAAATTTTAACTATATTAATAGCATTAATATCAAATCAAGTAATATTTTAAAAATATACCTTCTTCCTGAATATAGGTTTCGTCTGTCCACCAAAACCTTGTTGTTTACGATCGTAACGTCTTCTACCTTGTGATGCATGACGTTCTTTACTTTTTTTATACTGTGTCACTTTGTGAGGTTTATGCACTTTGCACTTCTTACAGAAAGTGCGTCTCTGCTTCGGCACATTTACCTGAAATCATTGAAATAGGCACCATGCTATTCATTTATTTCCAGATACAAAACTAAAATGATAGGACTTAAAATAACCATTCATTTCTTTTAACTTCAAATTATTTTTCTTATTAATATTTTATTAATATTGATCAATTCTCTATTCATTTCTAAAAACGATAATAAAATGTCACTTTTGGAGGTTATGTTAATACTACTACAATTGTTACTTCTGTCTAAAAAAGACCATAGAATATTTATACTAACGTTTCACAAATATAATATACGTTGTAAAATTTAGCGTTAAAAGTAATATTGCAATAAGATTATGATTAAATTCATGGATAAATTATGTATATATCCAATTGAAAGTTTACCTACCATCTTGAATATTTAGAAAGGAAAGGAAATGTATCTTTGCCGGAAATTGACATATATATATAAGTTTGCGCATGCGCAAATATTGTACACTATACAAAATCGAAAATTTATTGTTCCTGTTTAATTAAAGTGTGTAAGTATTAGTGCGGTGTTTAACGTGATATTATTTTACAAAATTTCTTTCAAGCAAAATCATAATAAAAACAAACATAATTGTTTTTAATTCTTTCAAAGACAAAATTTCTATTGCATATTGCATATACGCCATTAATAGCCGGCATCAAAATTGGTTTAATATATAAGACGTTCAATCAATAACAGCAATTATGTTTTAATGTTTCTTTCGCTGTTATTCTTTACAATCAATTTATTAATTTTCACGACTTATTATTTATTATAGTAAAGTAAAATTTCTTCTATATATTCAGAGATTATCAAAATTAAAAAATATTGCTTAATGTATAAGAAAAAGAAAACATGATATTGATGTATGATGTTGTGTTTGTCGTGTAATTTCTTACACAAATGAATAGTAATTCTCTGAATAATTAATTAAGTTGAATTGTAATAATCATTGGATTAATTTTTGTTCTAGTTTAATATGCAAAAATTCGTACATATTTAACATATTTGTAAGATATCTTTCACAAATAAAAATCTTAGAAATGAAACAACCAATTTATTGTCGAATTTTCAGTGACAGGTGTGCGTCTGCGTCATTCAAAAAGCTTGGCTCTTTTATCTATAGGATAATTCCCGCCATGATCTTTAGAATATGTTACTTGTAATATACATTTTAAATTAATAATATTCAAAGTGTATAAAAATAACTATTCGTTTCATCTAAAATTTTGATTTTCTTTTATATATATTTTAATTTTTGTACAAAGGAAATGTTGGAAAAGATGTAAATGTTTCGTACGCCAAAGCTTATTTGAATCGAGCGACATAGCCTCGAACCAGACGGTTAACTCAGGCCACGAACTCTCGAACCCCTCGTCCTCCGCAGGATTTAATTTTATTTATACGTCAGGTGGATGGATTACGTGGAAAACTTTTATAAGAAATAATAAAAGATTATGTAGTGTTATAACCTTTCTAATTAGGTGCAGTGGCACGTCGCGAAAGGATATTATGATTTCAACCAATCACGCATTTATCGAGTTTCAAACCCGCGCCATCTTCATTTTTGAACAAAGCCAGGTTGGATATGCTAGAAGCGAGCCGAGATCGGGTAGTAGTCCGCTTTGCGCTATTCGCGCCACAGTCGCCAGTTCACGATACTCTCCACTCCTGACTGGTTGGTCTCTGTCTCACCCTCCTTTCCCCTCTTTCTCCCCCCCTCTGCCCCTTGGGTTTTCGCCTGACGACGCTGCTCTCTCGGGCATTTCGCCGGAAACCGACGCCGCGCGAGGACGCAGAGTTTTGTTACGTGTACACACTGCTCTATCTTTTTCATCATTTGTAAGCAGACACGCAGGCATCTTGCCCAACGCACGATTCACCATGAGTAGCAAGGAAAATAACGAGGTCGCTGTCGAGAAGGTGACTGAGAACGACAAGGCTTCCGGAGACGCGAAGTGTGAGATCAAAGGAATGAAGAGGCCAGCGGAGGTGAGTTGTCGCACTTTTCCCACTTCATTTTTTAAGTACCGCTTTCTCGACCTTTTTCACGATTGTACGTAAGCATACACGTACACACGAAAGCACGTACACGCCGGCTTACACCATGCTTCCGCGCCACGCTGCTTGATCACGGCATTGTCTACCATTTCGATGTCGTATTTATATAAGCCTATGAAAGTTCGTGAACATTCTTCCGATCTGATTTTTCTCCTTAAACATTTTACGTAAATATCTGTGCCTTATATCGTGGGATAATAAATTTCTATTCTACTCGCAATATCGTTATATTTTCGAGGACAGACGACGGGTGGGCGGGCAGTTGAGTGGCCGTTTCAACCGACTGACGGCATGGAAGAGGAGATAGAATGCCGGCCGGCATTTTCATTAGACTTCATATTTTCATAATGTTAAAAAACATATTCCCTTCTGTGTATTGTTCTTCGGAGTGGAAAAATGACTACGTAATTGCGATGTTTTCTTGATGCAAGCTGAGGGACGCCATCGTATTTCGCGTGGCTGCCACGAGCACGATGGTTCGGTTGATCACCCCTGTTGTTACAATGTCGTCTATAATTACCGATCTAGCTAATATCAGATTCAATATTGTCTTTCGCCTGTATTTTGTTAATGTGAATACGAAATTCGGGCGGGATATCTCAACTACTAGCGCCATGTGCTCATTTCCATTATGTTTTCGTGTTACGCACACTCGGAGCTTTCTATAAGTATCCAAGGTTTTGCAAATTTCGTTGAAACTATGGTTCATATTACTTGGCATTCTTTCCACAAGATGGACGCCATTTTTTTTCTAGAATATCAGTGTTATAGCTAGGAAAAGCGAGCATCCCGCGCATTTTTCCGACCGCCGTTGCTGCCGCCACCACTACCGCTGTCGGTTTCCATTATGGCGCCCGAAACCAAGCCCGCGTTCATTGTGCTCTCTCGCTTGCTCGTTCCATCTTCTTCCTTCCTCTCTTCTCATTCTCTCTTTTTCGCGCGCGCGCTTATTCTCTCTCACACTCTATGTCGTAATTGATCGATAATTCGTTGTAAGAGGGTTAATCGTGTCTGACGGACGATCGATAGACTAACACATATCTGTTTCAGGTCGACGTGTTGCTCTGAAATTGTTTACCGATCTGCGTGCATAAACACCGCGCTGAAGGCTTCCTTTCTCGCTTTGCTTCCCTCTCTCCCCTTCTGCCCGCGACTCTGTCGGCGTTCGGTTCTCTCTTTCCATCGAAAACCCCACGCGCGCAGCCAGCAGCAACGCCATGTATTATATACCCATGTCTCTCCTGCCTCCCTGTTCTTTCGTAGCATACCGCGTAGTGTTACGAACCTTCGAGAAAACATCGTTGTAATTTTTCATCTTAAATCGTACCGTCACTCGGCGCCGTGATAGGAACGGCTTATTTTTTCCCTGATAATACATTGTAAGACTACCATTACAAAAACTGTAAGGTGAAATTCATGGTCGAAAATGCCGGTTATCCACACTTTCGGTCGCTATTGTAGAAAGTCGTGGCGGCGTCTTCGCGCAGCGGCAATAGTATGTCACGTGGAAATCACAACCGTACTTGCTTCGGAATAGATTCAAATATTCCCATTACTATTGTACTCAATAACATTCTTTTAATTAAAATATGAAAACCATTAGCAATATTTATTTAAATCATTTTTTTATTTCATTTGTTTTATCCAATTATTAATTAGATAGTCTCATAAATGAAATTTATTTTCATTTATGATTGATGCCTTGATGTAAGTAATTACGTGATCACTACGATGAATATTACTCGGGACTCGTAGATTCTATGACGCAAGCACATATAGATAGTAAAGAACATGGAAGTGAAGAAAAAGGCGGGAATTTCGAATAAGGTTCAGATGTCGATATATTCATTGAATATTAGTAAAAAGTTAATGTATTTTTGTCGGAGAACAATATTCTTCTTTCTATATTTCATTAATTTCTGCGTGATATTTTTGATATACTTTAATTTCATATACCTTTAATTTAATAGTACTGTTATTATACAAAATGCGATAAGTGTGTACTTCTTATCTTACTAAATTAATATCCCATGATTGCATTAGTATTCTCGTTTAATGATTTTTAATGAATTTACTTTACATCTATTTAATTTCGTTTCGTCTTGGCAAGCGAAAATGCTTCTGGTAACTCAATATGATCAAATTAATACGTGTTACAGAAGAATTATATAACGATTATTCATGGCATGGCTTACCCGACAGGCGAGAGAAATGAAATAAGTCTATATGATAGGTTATGAACGTTGGGTTATCTGTAAAGACCTCGTGATTAGTAATAAGTTGATAGGTAATCGTGTATGCGGGATAATAAACAAAATCGTCATTTCGTGACTACTGGTGTCTGTACGTCACTGTCGCTTACCGTTTATTATAAACCACACCGTAACGTCATGAATGTAATAGTATAGCAAGTAGTTGCCAACAGATTCTAGTTAAAAAAGAAACTTCAAGTTTCAACCGTAATGCTTAACTGTCTGAGACAGCAATGGTTGTTTTGAATTACAGGTTTTTTTTCGTCATTTGATCGTACGTGTAGAATTTTTTATATGTGCTATTTACAATTTTCTTAGGCAATATTGTAAAAATACCGTTTAATGTTAGTGAAATTAATGACCATTAATATTTATACATTGTGCTTAGTATTCAAGTTTATGAAATGAAATATTACATTTCATTTGATAAAAGCACTTGATAATATGAGACGATTACCTCGAGACTGTCCATTCCCGATGATGTTACAATTTTAGATGTACGATGACGAAGAGAACAGTGGAATTTATATACTTAAATATATATATTCATTTTTTTACAATATATAAACATAATATATAATTACATGTGTACATATTTTTTGTTTGAAAATCAGAGCGACTCTTAGTTTCATGCACGATATCCGGACACGCTGCTTCGTATTTCTCTTCGCCCCTCTTTTCCTTTTCGTGTGCTTTACGCAGTACGAACACATCCCCTTCTACAAACATGTATCGTAGTCGTCTGCCAATCCCTACGTTTCTCCCACCATCTAGTCTTAGTCGATTCGACCCTTTGATTGGATGATGCAGTTCTGTGAGTTTTCTATGCCCTCTTTCCTCGTACCGCCGATAGACTCGGCGCGTGTATGCTATTACGACAATCCACCCTGGTCACGAGTAACGCTGTATGAACACAAGTTAAGGTACCGGCATTTCAAGGATCGTGTGAAGCGCACACTTTACAAAACATTATCGTTTTATTTTTGTTTGTCCGGTTTTAGAATTCGATATGAACCTTTTATATGACTTACGTTTCTTAGCTTTACATGAATGTAACTTTGATAAGATTGGGCTTTAGAGTAGGCTTTCATTTCAAATATGTACTAAAAATCAAACGTACAAATTATGCATCAAAAGATTGTCACATCAACGAATTAAGTTAGGACAGATTTTTTTAAATATGTACTAATATATTTATCGCAATCTTTTTTTTTTTAATTACATCTACTGGGTTATCAAGTTTCATATTTAGCGATAGTTAACGCCGATTTTAACTTAAAAATTTTCCTATGTTTTTATATTCTTTTTTCATTAAATGTCTCTTGTCTTTGCGGTTTTCTTTCTCATCAAAGAACTTGCTGTTTTTTGTACCTTCCTGTTTCGCCATATTTTAACGGAAAATCCCCTCCACTTTTCATTTCCTTATGCTTCTTGGCGGGAAGGGAGCCTTCATCCGTTTCCCCCTCTCCTTTATCTTTCGGTCGCTGTTAGGATTCTCTTTATCGCTGTAATTCTCCTACATTCTTTCTAGAATGTATGAATTTTGAGCGTATGGCAATATAGTTGAAATGAGAGAATTATTTTTAACGTCGTTTCAATTGAAAACCTCGAAATAGAAATATTCACCGAAAGCTCAAACGTACGATCGTTGTTTTATGTTTTAGGAAAAAAATGATGAAACGAAAAAACAGAAAAAAGAAGAAAATGGTGATGGAGAGGTAGAAGAAGAGGAGATAGAAGAGGAAGTCGAAGAGGAAGAAGAAGTCGACGGAGATGGCGAGGAAGATGATGAAGATGATGACATACCAGAGGGGGAAGAAGATTTAGAAGAGGGTGAAGGTGAGTTGGGGAATTTTCCATTATTTTACGAAACATTATTAATGATTTATAAATCTGTGTGCGTCAAGGAAATCGATATTCGTGATTAGATAAAGATATAGTATATTCGAATCCCTTTGTTTATAGACGAAGAGGAAGATGACGCAGAAGGTGAATTAGAAGGAGAAGTAGAAGATGAAGAGGAAGACGCATAATGAAAAAGGGAAAAGAGTATGTAAGTAAGAAAGGAGGTAGGCACATGGCACCGTCGTCGATCTTCGGCAGTCTTCTCAGCAAACACTTACTCTCATATTGAGTGGTTGGTAGCAATGTTGAATACCCATCGTGCCCAGACCCTATTGCCTCCCGACCTACGAGTAAAAATTGCCACCTCACCGGAGTTGCGGTGGGCTGACACACATTAGAAGCAGCCGCAGTTCTACTGTCTTGGCTCTTCGCAATTCTGGTCGTCTAGCCATCACCAAATGCTATATTAGGTAGTTTGAATTAAAACTGTATATTTGTCGTGAGGAGCTTGTACATGTCGATTCCGTTTAATACATAAGTGCTTCGCGCGCAGCCGTACGTTCGGTATATCATGTATGTTCCCAAGATGAATTTATCGTTTTATTCAAACCACCTATTAACTGGTATTTGTCGTCATCTGGCTTTCTTCACTGGACAATTTTATAAAATACTTATTTAAGATATAAAAAGTTCTATTATATTTAAATAGTGTAAAATGAACATTTGTGGGTGATGATTTTTTTACATTTGAAATCAAATTTACGTTTGTAGTTCGACGAATGTCTCTCACCTTGTGCGCGTGATTGGTTTTCCTTTTCAACCTATATGTGTATTTGCAATGACTTTGCAAGAGCGCGAGCGGTTAAAAAGAGATAAATAAATAAATAAAATGGATAAAGTGGTGCGTAAAGGAACAAAAATAGCATATAAATAAATAAATACATAAAGGCAGGACATCTCTCGACATTCGTTGTATATTAAGAAAAATGAGAAAGATTTTAATAGTCTTTAAAATCTCTGCTTCGTACGTATCGTTCGATCCGAGAGAGAAAATTAAGGTTAATATAACGCTCGCGCTAGGTAGTGTGGATGAGTAATGTGTGACTTTAACATTGCATAATAATTATACATAGTATGTATAAAGTTATGGAGTAAGAAACATTTTATTATTAACGATAATATTCTGTAACGTAATATAACGTGGAGAGGTTGTTACTATTTAGACTTCGAGTATATAGAGTAGGGAGAGAATTTTCATTTTACAAAGCACAGATATTGCAGAATAATTTTTATTTTTTCAAAGTAAATGTTCAATTTATTTAATACATACGTTTCTTGTATTTACGTAATGGTTTTAAAACGAAGTCACGTAGCGCATTTCAAAAATCGTCAAAGTTGTAACGCAAAAGTTATCCCAAGAGTTGGAACAATATTAACTACAACACTCTCCCTATTCAACTGCACTCATTTGACCGTAATTTATTCGTATTTTATGTACTATGGTTTTATCTTGACTTCATTGTCATGGACTACTCGAGCAATGATTCGTTGACTGTCGCAGAACGGGTGACAGTATTTTCATTATGGCGGTCGCCTGTGCACACGGTGATCAATGTCTTATTAATGACATACGCATAGAATTATTAAAGGTGTCAGATAATTTTTAATATATGAGTTATAGTACTATTCACTGGTTACCAACAATCGAAATATAGATGCTCTTTGTGCTAGAGTCGGTGGATCTTTGCAAATGGAATGGTCCGTTTCACCACTTATTTTGGGAGACTGGTAGGCAAGAAATAGGTGAAGAGACATTGCGGTTACGATACCATTGTACCATAGCTGCATAATAAATAAAGGTAACGATAATTTGAATGCGAGATGATGTCCCACGTTTTAATGTACAAATATTTTCGAATGAGATAGTTAAATAAAACGCAGTTAGATCAGAGAAAATGATTCATTCTCGTAAGTAGTAATGGGTTTAACTTCCGAAAACAAATAACAGTAATAGCAGTATTAAAAGAATGAAAAAAAGAACTGCTATTCGTGGACTGAATTCTGCTACATTGAATCCAAGGAGATGGAATGGTCTGTGTACACATGTTTATATGATAAACTCAATTTATTCGATGTTACACCGAAAAAAATAAAATTCGAATACACACCGTAAATAACGATGTGTAAAACATATAACAATTTATTGTATTGTACAGGCCATATCATCTACAGAACTCTGTTACTCTACGGTTTTATACACAATCTGCTGCTGTATTTACACGTGTTCGCTTCAAGATAGTACCTTGACGATTATGTTGACAAAGAACTATCTTGAAGTACAGGTGCCTGAGCAAAAATGAGTACTTTAGCGTTCATAGTATACAATACATACACTATAAGCATAGGTCCATTTAATTTTATTAATACAATACCAAGCCCCGTTTGCAACATGTTTAAAAGATATGAGGATAGACTTGCGTTCTGTACTTTGAGTTGGAGATCGCCGAACTCTTCTATCCTCCAGTACTGGACGCGACTCTGGAAATTATTTACTGGTGCTAACGGGTCTTACAATCAATCAGGCTGAACGCCCAGATACCGTTACATCTTTACGTTTGTTAGGTAAGCATTAAACGAAAAAAAAAAGAATTTAAGAACCTTAATGAATCTGGTAATGAAACATGTTACGATTAAACATACACAAAAACCTAGACTAAGAATTTGGTTTGTGTGTTCATAAGTCTTGTTCAACTACTTTTGTACAGGATAGCATCGCATCATCACTTTCGACGTAAACATTAACCGATACCACAGACTATATTTCTGCCCATTCCATCAGAATTGAACTTTCATTGTATTTTTAAGTAAATACATTTTGGAAAACAACAGATGTTTTTTTATTCTTCACGTGTTTGTGAAGGAACGCGTCTTTCCCTATTTATTACTTAATACTTGATCGACAGCTGACTTTTTCAAAGTTATTTTAGACTAAGATTGTTTTTACGTACCTTCTATATATGTACATACAAATTAAAGATTATATGTGGCTATGTTGTGTAAATAGTCAAGAACAATTTACAATAAAACATGTACGTAGTATGTGATACACAGGATAAAATATTACTGAACTCCAATATCTATGTTTATTTACACGTATAATTGTATGTAAAATTATAATGTATTCTTAGATGTAATTGTATATATAGTAAACATATGTACTTAAGTATAATGTTATTTGTATCTGATATATACATATTGTTTATTTATAAAATAATTCCTGTAATAATGATTTTAAGGTAATGGTACATCGGATACCGGAATATTAAAACACCATGAATATTATATGTATAAAATCTACGGCGGAATGTAACCGTAGTTATATAATACTAAAGTTTAAGGCAGAAAAGTTTAAATATAAATCAACGTACCTGGACGGAACATGTATTATTGAAAATTTTTTAATCGGGTATACATTAGGAGCAGAGCAATACGTTCAAATATTACTCCTAATACAAAATATATATATTTACAAATTTGTAGTAAACATAAATGTGTAAAGAATAAAAATCAAACGATTGTATAAGCGTACAAGATATACAACAGAAATTAATGTTTGTGGATATTTATTTTAGCTAAATAATTTGTACGAATATTGCATGCAGATTGTCTTACAATATATTATTATTACAATAATACACTGTATTTTCTTCTATGAAAACTATGAGTTTTATTTTATACAATAATTCATATTGAGACACTTTGCATGCACGTTGAAACATGTAGATTTCAATATACTTTGATCACAGTCACAGCATTTTGTATATTACTTAATCGATAAATATTCCATTCGTGATATCGAAAACAGTAATTCTTAAAAATCATATAAAAATATCAACAGTATTTAAAGCTGAATTATCGATTGAAGAAGTATTTTACAAGATTGTACAGTAATGTATTGTGATATAATCACAACCAATTAAATATTAATTACATGATACATATATTCATGCAAAGAAATTTTTGTTTAGAGAATAATGTTTATAAAATATGTTTTTTACAATGTTATCAAAATCAATAAAATATTCAGCTTTTTCAGTCGTTAACTTCCCGCGTTGGTTTATACATATTATTTAAAGTGCACAGTTCCTGAATAGTGTTATTAGTAATTCTTGTAAAACTATCGGTCATGTTATTACTTTCTTCGATGTTGCTTGATCCTGTGTTTGTCTCTTTGTTCGTTTCCGGCTAGATTTAATAAGAGATTAATTTCTCATTCATTTGATACTATTATATGATAAGTAGATTTGTAATATACAATACCTTGGTAGAATCTGAAATAGATAATCCACTGGATAAATTTTCAGAAAGAGCGGTATCAAAAGCGGCGAGTTCTGCCGAATCAAATTGATTAAAACTTAAATCAAAACTGTACTGTCGACTGTCCATATCTAAAACACTTGTGACATCTGCCCCTTCCACTCCACCTGCTATATAAATTATTATTTCAAAATAATGGTACAATAATGGATTGATGTAATAATGTGTACAAATACTTATACTACCAGCATTGTCCAACGATTGAAATCCTTCGTGATAGTTTGATGTCACTCTGTTTAACACTAATTGTTCTTGCGGCTGTACTTGTAATATGTCATGTACATATGGAAATTGTTGTTGTGCATACGTTCCGGTTGATGGTTGTTGCACGATATGACTGCTTGTTGATTCATATTGCGGTGATGGTTGTGATTGAATAAGTGCTGAGTTGTATGGACTGTACTCCATTGGCGATGCACGACCTGGCGATACTTGTGGTCTGTATAACATATTGAAATTTTTTCAGATCCATTGTTCTATACATTATCTTATTTTTTAAGCAATAGTTACATAAAAATTTTGAATTACCTCAACGTTTGCATACTAGATTGCGGTTGTGGAGAAGTGGTTCCCATAGAATATAACGGAAAGGATCCTCCACTTCCGACTAAGCCTCCATACGAAGATATCTTTTCTGATTTGACAATGTTAAAATTGTATTGGGTCGGTTGATTTAACGCTGCAGCATCTACAATTGGAATAAAATAAATAAATATCTACTAATAGAAGAACAATTAAAGCAATACAAGTTCGTTATTTTGTTACTTACTACAAATGAACAACACTTGTCTTATAAATTTGTTAGATTCAGTACGATTTACATTATGTTAATTTTGGAATACGATATTTTAAAATAATATGATAGAATTTATTCAAAAGAAAAATGCACATTATGATTGAAAAGCACATACTAATTATAAAAATGTAAAAATAAAAATGATCAAGCTACATTTAAAAAGCGAAATTTTTAAGTGAAGAGGAGGGATCAGCTATAAAAAAAATGCATGCAATTTTATATATTTTCACTCCAAACGTCATTCGATAAAACTTGAGTGTCTTGTATTGTAATAAAAAATACAGTCAATATTGATTAGCAAATATCAATAAACTAAACTAATATCATATCGTACCTGAAAAATTTGTTTATATAAATATCATTCTTTTAATCTGAAATTGATTGGGAGCAGAATAAAAACACGTTATTTTCATTATTAAGTGATGTATATATGTGTATATATAGATTGATATATTCTGTATATATAAGTCATACATTTTTTTATATAGATATAGCCTTTTTCTTTCTCAAAGCAGTTTATAAAAATCTCTATTGCCATACAAATATTGCACATAATTTTTATTCTTATCATTATATTGCTGAGTATTTAAATACAATATTTTTATACGAGAGCAGAATACTTGCGTATTATTCAAGTTGTACAGCCCGTTTTCATAATACGTTGCGTTATCGCTAACAGTATAAGTATTTTTGTCATCGCATTAATGGATATAAAAATAGTATCCATTCGCGTAATCATCATTAATAATTACAAAAATACAACTTTCTTTTTAAATGTACAAAGTCACTGCCCTCCAATCATTCAAGTACAAATTCCAAACGTTTATATAAAATACGTTCTTAAAAAAGTATAAAACAAGATTCTTCATCAGTGCGTGAAAATATATATAGATACATATATATATATATATAAATATATATATGAGTATAGTATTTCTTACGATGATTCGAATCCATGAAAATACATATATCACTCTGCACAGCGGAAACTTTTCATAATTCTTTTAAGTTAATCTTTTGTAACTTTAGGCATTATTGTACAAGATTTGACGAGTAAAATATATCACGATAAATGTAAGAGATTCTTAAATTTGAATGTTTCCAATGTGCAAAGAGATTGGATTAATCGTACAGTTAGTATGACACGATTTAAGAGCGCTGAAATATAGATATTCTGACAAATGTAAATTCGCGATTTGTAAAAATACAGTAAACATGTTCCAAATATACAAGTTAGATCAAATTTTTGGAACTTTCAACAAATTTCCTATATTCGTTACAACAATCATTACAACAAATCGGGCTAATAACCCCATTCAGAAAATGCACAACGTATTGATTGCTGGCATCGCTGAGATAGCTTGCCTTCGTTTCTTGCATGTAGTATGAGATAAATGTAAATGTGAAAATTAGTTCCAAAGAAGTAAGACGCGTAAATGTAATACAATGTATTCTAAAAAATTTTGAGGATTCGACGACGCCAATGACATTATTTAAACCCATTCCCATCAAAGCTGTAGAATTGAAGACAATTTGATAAAAATACTCACGCTTCTCAGCTTCTGTCTGTACATGCCTCAAAACTAGCGCATTTGGGCTGTTATTAAATTTTTGTCGCTTTCGCCTTAACGAACCAGGATCATCTATAAATGATTGTATATTAACCACGTGATTTACAAACATTATTATATCAATTTTTTTCTGAAGGCAAAAGGGCTTACGAGCTTCACTTCAAAATTCTCTACCACTGAAAACATTACATCTGCACAATTGATTAAATCTTTGGTACAAAATAACTATGAGTTACAAGCAAATAAAATGATCTTCATATTATTATAAATTAAGTACTTATTCTAAAACTAACAAAGTGGTACTTATAACCTTGGGACGCTATAAAAAAAAAACTTAACAACGTGTCATAAATAGTAAAAAGCAATGCGCAAGATTAAAAATATAAGTAGCAACACTGTAAAATTTGACTAGAAAAAACGCTAACCCTTTGACAATAAACAACGAGTAACAGCTGAGTTTATACTTCAGCCATATTTTAGGATACATATAAAGGGTTATAGAAACAAAGTAACAGTTTGTACCCTGACTAGAACAGTATTGAATTTGCTTCAGAGTGTTTTAATCAAGATCGCACAACACAGATTTATCATATACCCACTTTTCATAATAAATTTGAAATATATAAAATGCATCTATCTCTTAAGGACGCAAGCACATTCAAGTTATGAGAATTTAAGTTTTGCAATCGCAAATAACCAGCTTCATTCAATTACAATGCTTTTCGCTTCTGAAAATATATTACTGGAGAAAAATATCACTCTCAAATGGTAGTAGACTAGAAACAACGCTATTAAACATTCAAGCAAATTACGTTTCTTTTTTTTCAGAATAAATTTTTCCACCTTCCACTGGACTATAATAGAAAGACATTTCATCAAATTCTGATGCAGTTGCATGTGGTGCCATAGCAGTGTACAATGCATAATGTTCAGCTTCTGTTAATTCAATTCCATATGGCGGTGTTTCATCGCCTTCCAATCTAAGTGATTTTACGCTAGTAGTACTTATTGCACTAGGTCTTGAAATTTGTAATTGTGGACTAGCTGGAGTATTGTTTGTTGTCAAATATGAAACATTTCCTGTAGAATTCAAGGGCTGATTATTTTCTTTGGATACATTCGAAATTGAGTCTTTATCTTTCTTTGCTTTCTTTGCAAACAATTTTGAAAATAGTCCTTGTTTTGAGTTCTTAGTTAGAGTAGCAGGTAGAGAAGGTAAAGTTTTGTTTGGTGCTTCAACGAATGACTCAGATGTCATATGAGAGGATATAGGACGAGGTAGAAGAGGCATAGAAGGCATTTTGCGGATTCGTTTCGGCGGTAAAGGCGGTAATCTCTCTTCCGTTTCCTGCGTTCCGTCTCTCTTCGTAGTTACTGGAGGAGAAGGACAAGACTGATTAACATCTGCTTTTAGTATACATACGTCCTCATATTTCCTCTCGTTTGGTAAATCAATAAATTCAATAGGATTTTTCATAGCCATTTGTAAGCTGGTATAAGTTTGATTATCACAAACGTCAATATCCATAGATTGATCCGTTGTATTCTGTTCAATGGCTGCTTGCACTAACTTCGTATGTGTATCCGCATATATTTGATCTAATTCAGCTACTTGTGTCAATAATTCATTGAAGGACTTATTGCAATCCTCTGTTGTTTCTGCTTTAAAATCTGCTTCATTATCGTTTTCCTTGAGACATATTTGACCCTTTTGCACCCATTTGCCCACTTCCGAATAGTCGAACCAATCGGAATTATTTTTGGATATATCTGCATTTTGCTTAAATACACACGTGTTTTCAGCGGTACTGTCGGATTTAGTACGAGTTAAAGTTCCCGAATTGTCATCATTCATTTCTTTGTCTATATATCTATTATCAATTTTGTACATTCTATTTATCTGTTCGTTTCCTGTAGTTTGTTTCTCTTCATTTATTGGAATTTCGTTATTCTGATAATCTATAATAGTGCTTTTAATATGACTTACATTTTGTGAGATATTTTGATTCATTTCTATACTTCCATTACAAGAATCTAATGTATTTTTTACGTTATATAAATCATTTAAAGCGCGTAACGCAGAAATTTTGTTACTCGATTTTTTTACATTGAAATCATCATTATTATTATATTCATCGACATTACGCGGAAATTTAGGGGTAACGTTTGAAAATAATGCCGATTCAGTGGCTAAGATTTTACTAAATGTACTATAATCTGTTTTCTTCCTGGCAAATGCTTTCCGTAAAGACCAGAAAGCAGGCCTACCTGCACCGAGAGGTAACATCTGAAAAGGTAATGGTTCGCTCGTCGCACCATCCGACGGTCTTTTCAGTTGAATGCATATTTGCACCGGCTGCTCCACTTGCTGCATGCGATATGTGGGTGTTTTGAACGCAATTGCTGTCTATTAACATAAATCAAATTTAAATTAAATTAACAAAGATGTAGAATATATAAAACACGCAACATTCTACACAAACGTTAAATATCGTACATACTTGTTTATGTACGTGAACGGGCTGAAAATCACCAAATCCTTCCCAAACCACTTGCCCATCCTTCTCCTCGAAAAATCTAACTTGTATATCTTCCTTTGCAACCTTCTCACATAATAAAATCATTTCCATACCACCAGCAACCGACGCATTAGAGTGACTGAGCTTGCATATCACAAGATCTGACATTGCTTCTGAAATATTTAATTATTTAAAGCAAAGTTAAACAATTAATTCTCCTTTAAAACTGAATATAACATATAATTAACTTAAACATACTTTTATCAAATATAGGGTCAGATACAACTGGTGGTAATGGCACATTGAATTTTCCTTTTTGTGTACCTTCTAAGAAAACTTGAAAGCACAATCTCACTGCATTTAGATCAATACTAGTAGGCTGTCTTTTGTGTTCGAAGCCAGCTATTAGAAAACGAAACATAATTTGTTTAATGTCAAACACATTTACATAAATCTATTGGATTTCAGCTTACTTCGAAAGGGATCTACACGAATTTCCTCCCTTATTTTAAGTGCCTCTTCGATATCCTTTTTCTTAACACATTGAATACCAAGATTTGCAAATGTGACTGTCATATTTTCTGATGAGACTTCTACTGTACATACACCACGTTTACATGCTTCCTTTCCAACGAGATTATGAGGATGAGGTCTGTGTGGCTGATCTTTTGTTACACATGATACTACAACTACAGCTCGACCTTTATATCCAACTATCTGTAATAAATGTTATTTATTGTCATATCATACTAATTCCAAATATATTCTATTTTTTATTCTTACTACTTACTCTTATACTAGGAAATGTTTTGTTTTCTGGTGTACTGTTTACACCTGGTATACTACCAGCCGATCTGCCTTCACATTCATAGCGAAAGCGTAAAGCTTTACTTGCTGGCTGTTCTATTATTTCAACATATGGCAACAACCTTCCAGTGTTCATTTCCATTGGCAGTTGATCCTCCCTTCCACTACACTCCACAAATCCAGGATCTGTAGTTTGGATGACTTCGACTGTACCAAGAATTTTAAGTATAGTTTGAGACATTTATTATGAAAGTTATATAAACATATAGTAAAATTTTCAACACTTACTGACATCACTTATATTTATATTTCCATCACTCATATCATGGAATTGTTCCATGCCGCTTAATGTTTAATGCATCGAACAGTAGCCATCTGAAAAATAAATTCTATTTCAACATACATTGTCATTTTGTATGAAATAATACCTCTACATTGTGTTTCATTGTTGTTAAAAATATTTATTTAACAATTTTGTTGAAATAATAATGATTATAAAACAATAAACAAGTCATAAAAATTCTCTTTACTGCTTGATGTGTGTTTTGAATATTTTGTCAAAGGAGGAAAAGTAACCACATGAACCAACACTTCACAGAAATTTCGCAGCATCGAGTAGAAAAAATATTTCGCGCGCGCTTCGTTAAAATAAGCATAAGATGACAAGTGTCTGAAGAACGATAAATACCTAGGAGAAAATGAAACAATAGCGCAGAGGAGAAGGTGGATTGCCAGATCGATTTATTCGATGTAAAGAAAATCGAACGTTCAAAAGCGTGGATCGCGCATCTTGGCGGAAAGTATATATTTATGTCGCAATGTAGGCGATGATTGACGCAGAATGTGTTACGCGTAACTTTTTATTAGTACTAGCGAGAAAAATAAGCGCAAGTTAATGATCATGGATAGAAGTTTTGTGTTAAACTTCTAGCCAGCGGGACGACAGCTGTTCACAGGTATAGTTCCAGAGGCACTGCACACAAGTGTCCCAAGTCCCAAGGGAAGAGAAACGAGAGTAGAGGGCAAGGAGGGATGCTACGCTGATCCAATCATTATTTTGGGAAAGCCTAGGTTCGTACAAGCCGTGCAGCTATAATTAAACTATCGTAGGACAATGTGACGAGAAAGACTTGCCTGCAGTTTGATCAACATAGTAAAGCACTTTCGAATCTGAAAGCACGCGCACTGTTTTGAATAATTCCCTTATCAAGAAAAATTCGCGTCTCTGAGGTTTCTTTGATAAAACGCACACTGAATGCACACCGCTGCGGTAATTCGAAAAAACGCAAGTTAATGTTTAGATCAACGATTAAATTCCTTTACTCGTGAAGCACTGCTGCGCACACCATTTGCACGCAACATAAAAGCGTGCACGGCCGTGACTAGAAACGAGACTTAACGCGGAACAACATTTCGTTCGGACTTTGTATCAATACTGACATGCTCGTTGCTTTCAATGGTAGGAGCAGAGCAATGTACGCTTCGTGGATACGCGCAAGTACGCGTACTCCGATGCTTCTATACCCACGACCCACAGCTAACATTCGAAGCGAGTGAACGCGTGTTGGCATGTATAATATGGTATGTAACTACGTTTCGTAGTTACTTCCTCGAAATCCATATATCGATGACGTCGAACACTTTAACATTTTATTCTCAATATTCTGTTAATATTCTTCACATTATGTTTCATACAGGTTTTATTTTTTTCTTCTTTTATTACACTCGTAGATTAAAGATTATTAACAATTCAATCATTAATTAGAGTGTTTTTTGGCACGAACGTAATAATATTGGACCTAAAATAAATTTACGTCCGTAGTTCATCGGATTTATCCTATAGTAAATTAAAATTCAGGAACGTAGATAAGTTGCTAGTGCCTAGGTGCTTAGTGCCCAATGACTCATCCAGACACGTCACATAATTCTACTTTATCATGTGAAATTGTAGACTGTTAGGTAACGAATTTATTTGGAGTTATATAAAATATTAGTTATTTGAGCTATTGAAAAATATTATAATTATTACGAACAAGTACCGTATCATGCTTTACAATATCGTTTATATTTTAAAAATCATGATTTTTCTTCGATCCTAATTGGTATCGTTTAGGACTATTTTCACAAATTATGTATTAAATCGTAGTACTATGTTGATTTAAGCTTTTAAAACGTTTTACGAGTTTTTGCGAATAAAGTGAGTTGTTTATAGTTTGCAACCATATTGTAAATCAGATCTATACATTACATAAGTCTTAATCGCTTCTTACATTCGTCGTCGTAGGTGTATTCGATTATGCAATCCTACGAAGTACTATATCTAAGGCATGAAATTGTGCGACAATTTAGATACTGTGAAACACAAAATTAAAAACAAATGATTAATATATAAAATTGAAAATTATAAAAATATAAAATCGAAGAGAAAAGCATATTATTGTAGGGAGAATTGTAAGAAACATGATCTTTTATTTTGTCAAAAATATTACATAGATATGTATGTACACGTTTTACGCATACATAGATGTATATACATATATACGCATTGCTATCGAGAACGATGATGCTTTTTTGTCGCTTTACTCTCGCTTATTACGTCTCCATGACAAGTATAAACAACGTTAATAGCTTTTGTAGAGAGTTTATTCGTGAATCGGAAAAGTGATGCCAGAAATTGCGATCACTCCGAAAAGCTTATCTTCCCTGAGTACTTCAACGAGTTCCAGGGAAGAGTCAAACCAATTTTTTGCTAAGAAAAGGTTGACGAAATGCATGCAACATAAATTTCTAACGTACTCACAACTTCCTGTAAGATGTCAGAGACCCAGTCGGTACTATCGTCCTCCGAGGACTTTTTTCAGATTGGCTGGTCTTGCAACTATTAATCGAACAACTGCAATTAACACGACGAAAAGTTGTCCGGATAATTCAACATGCTCCATGTTCCATGCCGTCGATACCTCACGCTGCAAAAAGAGTTTATCCATGATTGATCTTTCACCTTTGATAATGGAGGCTGAAAATGGCGATCTTAGGTAAAGATTATAGAGAATTTATAACCATTTAAACGCAATCGAATGATGATTGTTTTGTACCTTAGATCAGACAGTAGATCAGATAGTAGCTTCATAGAGAAGTTCGAAGAAAATGATAAAATGAAGGACACCATTAGCAACGAAATGGGAATCAGCGTTGGTATCAGGAAGTGGATGGACGGGTTCACGACTTCAGAATCGGAGGAAGCGTGTTGTCAGTTCTTTCAAAATCCAAAGAAAGCAGCGAATTTGGTGTGTCATGTACTTATGCTAAATGCCTGGAGACATAGGCGCAGCGAAGTTCAATATCTACATGGCACGATCGACGACTTGAGCCAACAGATCGAACACCTGCATCTACAAATCGTTGTTCTGCGTCGATTGCTCGATGCGGAGAATATCCGTGTCAGTAAACTGACTAGCGACGTTCATCGTGCCAAGATCCAATTCGATGAAACGTCGAAGGAAAAGAATACGTTGAAATTGGTAATCTTTATAGGATTTATTTAGAGATAATTAATCAATAATTAAGTTTTACTTAATTAATTAAAATATAGGAAGGAAAAGAAAATACATATTCACGTATTCCTAACATAAAGTAGTAACGTTATGCGCGGGTGAGGAATAAGAGCTATACATGCTCAACATCTTGTGGACGATGAACATGAGAGTTCAATGACGTGTATCTAACTAGAGGGATGACGCTAGCATAAGAGCTCGCGACACGAGTTTTGGCACAGGCAATAATATAGTTACCGAGACGTTAGCATTTTTGGCCTTCGATATTCAAGAATATCTTCTAAATAAGTTTATAATAACTGCACTTGTTATTTCTCTGTTAACAAAATCTTTCTACTTTTTATTCTCTTGAAAGCTGAGTATATCCCTGAAAAAAACGATATGGCTAACTATTCCAAAGACTTTTTCTAATGGTTGCGTATTTATACATAAACGAGAACTTATTTTATCAGATGTAATGGCAATGTGCGTCGTAGCGAGCCATTAATTACTATCTGTACGCTATACAGGCAAGCGAGAAGTTGGCATCGGTCCAGCAGCTAATTGTGAAGCGAAAGAAGAAACTGTATCGCGGCGACACAAACATAGATGAAACCGGTTCTAGATACTTTCGGGGATTTACGAAGATCAACTTAGCACCGAACCTGCTTTCACGAACTAGGTTACCGTTCTTTTGCAGGAAAAAGTAAAAATGGAAAACGAGATTAAGCGTCTGACCGAGCTTTCCGAGGAGAGGCTAGTCGCAGCGGAAAACGTACGAAACGAGCTACTCACCGCACAAAATCACCTTCAGGCGCTCGACAAGCAGATGTCGAAGGATCGAGAAAAGCTGTTGAAGTTACGGGAAGATAAAAAAATACTTCTGGAAAAGGCTAGATTTCTAAACAGTTCTCTGTTACAGTCTATAGGCAAGATTTAATAATAAAGGGTAGCGTTTGCCGCGAGCTTGCATACCATGCCACTGAAAAAATTGATTTCGCTCGATGACTCATTGTTATGTTCGCGGGAGAGGAGTCCGCAAAGAGGGTGAAGCCTCGGTTCAATGCGGATTTCTACTCTTTTCTATGAACGAATGAGTCATCCGTTCGCCCTTTTAAACTCAAAGAACGACCCTTTGAAACGGTTACAGGATTAATTGTTTAAGATTCTTAAGAAAGTTTGCGTCTCTTGAAAACTTCTATATTCTTTACAAGAATTAACCTTTGAAAAAAATCTTTTCTTTCTTTCGTTTGCGTGAAGGTATTCTAATATCTATAGATCAAGGGCGCTAATAAGAAACTGATGTACTTGTTAGATAGGTCAACGCACGAAAGAATATATGTACTTCGTCGTTGAGTCATACCTTTTCTGCTTCATCGGTGACTCAATATCGCGTAATACCCCTTTCTTACTAAGAAAAGGGATCGATATTACTTGACCTATTAATTCCTACTCGGCTTGCGATCGAAACAAAAATTCGTGACATTGTTGTTTTATATGAAACAGCGATGTTTCGTGCTTTATCTTGATAGTTTTATAACAGAAAATACTTGCTTATCGATTGATTTTTATAGCGTTTGTTTGTTGGATATATGTTGGAAAAATATAACGATTCTTTTAGGTGACGGCCAACGAAACGTTAGCAACGGAACGAGAAATGAGAGCAGACAAAGCTGAATCATGCGTGGAGGATTTACAATTGAAACTTACTACGCAGATTGCTCTGGTTGAATCTTCGCAGGAACAGATAGAACGATATTCAAAGTAAATTTAGTGGATGCGAGCCTCGTTAATTTGCACGTTATTTTAATATAAATTCTGCGTCTGTAGAGAGTTAAAAGCTAAAGAAGATGAGAAAATCAAGTTGTTAAAACGCTTAAAATCAAGCGAAGATATAGGGAGAAATTTAAGCTTGCGGACAATTTCTCTGGAAGCTCAACTGGTTGATGGAGGGGTAGCCTTGGAACGCATGCAGGCAGCGTACAATTCGCAATTGTAAATATTTTTACTGATTGTTCATGAGCGGAAAACACTAGCTTAAAATTGATCTGTGATTATTTTAGAACGGAACTGCGTGAATTAAAGGAACGTTTAATGCGTCAATCTCAAGAAGGGGGTTGGAGTAGTAGAATGTTGCAAATAGCTGGTAGTGTTGTACGAGCGCCGAGAATTATACTACGCACTTTATTGTCAGGTCCGGTGTTAGCTTCTTAAAGATAGCTTGGTAAGTCAGTCGTCAATTTACCTGCTAATTACAAGAATGTAACTATTGTTTGTTATTGAAATTTTAGTTGTTCTTGCTCACGCGTGATTGCGCCATGTTTTGAGTTTCATGTTGGAACAAAGAGTTTAAAAAGAGGAACTTCGAGGGTGATGACGATGATGATGACGATGACGATGATGATTGTTTGATAAGAGAATGAAGAAAGGAAGGAAAGATTTTATGTTTGAGTCGAGGGAGAAGAGTTATATGTGGTGGCGAAGAAATCAAAAGAGCAGAGAATAGCGTCAAACTGATAGCAAATTTTCGGGTCCTTTTATTGTCAAAATTATATTCTTTTTTATTTATATATTTTTTTTTACTCTCTATACTTTCTGATGTTATGGACTTTATATACATAAGTAAGCATTTAAAATCAAAACGGGACGTGATACTTTAAAATATTTAACGATATTATGTACAATATTGGAAACTATCCTACTAAGTTAAGGATGGACAAATAAATCTAGATATCATGTAGTTTTTTTTATCTATATTTTACACCTTTTTTTTCATGTAACATGATAAAGCGATAAAAATGAGATACCGTCAGAATCGCTCAGTTTGTTACTGGAAACTGATTTCTTGTTATGAAACATTAACAAATACATTTGATAACTGATAAATGATAAATATATACACAGACATGTAATCGTAATTGATCATATTTTACATAATACTTATATATATGTAACATTTTAACGTGGACGAAATAAATGTATGTAATAGAGCGATGCTAACGGTATATTATTTTTTTCAAAAAACACATTACAGTAGATCGTAAAATCTAAGTAACCACGTACGAGTGACACAAATACGACGTGTCTGATCACATTTCTCATTATTGCGTACATAAGTACAAGATAAAATTGATTTTTGTTTTGTTCGATAATAATATCGTTTCTGCGATATACTTTTTTTGGGCTTCAGCCAGCACATTATAGATCCTTTCTCATTTGAGGTTTTCGTACACGGTAAGTGAAGACACGGCAAAAATTTCAGTGGAAGATTCGTTCTTATTATCACAAAATCATTTTATGTTTGAATACATTGTGTTAGGTGTAATTTTATGTAATCTTCTCGCTAGTCGATCTAAAACTTCTTTTATTGCATATATTAATTGCGACAACAAATAATGCTGTCCTACAATCTTGAGACTGGATTCGGTCGTACTCGTCGATTTACCACCTTAAAATAACTCTTAATGCGATAAGAAAACGAAGAAAAGCTCAGTACATGTTTATTTGCAATTGAAGACACTTCGTGTAAGCTATATGCTACATAGTTAACAAAATTACAGACGATATAGCATCTACAAAGAAATCTAAAGATTACTCATTGACTTTGGTTGCAAGTATTAGGTAAGAACTTAACTTACTTCTATAAGTAAGAACTTATAAAATGAAGTAGTAATAAGATAAATAGTATGTTCTCGAAACATTGTTTCCTTATTTATTTTGCGTGCTTAGTGCGATATTCGAAGTAAAAAAGAAGATAAAAATACTGATTAGGTGAATAGTTTAATAAAGACCCCGCAACGACCTTCTCAAACTTTGCAATGCACATGCTAACTTTGACTAATTCCGTAACTATAAAAGAATGTTTCATTGCGTATTGATTAAATCGTGGAATTAAATATATCGAATCTGATGGCTTGAGGAACGTGTACGCACCTACTTTTATGAGTAGTAAAATGTACAATATTTTAAACTACAACAAATCTTGATACAATAAATTGAGCAAGATGTTCCTGTAAGATTGCTCTTTGTATCATCTCTTTATAAAAACGTTACCACAAGCCAGTAAGAATATTAATATCGTCATTTATATTTTGAAATATATATCGGATTGTTCTTGATAGTCACTTGGTGGAACATAAAAAGAATATTTTCAAAAATTCTATTTCTTTGTTTACGTATCAAAATGTGTGGTAAATGTAATTTTTTTAATCTTGTAAAAGGAGCAGACACTTTAAAGTAAGACTATGTTAAAAATACGAAAAGTAAAAAGTTAAATAAATAGCACAATTATGTAAGACTAGAACTTAATTGACACTTGGTCAGTTTAAATCATGCCAAAACCTTCAGTACCTTCACTAATCGCTAATAATAAAGCCCGTTCAAAGTGATCGTAACATTCGTAACCTGGTAAGCAGAGTTGATTGAAGCTGTAACAATATTTAAATAATTATTACGCTTTGAAAGTTACTATGGTCTCAGTTAGAATATTGAGTTACGTACCAAGTATGTGCTGTAGGTAAATTAGCAAAAGTTGGTGCTGCTGTAATTTGAAATCGTGGACTCAGTTGTTGAAATCCACCGGGTGGTAATTGCGAGCAACCTGTAGTAAATTGTAATAATCGGGCCATCTCTTCCTGTGTGAAGTTGCTAACTGCAGTCCAAAACCAATCAAGAACTCGAAGAAATTCTGAAGAACTCCCGTTTGCTATATGGTGAGCACGTAGATCTGCCACGCTGTACTCACCAGTTCCACATAACAATAACTATAAGAAATATAGACATAAGGAAAACATTGATTAGAGAATATTTAATGATAAGAAAAAAATATATTTATATACTTCGAGTTCGTTCTCGTCAAATATCCCCAAAAGGTTATCGGGTATGAGTTCGTTCAATCCCCTTAGAAAATGTTCCACTTCGTTTCGTATGGAACTAGCAAGTCTATGTTGGGCGAGTGCGTCCAAATAACGCAGTTTCGTTCCATTCGTTACACGAATTTTACTACCCCCAGGTATTAACTCAGCTACCTATAATAAATATATTTGGCGTAAACGATACTAGTAGCTATAGTATAAGACAGACACGTTATGATCTTACTTTTAATAATTGACCATCTTTGTCATACTCTTCTTCGACAAAATAAAGTTCCATTTCCTCAACGTCATTTTCAAGAATATATTTTATCTTGCTCAGATATAAGTCTGGATCGTCTTGCTCGAAATACTATACGGAAGATAAAAACATAAATAGACTAGTACAATTCTATTTTGATACAACGGACTAATAATAAGTAATTCTACCTTATAATGTACACTGAGGCCTATGATTTGTGCAAGAAATGATCTTGTGAATCTTGCACGTACTAACTGCCGATAGGAACCGCCAAGAGCGGATTCGTATAGGCATTTGCCCACGATTCGTCCCGCAAATTCGTAATGTTTTAACTTAAGATGTGGAGGCCGTTTACTGTTAGGATGAACTAATGCCTGTTGTGATTCTCCAAAGGATGCAAATAAACCGTTTCCTGAATCGAACAGTGCCGCACAAATTAATTCAAACCATTCTCGTCGGACACCACCCCAATCAACCCCTGGAACAAAATATCAAATATTATCTTCTTCCAAACGAATATAATATATTTTTATAGATCAAACATACCTTGTTCGCCTTGGAAATTGATTTCAAAATTTCTACACCAATCATTCACAGAAAATCCTTTGGTAGCTTTCATGGACTTAAAGAAAAAAGCTCATGTTAAATTTGAGCAGAATACAGATTATATTAATTAATAACCGACACTTACCGATTCTAGCAATTTATCTCGTTGGACTTTCATCGATAGCTTCTCGTGATAATGTTTTTGATGATGCTTGCGAACTTCGTGGTAAAAGAAATCTTGTTTATCAGCGAAAGTTTCACTTCCTCCTATGTTCTTCAACAGAAACAAGGTGAATGTAGCGGCTATTATATCTCTATAGAGAGAAATTAATTCAACGGGTGGCTGACATCCGTCATCGATAGAAAAAGAATCGTAACCTTCGTATTGATTATTCGAACAATCAAAATGGAACTGAAAAGTATAGTTTTAAATTATTGCAGGCGTTCGATTTACAAAAAAATTAATGTTTCCTCTTTTAGACAAATTCACTTACTTTAGTCGACGGACAAAGCCTGAAAGTAACAAGCCTTTTCGGGATAATTCTTAGTAAGTATTCTTTAATAGTAAGTTGCTTAGGCGAAATGAAACAGATAACTTTTTTTGGTTTTGAGAATTTCTCGCCTTGCATGCCTAACAATTTAGCGGCATAGCAAATATTGGGGTCCTTCGAAGCCACGTTATTGTGCAC
Organism: Bombus superbus; assembly: GCA_014737385.1. Lineage (NCBI taxonomy): Eukaryota > Metazoa > Arthropoda > Insecta > Hymenoptera > Apidae > Bombus > Bombus superbus. The sequence continues at coordinate 1,715,757 of JACXIK010000011.1, read as the reverse complement.
CATTCTAGCAACATCACCTGCGCTAACAAATATAAATTCAATAAAAATAAAATTTCGTTAACGGTATAATATCAAAAAAGTATCTTTCGTACTCTCGAGTACAATGATGTCGAAATCGCCATTATGTAGTTGTAGTCCGCCTAAACTAACTGTCGCGTGATAACAGCTACCCTTTGGAAAACTGACTTTTAAACGAATCCTTTGATTCGGAGAGTCGTATTCAAGTTGTACGCTACAATCCACAATAGCCGATTTATCTATTGAGTTACCAATCTGTAATCAGAGAAATAGCGGATGAAGTCAATCGTAATAACGTTGGTATCGCTCGATTATAACAGCATTCCACTTGCCTGAGTAATGTTAACTTGGTAACCTTCCGTGGGTTTATCTCCGGGTCCAAATATACACAGATTATCGTATTCGTCTCGAGGTTCTATTGTCATAGAGTGTGCAACTCCAGCTGTACAAACGACTGTCGAACTTTGTCGTACAAAGATGGTTTTATTTGGATCCGGAGGACCTAAAGCATTAAAATGCGATTCTATAATTGTTTATAGTTCTACTTCTCAGAAGCATCGTTTAATACGTTTATCATGCAAACATACCGGGAAGAAACTTTTTAAGAAACGGACTGCCGTGAACGTGGCACGGACCAATAAGTACGGCTATTCGGTATTGTCCAGCATGGCGGACAGTAAACTTCACAACTGCAGTATTAGCAGCTAAGGGGTCGGTACCCCCCAACTCTATAAGGGTAGCTATCCTGCGTGTACCTTCTGTGACTTCAACGATCAGATTGTCTTTGTCACAAATAGGATATGGTTGACCGTTGCGTTGATAAAACTACAAAGTACAGTTTGAAAGAGAAATGTCATCGTTTCAACAGGAACAATAAGATAATAAAAACCAGCCATTAGCAATAAGAGAGTAACTTTTATCCTGTGCCATTTGTTACTTTTTTTAAATATGCATTTAGAAAGTTCTATTAGGTACCTTCACTATAAACGTCATAGTTCCTCCTACGAGCTGTGGCTCATCCCATGCAAAGTGAACTCTGCAGTTGCTCGGTAGCAAATATTTTCCAGTCACATATTGTAGCAGGGAGTGCTTTGCTTCTGGTGCTAGAGCTGGTTGTGTCATAGCAGCCAAGGTCACTAACCCTGCTACTGACACAGAAACTACCAACATTCCACCTGTTAAATATAAAAGAAAGAAAGTTATTCCTCCAGCTTCTCCTCGAGCACGTTCCTGCGTTATGCAAATTTGTGAAAAATAACAAAGGAATTGTACCCCATGTCCAAGCGTCTTGATGTTGACTATTCTTTACTACGGCGCTCCATAGATCAGCCTTGAGGGTTTCTAAATCTTCCTTTGAAGTAGGCAGCGTCTGCCTGGCCTGGATCCATCGCGGTAGATCCTTGCCAAGGGCTGCCCGTACAGCGTTATCCTCCACCCAATATACATCCTCCAGAGACATCACTTCCATCTGCATCAGCCTGACAAAAGGAAAACAGATATATTTTGACTTTTTCCTCGAGGAAAATTGCAACGCAACTAACAATCTCGATTATTTCTGAGAGAAAGCATGGAACCATTAAAGCCCTTGGTTAAAATTCTGCTCACTTTTGGTAATGGCTATGCAAGCCATGGTCTGTCAACCATTGGCGTAAAACGAGCCTTTGTTGCAGTAAACGTGCGGCGCGTTGTAATCGTTCCTCGTCTTGCGCCGGCAGTTCTGGTAACGCGTACACCTCGCCACAGCTCGCAAGGGTTGAGATGCCTGTAACATTCGAATCGTTTTTTTTTTCTCCTTTGACATCGACGTTTTGCAAAAAAAAGGAAAGAAAGGGACTCGTTACATCGAATTAGTTCGGGGAACACGCTATCAGACGAGTACAAAGATAGCTTTTCTAATTAGAGATTCATAGGAAATTAGCGATAGTAGCGGATATTTATCGTGGAGAACGACAGGAAACAAAAGCTGATAATTCGAGACGGGACGACGAGTCGATTTCTCAGCCTGTCCGTTCTTAGTGCGTCGTTGTCAGTCGTAAAACCGCCAAACTGTGTAAGCCACTTAAAATGCGCTATACGTCGTTCTCCGTTATTCTACCGTGCATTCTCAAGTGTGGGTTTGTGCTCGCGATATGCACCGTGAACAAGCACGAAGAAGGTGAGGCAAACTCTTTCGCTTCAACTGCGTTCAATTTTCGATTGTGAATTGCAGTAAATTCCTATCTTCCTCCCCGATGCGATTTCTATACGAGGAAGAGATAGAGAAACAAAGAAAAATTGTTAAATGTATATTTCGTTACGCAGGATCAGCCCATCGTTTGCAATGCACCAACGTTACTCTGCAAACGATTTTGGAACAAACGACGAACGTATCCGCCCTATTGGTCTTCGACTCAAATTTGCGCTACATCACGGAACGAGCTTTTATCAAATACGCCAAACACTTGCTGTTCTTGAACATCTACAATTGTCACGTATACGACATTCACGCCGATGCGTTCGACAGCCTAGCTAGTTTGAGGAAACTCAGTCTACCTAGCAATAATATCACACAAGTGAAAGAGGCATGGTTTAAGGATCTGGTGTACTTGGAACAATTAGACCTGTCGTTCAATCGAATCGAGGAAATCGCGCCAGCGATCTTTAGCAGAATACCATTGCTCAAACGATTCGATATCAGGGAGAACCGTATAACCTGTTTGGATCCTTCAGCGTTGCCGGGTGGTATCGAGAAAATTTATTTCTTCGGAAACCCTCTGGCTCTCACGTGTCGAGGAGAGGTAAGACGCGCCATTGACGTAGCTTTAAGGAATTTAAGAATTTCGTTCGTTATTCAGCGGATACGTGGGCCGCAGTGTAGCGAAGCGAATGTTGCGATTCGGTTTATGTATCGATTTGAAAATTACAGTTAACTCTGTGGATGCGGGACCACGGGGTGAACTACAAGGCCGAGCAGAGTAAGAAGGAAGAGTGGTTGGATAAGCTTCTTTGGCTCTGCGCCATGGACAACGCGAGCGTGGTGAAATCAGAAGACTCGATGAAAGAATGCGTTATCCTAAATTTATTCAATCAGCTTCGTACAGGTCTGGGTACTGCGCAATCGTATCCCTTGTCCGTGGACTGTCCTGTTGAGAGCAATCTTTTGATGGCCTGTTTAGCCACGGGTGGCACTAATGGAAAAGTAATCAAGAATTTGCTCCTCTATATCCATAAAACCAAGTCATATCGTTGAAGGGAAAAATTGCACGATCGTAGAACCGATTCAGTGAAATTGTAATGTCTCGCGTTAAGAGATATTATTTACGAATAAAGATCAACCATAGTTAAAAAAAAAAAAAAAAAAACAAGAATTGTGCAACGTTAAGATAGTTTCGACGTTAACGCGAGGAATAAACGTATCGGTCAACTCGAGCCTTCGTTCGTACGGAAGGAATACTGATTTCGTGACGATTAACCAGAAAGTGCGGAATTAAAGGTGATTTTCGACGAGAGGTTTTACTTACCGGAAGATGCGCTACCGCTGGGTCGTAGCGACATGCCGATGGACGATATCTCGTCGGCAAAGAAATCTTTGTCGCGTTGTCCATCTCGGCAGCCTCGATTTTTGTCCGGCATAATTCCTCCACGGTGTTCCTGGCTCGTCGACTTTTACCGACTACGAAGCATTCTTTTGTTCACCGTCGCATCGCTCGCTCGTCACGAGGTCATCTTCTCGAAACATTATTATACCAGCGTTTTATCATCATAAGCTTACTCGATTTCACGATGGAAATTTTAATAATTGGCGAAGGTTGCGCGATTCGAGATCTATTTGAAAGGAGATATCTAGTCCTGTTTCTCGTGTAAAGCGCGCAATAAATCCACACCGATGCATTATGGCACGAACAATGAAACGCTCTGTCTTTTGTTTCCGATTCGTCACCGGACCGTACAATGTGATTCTGGGTGATCGAATGATGAACAGTCACTGACAATCGGGCGGGACGTGACGGTTTTGTCAAGCGAAGGATTAAAATTTCGTCGAGTATACAAACGCGTGGCTTTTACAACTGAAGTCATTGCACGTAGAGAGACAGGAATAATAGGGCGTTTGTAGCGAGAGATGAGAAGCATTAATCGTTCTTCCACAGGCAATGCCGCGCTAACGATACGCCATTAATTTCAATTAGTAGTCGGGCGAAAGCAAACGGGGATGTTTCGTGATAGATAGAGAACACAGAGATGACGGAATGCGGGAATATTTGCTTGCTAAGATAGAATGGAACGATAAGGAAGAGAGCTCGCTGTGCTTTCGCGGCCTACGCTCTCCAGCGTAGTCATTCTTTTTCTTTTTTTTATTTTATTCTGCGTTTTTACAATTTGTCCAACGGGACTTTTGGTAAATTTTTATATCTTTGTTGCGAAATAACACGTGGATGGTTACCCGCAGCGGGATACCATCTTCCAGATTGTCTATTTTATTTCTTTAGTCAGTGGGATGCTTGAGCGTAGTCGTGAATGCCTAAAAGGGGACACGGTAATTCGGCTTAGCACTTCTTTCCTGCTAACTCCAACGGACCAACTTTGGGAGGTTTTCGTGTCGCCAAGTTTAAGGATTAAGCTCGTCCGGTTGCGCGAGGAACAAACGAAACAGCAAGGGGGGGACAAGGGCCAAACTTCACGAGATATTTCGATGTGGGGCGTACACTTTTGCCGGTGTTGACCCAGATCTGGGCAACTCGATTCGGATAAAGAGATTGATAGCAATTTCGAGGGATTTTTCGATGTCTCTCTGTGCTTTTAGGCCGGTCGATTAACGATGCCAATTAAACGATACCGGATCGATAGGACAGCGGCAGTCGCAATTTAATCAACGACAACGAAACGTTACTATGAATTAAACGGTCCCGAAACCGGGTCAAGAGTCCATTCGAGGTCAAACCGGGGTTATCGTACCCGTGTTTTCCGTGCTCATCTCGCTTCTCTTGCACAATTTATCGGCCAACGTGCACCACGGCAATTGCCACCGGATAAAAAACGACACGAAAGGACGAAACGTACGATTTGCAGTCCAAGGTATAATCGTTGTTAGCCATTGTGAAATAAATCGGTGAAAATGCCACGCCACGACTATCCGTTTCTTTCCTCGTTCGTTCTATGTTCGCTCTCTTCGATCTACGAGCCTCGTCGAATCGAATCGGATCGCGATCTTCGTCCGGAAGAAGGAACGGTTGCTTCTTGCGCGTGCAACGATCGAACAGCCGGTAACATCGGGCTTCGAGATTACATCGGTTATCGGAGAACGAGCAACAGACACGCGTCAACCGCTCATATGATCCATAATGTGCCATACGATCGGAAACTGTGAGGCAGTCGTCATGATTCGAAACGCGATGTTTTCAGCGGTTCTCTGCCGATTTTCTCTTTCGAACAGAGAGAAAGGAAGAAAAAAAAGAAGAGAGAGAAATTTACGCAGACCGTTTCATCCGCAGAGTGTTACAGGACTTGCAGGGATAAGTGTTCCATTAGCGAGTCCATCAAAGCCCCGAAGCAGTAACATTTTAAAGGTAAAAGAAGCATCTGGTACTTTGGACGTTTTTCAGACCTCTACGTCTTCCTTTTATTTTCTTTCTTTCCGTCTTCTACCGTGGGTTGTGGTCGAGTCGGGATATACACGCGGCCGAATAAAAAGCAAAGAATGCGGCACGATACAATGTAAGAATCAACCGCGTAGCACCCGGCAAGCTCGCATGATGGACTCTTGACCTTTTCGAACGGATATCCTTCACTGGCATTGCTTCGTGCTAACGATCCTTTCTGTACTAAGAGGGGTGGCAGCAGGGGTGGATTGAAGTAAAAGGCGGTGGTGGTGGTGGGCAGGGAAAACCAGGGCATATGTATGTCATATATTCTCATGATTATGCACGAGAGTGTCGCCTGTATTATGAAGGTAGGACAGATCGATTCCAACATTTACTATTTCACACTAACCGCGGACGCGATGTACACGGTCCTTCTGCAATTGCAATATTTCGTTTCCATCTGCTTAATTTACCAGTTTCTCCTCCTACTGTTTCAGCGATACGCGATACCCTGGGAATATCGGAGCACTAGGGGCACCGAACGAACTTGGTGACACAGTTTCACCACCATGGCGTGTATATAGCTTGGTTTGGTACCGCGTTAATATTACCTTGTCCCAAAAGTTTCTTTCGTCTTGTAAGGAAATAATGGATGCACCACATTCTCTGTTTTATATTATATATGTAATACATATTTTATTATATTATTATCACATGTTGTTATCGTATATTTTATTATCATATGTTATTATATCATATATCACGTATGATCATAATAATAGAAATAGGACAAAATGGATCGTACACGATTCAATAAAATAATACGTTGAAGTGGTTATCGCTTCTAAGAAAACTCTACATCTGATTTGTTTAGTTTTCTCAATCACTCATAGCCATCTTGGAACACGCCTTGTGCCGATGAGGTACAGCAGGCTATAGACAATAGACAGGCGACGATGGCAGACTATAGACGATAGACAGCGTGCGGATCTGGACCAGCTCAAACTGTATTCAAACTGCATACTTACACTTCTGTTTGAAATATATTTCTACTTTACAATTTATCCACGCGTTCCTCTATTCAAGTATCCAAAAAATAACCTCAACATAATATAAAACGAAAAGAGGTCGTGCATCTGTTATTTCCTTACGAAAGGAAAGAAACTTTCGGGACAACCTAATAGAATCCTTACGCAAGCGTGCATAACAACGGCGCGATTACATTCCGCTTGTAATCGTCATTCTCTTTTCCTTCCCTTTTTCTCAAACGTAAGGAACCCGGTCAATTTTATTGGAAAGAACATCCTCGCCAACCCACAGGGATTAACTCTGCATGGAACTCGAACGAAACGATGCGAAAGCTTGAATACTCTGCCGCGAAAACGGACGATTGTCTCCCGGATTAATTGGAATCTTGTCGGCTACTAGGGACGGTCGTGCATATGCTTGAACATCTTTTTTGCATTACGGTATAGGTAATACATTGTTTTCTCCTGTTGGAATAAAATTTTCGTTTTTCTTATTTACCTATTGCTTTCTATTACGGGCACAAATTAGCCACGAAGAATCGATTTTACGATGGACAAATTGTACGACTCGCGGGAAATTTTGAGGATTCACGGTTGAAACGGATCGAAGATTGTTGTTTTCTTTCACCTTCGACGAATTCATTGATCGATCTGCTTCGTCCGACTTTCTAAGTGAGATAATCGCGGATTTCATTAGCGCGTTTCGTTACTCTGTGAATTAAAATAAATAAAGACAAATGTAAAAGAAAGAAATCTTTGTGATAAAAAAAAGGAGGAAGAATCTGACGGTTGAACAGGGCGATCACGAGCCGATTAATCATTCGTGTCACGTTAAAACGTAATTGATGTCTGGAATTTGCTGGGCGGCGCGGCAGACGGAGATAACGTCGTTAAATTCGCGCCAGCTTATTACATGGTTGATTTCTATTTGCATAATTCTCGAAAGCGGGAAATAATGCTCCTCTCGCAGAGTTTTTCCATAAAGTATACTTTGTAACATACAACACGTGCTAACAAAAATACGAATTTTTCATAAAAACGCGCAACTCTTTGCAACCTACGCATTTTAACGAAAAAGCGAAAAGCACAAATACGAAAGAAACGTTTACAGTCGATTTACGCGAGTTTTCATCGATGGCTCGTTTACACGTTTGATCAAATCTCCGTCTCTGACCCGTATTTCATTCGCCATTCTCTGTAGTATGTAATCAAGTAGCGGGATGGTTTCTGATTGTTTAAGTCTTGTATTAGCCACTTTCCCGCGCCGTTACATCTACTTCTTTCTGTCTCTTCGTACGCGCGTGATTATACCGGTAAAGACATCGATAGACGTTTAAAGCGTAAAAAAACGGGTACGTCGTTGGTTTCACGAACCTTCGTTTGACATTACGCATTCTGTTCGTCGAATGACAATTAATTTTTAATGCGGTCGATAAAACGTGTCGCGGGTCAACTGGGTCTTCGGAATATTCTTGTCCGGAATTTTTTCCGCGTAGGAACGTCCAAAGGTTAAGGTCAAGCAAGAGAATCGATAGTTTTCTCATCGGCCGACGTTCGTTCATGAAACGTAGATACTTAAATGGAATAACGGCATCGATTTCGCGCGATCAATGTCCCTATCCTGCGTTTCCTCTAATCCAGGCAGCGCGTTGCCATCGACGAAACGCGGACGATTCGTCAATCGACAGGATTCTTTTGTTTTATACGACCGTGGATTTAACTTACGGCGAATACGAATTCTCGTATCGTACGTATTCGCGAAAGGCTGATTTATGCTGCGGACGTCCGAAATTTTCATTGCGCTTCATTACTTTGGAACAATGCGGATGCGGAAAATGGCTCATGATAAATTACTCCGTGGGCAGTGAGAAGAATCGCGCGCTGCGAGGTCGTTTCTCGATGTCAGGTCTATCGATTCTACCGGTGCAAAGGATGGTCAACGATTTTGCTGTCGAAACGTTCTTTTTAATATTGCGGCTTCTTTCCCCTACCCGTGTAAGAAACTGTGCCGCGTACGGGAGAAAGCAAGGAAACTTACAAGAGAAGTTGAGAGTTCAATTTCGTTTGAATCTGAGAAATTCGATGGAAAGCATCGACGCCGATAAAACGCATCGCCGGGTAACTTTTTCGCGGTTTTGAGGCTCGCGGGGAAACTAGCGTTCAAAGTGTCGCAATGCAGGACGTGTTTGCTACGCTCTAGGCGATCTGTGACTTTCGAAATGTCCGGGCGGAGTGCCGGCATGCTGTGCAACATGCAAGATCGCAAGTGACGTAAATCGCCTTTTGCGATGGAGTCGCCCTGTGATCTTTCGCGGCTGCGAGCAACAAAGTTTTCAAGTGGTTCGTAACACCTACGCCATCAGCCCAGACAGTTTCGAAATTCAAACAGAACCGGGAAAGCACGAAAAGCTGCTCTCAAGACGAGCCCTCGAACCGCGTTACTTTCTTCTCGAGAAACTTTGCCAGTATCTTCTAACTTGCCGCGAAACGCAACAACCTTTGCTTTGAGAGATTTACGGTAAGGAGATGTTGGTTGAGACATTAGTACCTTTGATCAAGGGGAGACGATCAGTCAACTCGTGAAAGTATAGGATTACCATTGAATAGTACACATATAAACATTGAACAGTGCAAATACAAGTGCAGAATTAATGAGAAATCAGATCTGATGTCTTCTATTATGCGAAAATAATTGATCAAGCAACGATTCAAACATAACTCCTTGCATAACATCGATGCATAGTAACAATCGTGACATAAAATAAAAAGGCGATAAAACGCGGCGATTGTATTCGACCGTGAAACGAATGTTATCGGAGTGACAAAGAAGGCACTTACGGATTCGAATCGACTTTCTGTCTCGTCGCTTGAAGACTGTTTTCCCGCCGGAGGATCGTGGCAACCTCGATCGGGAAAATTCGCAACGAAAGATCGCGGTGCCAGCAGAAAGGAGGAAGCGGTGTTGTGCGGCTAGTTCAGCTTCGGAATACAGTTCTCGGGCGCTAAAAAATCCCACCCCTTCGCAACAGGAGTGTCGTTTTTCCCACTTGTTTACGATATTAATTACGAACACGCTACTTGTTGTCTACGAGGCTGAGAAGAGCCGTGGGAGGAGGGTCAAGCGTCACGACCAAGTATGTGGTAGCCTTCGAAAGATATCGAAAGGTGGCCTAGCGGAGGTCTAAGGTATTGGGTTTCATGTACGTCTCGAAGTCGGAGTACACACGGAAGCGCGAATAATGGAGGGAGGACGAAAGAAGGGTGGGGGTAAAGGAACGGCTAAGGTGGCCGGGGAGTGATAAACGCGAGGATTTCTACGACCGACTCGACGCGTCTACTAAGGATCAAGCGGGCTAGTGTGTCAAAGGCTCGATAATTGCGCGAACATCCGAGGCTCGTTTACGGTTTCACCGTGCACAATGGCTCCGTTTTTACGGTGGTTAATACGTCCGCGCCCCTTGGCAACGCGCATAATGCTCACGTCGTTTGCTTCTCGATTAAACGAATCCGCGAAAATTTGCGAAGGGGCTGCAGCGACTTTTGGTGGAGCAAGTATTTCGATACCCGACGACCAACAGCGATGCGACTCGACGATCCGCACGCGCGGACTCACGCTAGACGACTGCATGCGAGACGATTACGCGGCTAGAGCCACCCTCTGCCACCCGTTTGGTACTCCCACCAGGTCCCGACCACGCCACAAAGACCACGTCAAGCAGGCCGATCGTCTTCCCATCCTTCGCGTCTTTCCGTTCTCGCAGAAGCGCGAGTCGCCACGCCGACGACCTTACTCCTACTTTTCCACTGGCATGACCCTTCTCCGAATTCTCTCCATTTTATGCGAGTCATGACCATCTTTACAACCGTGAAATCGTAATCTCGAATGTTTCGAGGATCTTACGTCTAGGAGACATGCACTGAGAAAAAATTGGAAATCAATGGAGGCGATACACTCAAGGGGTTGATTCTGTCGTGAGTTTCATCGAATGGTTTGGAAGTATAAGATGCAATGAATCGTTGTCTTGAAATAGGATCGATTATGTCGGCTATATGCCTTTCAAAAAAATTTTCATGAAAGCCGAACTCGAGTTTGTCATTGGACCTAACACTGCATGTCCGGAACTTTTCCGATAATTGCAACCCACTTATCGACCAACCGTAAAGAAGTGCTCTTGTTTGTATCGGTCTCCCTGCACGAACAGTTACGTTTAATCTCGCAAGATCTACGATCGATAAGGAGTCCGAATAGAGTGAAGCAATTATTGGAGGCAGCTACTTGCTGACTGAACGAAATCGTACCTTTATTCTCGACAAGCCAATCTTGCTTTCTGCCGCGTCGACGGAACTTGATATTTAGAGTTCTTTTAAAGCACCTTTCCCGTCCTTTCGCGGTATTTTAAAACGAGCGAATCAGCACGTTAATTCGTGTAAAAGGCCATATATAGCTCTTAGATTTCTGTTTGTTAAATAATGCAAGTTTTGCATCGAATCGACGGAGAAATGTCATCATTCTGATTGAACCAGTCATTTGGATGGCGGTACAGTTTCGTTTAGGCTGAAGCGCTTGGCTCGTCCGTGGTATTTATTATTTAGATACACGGGTACTCGGCTATTAGAGTTTCGTAATACCGGTCAGTCAATGTACTATGCTTTCGAATCAGTGGTAACGTACAGTGATGGACAAGCCGTGAAAAAGTAAAGGTGACCATGTATACACAGCAGACATTTACTTTCGAAGAGGGTGAGAGGAGGGAACAGTATCCCCACTCTGCTGGCCCAAGCGCGCAGTGATATTGCCGCAGCTGCGAACTTCGTAACCATTTGTTCGTCCTACCAATAAAGAGGTACAAAAGCCTAGCCCCGAAGGAACGTTCGCGCAAGCGCTTATATCCTTGGCATCAACCTGGGCCGAGATGATAAAAGTATGGACATTGACGTAGATTCATCAGCTTGCATCGCTACAGCTTCCGAATCTGATAAAAAGAACATGCGGAGGAACGGGTTAAGATGAAAGCTGGATTCGAATTTTGCATATGCCAATGTTTCATATTGGTCGACATATATATTCTTTTTTTGTAAATAACATTTTATCTGAGAAACTTTTTCATTTTGGATGTTTCAAACATCGATGGATGTTTACGAACCTTTTGATAGACTACGTAGTTAAAAAAGAAAATTAGTCGTTGACCGTGCGTAACATTAAAGTTTAAGTTACTCTTTGAGATGTTAATGGATTCTGAACCATAACAGTTGAAGAACCGTTTAATAATGTTTGCACGAGCGAAGGCTCTCTAAGTTCATATTGTCGTACGATTAGTACACTTCGAAAGACTGATTTAATTTATGAGCAATCGATAGTATATAGTTGGAGCTTATTCTTGTAAAAGAAATTGATTACATGCCAAACAATGAATTTCGATAAGAATGAACCTATTGTTTCAGGGGTACATACACATGCGTAGTCAGAATGATCGTTCTAGAGATTTGTCAAAGGGAATAAACGATGATGTATTATAACTTCATCGATTATCGTGTTAAACATAACTTTTAATCCAAGGCATTTCTTAAAATTACTTACGTTTTTCATCGTAATGATTGTTTACGAACTAAAAAATGCTTTTGTTTATGAATCACCCAATGAATGCCAGTTATAACGCAATACGTAATATGAAAGTAAGAAAGTAGTGAAACTGGAAAAGTGGTTAATCGAATCCTGACCTTTGTTTTTGAAGAGAGGCCGATACTGTTTCAATCCAATTTCGGCAAGCCATTGGTCTGCTTCGGTGAGATCTCCGTTGTTTCCATTTCCGGTGGCAAGCATCAGAAGTTTGCCAAGGGACAAGACCATAGTTAGAGCCAGGAATACCCCTGATAATACAGTCGACCATCGTGCCATTTCCTGATGAGTGCATCTTCGAAACGAACATTGATAGATTATATTGATATACCGCGTGTACACATACATACATACGTTACATACATATAGTTAGTTGTTAACAGGTAAAATGTCTCAATTGAGGTTATGTCACCGCGATGTTTGTAAACAAAACTATGCGGAGGAATGTACCTAGCGGTACTTTAAATTAATCGGCTTACCACATTTTCATAGGGCTGATAATCGGTATGTAATACGATTGACAAAACCGTGCCTACGTCTAAGTTTTACAGTCTAAGAACTTATATAGCTGAGCAGAATGAGAATAACTGTAGATGGAGTGACAGCTAGAGTGGACAACACTATATCCTAGGGATTTCGTGCGCCGGTCTTTCTTTTAATGAACAGCCTGAAAATCAATTTTAAAGTACACTTCTTTAACGTTAGTCAATATACACAAGTTCTGAAATACTGATTGTTCAAACAAAAAGAAAAACAGAAATTTCGTTGTGTTCTCACATTGATTAATATAGGCTAGACGCGACATCATCACAGACGAGTGCACATATCGTTGATTAAGAACAGTACAATATTAAATCGATAACGTCGCGTGTGACACGAAAATGGTAAGGGGGAATATGACTCACAAAACGTGGGACATGAAAAAATATTACGTATCACGTCTATACTTTATCTCGTCTGTGGTCAATAGTTACGTGTATTCTGTACTTAGTCAGTGGTATAGGTATCTAACTTACCCATTGTTGGAGATTACCGTTAATAACACTGTGGTCTTTGTTGCTTATATATATATATATATACTTACATATGTACTTGATACGTGACATATGTATTTATTTACATGCATATATACATCTATCGAACGATTAGAACCGAAAATGACTTTGAGATGATATTTTGTCATTAAGCAGATACGGACTGCATCAAACAGAGGGAGAAACTTGTTTGACGTATTTGAAAGATATATAAAGTGCGCTGTATTTCACATTCTTAACCAATAATTTAGCATGCGGTAATATTAAACACGTATATTTGTATATTATTCAGATAAAATACGGAATTCGATGTTATACATGTGATTAACATACTGTAAACTTGTTTGACAAGTATTTCCATAGGAGTTATATATTGTTAAGCGTTCTGTGTGATTAATAGTAATGGTTTAATAATCGCTTCTAGTGGAGTATTACATTCCACGCCTTGTTGGAAATTAATTAATGGCAGCGGCAAACAGAACACAGAGGTTATCTACCAAATGGGCGGAGATTCAAATTAGATGAAAATTATTATTAGAAATAGCGTAAAATGTATTGGTAAGTTATTAAGTAATTTATCAAAATGTGACAGATAATTAAAGAAATATCGTTACGAAGGAGAAAGATCGTTACATTCTACGAAGAAGTAATTATGTAATTCAGTTTTATGTAACGATACACGTTTTTAATGCTTCTACGCGCGTTAAGCTTTCATAAAGTACTCATTTCAGTCACGATAGATATAAGATTGCACGCGTGTAGCCATTTAATCAGTATATCCGATTACGAATGCCATTACATATACATTTTAGATATCAGCGAACTAGTTGATCATAGGTATATTTATCAACATCCGATCTTACGACGTGGTTTACGAACTGCGTTAATACATTTTCAGAGCTACATAAAGTCGGAGATGTCTTCATTTTCATGTCTATTTGTTCCGTACGTGACATTTCTTGGACACGAAGTACGAGATGCTTACGTATACACTAGAATTCTGTTGTCTTCGAGTTGACAGTTTGGTTTCACATGGAAGGTGTTAATTACATTATTCCCGCTTATCCACTTAGTCACATCGACCAAATGGAATCTCAACAGGTTCTGAGAGAAACGTTAGGGAAAGCATTTGTCCTATAAAGGCTAATACGACAATCAGTCGGGACTTTTTTTTTTATCTATAAAGAAATCAATATATAAGTAATGCGGAAGATAATGATCACTTACAACACTAATGCTCTTGCCTGCTACTAGGTAGATTACTAGATAGAGAGGTGAGAGGTCCTGATAATAATTTAGCGAATGGTCGAGCAACGACGCAGTCTAGGTGCAAGCGCGTCGTTTTACCTTGTACAATTGCATACTTTATGAGTTGCTCTGTATGGTCATGGACATGGGACACCATACTACACCGCTATACTTTGCTTTGACAGCGGCGAAATGTTTATTTAATACATGGAAATCCCCGATTCCTCGGTTCACTAGCAACACACGACTGTTTCAGTCTCTTTGGCCCGACCCACAAATCCTTTCATTTTTTTCATGCTTTCCTCAATGCTTGTACATTCTTGGCCACGTGAACGTTTTTCTTCTCTAACAGAACACGTATGAAGTATATTTGCTCTTGATGTTTGTGCGCAATTACTGTTATTGCGTGTGGTTAGCTTTACATAGCATTTGCGTAGAACGACCTAAATAAACAATTTATACGATTTTTAAATTGTACGTTTCGAAATGCGAGGCGCATGCAGGAATATAATGAACATGAAGGTATTTATTTTAAATAAGATATTAAATTTTGATTTAGATCTTCTCGAGGTGAAGTATTCAAAATCACTGAAGCTTTTATGACAAACTAAAATTTATAGTTTCACTGTGATCGATTGAATTCTAACATATCATGGTTTAACGATGCAAGAATCACGAACCAAGGATATAACAATGTTACAACGCGTGTCTTGTACTAGTTAGGTGGCTACAAGTACTCTAAAGACTGTAAAATTTGGCCTAAATACTTTCTAGGAGTAAAAATAAAGTGAGCAATCCAGAGGCTGACAAAAAGTATGCTTTAGATCGTTTTGAACGCATTTATACGTATATCCACATACGTTGTAGGTATACGTGAATATTCATTCTCACATTACAAGGTTACATATATTATACAACACTCATGCTTACGATCAGCGGAATCACTGCACATTATAAACGCGTTTAATTATCATTTAACGTCTTAACGTTTTGACGTGATATGATGTGGATAATGAATGCTAATCACGGCGTGGCGAGGATATTAATTAATCGTTATAACGGTGTACAGGTTGGCCGAGATAATGTTACAATAATTTACGATGCTGTGTCCAAACCGATATCACAGGAGCTGGAGCACATGATTGGAATAAAGTGGATCACCTTCGTGCGGCTGACCTAACTTGTTCCTGGCGTCAAATTATCCTGTTGTCGGATTGGTATTGAGTCCTCGGCTGTAGGACTCTTTGATCTTCCGCAGCTTATCGAACCGTGTCGAAAGGAAATACGCGAGGAAATGTAGGCATTAAATCGAAACACGAATCGTTTATTCAATTATAGAACAATGCGAGCAGCTTGCACACACATTAATAACTTAATCTGTCGAAGTGTACACGTCATTCGCACACGTAGAGCTGCTTATCAACTTATTTTCATTTTCTATTAAGCAACGCGAAGGTAACTGCTGTTTATTCTTTTTACGTTGTACACGGACACTGTTTGAAAGAAAAGATCTTTAAATCGACCTCGAGCTTATTCTTGTCGTACTTTGTCCATGATCTTGGAATATTCACCGCAGGCTGAGATCGGAGGACTATAGCAATGAAATTGCTCGTGCAAGACGCAAAGTTCTGTAATGATATCAAGACGACGAGGCAAGAAGGTCGTTTGCTGGGTGGTGTTTTGTCGTTTTAGGCCGTCGTGAAACATATGCAAAAACATGCGAGTCGTCACACGTAGACAGTCCACTGGCCCGGTTGATCGAGGGACTAGAGTGAGAATACATGATTCCCGTAATCGAAACTGATGATCGTTGTGAAGGAACGATTTATCGATACAAGAAGGTACAAATAAATTTTGCTTGGACACTTTTCGGCTAGTTACATACTTTATACGTTTATGTCTGGGAACCTGAATACAGGTACGATTGTGTTAGGCGAGGCTACCGCGTTAAACGCGCAAGTGGGTTAATGGTGAAGTCTACACGAGAGAGAAGAGACCGATATACTATATGTACATGCGTACATTTTACAGTCTGACAGATACTCTGACAGTTGATGTTGATGAACGATCCCTCCCGGCCTTCGGGCCAGCTAGCATCGATGGAGAGGTTCAGCTGCAGCTGCACTTGCACCACTGGAGAGCGAACGGCCCCGCTATACATTTCGCCTCTCTCCCCTTGGGCCACTGCCACACTTTCGTGTGTAACAACCGGCGTATTTGCTTTTTAGTTCTCCTTCGAACATTAGATGTCCGAAACTGGAGCACCGAGAGTTTTCGTCGAATCTAAGAAAGTATATAGTATCGAGACGAATAAAATTGTTTTACTAGACGCATGCGATGTAGGTAGAAGTTATGTTATTTTCGACTGTCTCACCGCTGTGAAATACGGATAAGCAATGCTTTCCAATAAGATGTAAGCGCACGGTATTTAGGAATTGCGTTCAAGTCCGGCAAACGCCCATGAGAAAGTTGTATCAAATAAAAACTAGCCAATTTCGCTTCTCAACTTTGTCTAGTTTGCTATGTTTTTATACACGTGTTAACCGCGAAATCTCACTCAATTAATCAGTATAGACGCGGAACACGATAGAGAACGCGAGCATAAAATGTTTCTCTTCGTGGTTAGTGCAATTCTTGTGCACCTGCACGTGAAATTAGTGGTTAGAATGTAAGTAGGAAAGGAGATTAATGTCGCTGTCGGTAACAAGAAAATTCCCCATAATCGTTCGATTAGAAAGTGCACCCGCTAAAATGTAAATGAACAACTGCATTGCCAGAATGGCATCTTCATCGGGGAGCCGAGAACATTCTACACTTTTAATCGTTTAACTTTCTCAGTCAGGTCCCATGCTGAATTGCCAGCCATTTCCTCTGATTCAGTCCATTATTAATCTCGATAGGTTGATTTCAAAGAAAGAATTTGTTTTCCTACTAACTTGCGATATAATATCTTTACGACTACTCTCCTTGTTCCAGATTCGTATCCGTGACCGAATACAAAATCATGCTTTGGTACTGATGATCGGTGGCGAATAAGGGTGAACGAGCATATCCGACGTCAGAAAGGTAGAGGGCCGTTTCTTGGAGATGAAGAAGAGGAAGAACTCGAAGAAGAAGACTAAGATATCCGATAGTGGAGGAGGAAGAGTTGGCCTAGAAACGGTGGTTCTCCGATCTCCGATCTGTTGGCGGATTTTCAGGCTTCTTCCCGTCGTTCCACCTCGTCCAGTTACCCCTCCTCCGTTTGACTGGCCGTCGTCAACGATGATGGTAATGGTAAATGGCCCATGGAGAGGCTCTCCAGTCCGCGCCTCCACTGGAAACGGGAGCACGCCACGTGAAAGTAGGAAGGGGAGGCTATAGTCGGACCGACGTCGCTTCGTGCGCTTCAGTCGTTCGTGGACCTCGAAGGACGATAGAGGTCGAAGAGGGCACTTCCTCCTCTCCTTCCTCACGGCGCCACCACCATCACCTTCTCTACCATCTTTCCGCGCCTTCGGCCTTATCCTTCTTAACCGGTGGCGAGAGCACGAACGTCGTCTACGCACAATAAGATAATCGTTCGCAGCCGTCCGCCTACTAAAATTGACTTATAACGACGTCGTTGATACACGACCGTGGCAAACGTCCGAACGGATCGTCAACAGTACGAAGGATGCATCGTCACATCTCCCTCCTCGTTGGGATCATCTTGCTGTGTTGCCTCCAAGGTCGGTATCGCTTTTAACCTCTGCACTAGAATCGACCGATCGTGTTCCACTATGGTGAAAGTCGCAACAGGTCAACCCGTCTTTACGTTCAGGCATTCCCCTCTTTGTCCTTCGCTTTCCTTCTTTCTCTCTTCGTGTATGTTCGTCGTTATGTTCCCTCTCATTTTTTTTTTTTTTCACCACAAAGCTGTTTCAGTGATTACGGTATTCTAGCCGAGAAATTGTTCGATAATTCGTTCCCGTCTACTGCAAGTTGTTTCAACCGTTTCACGGTTGACTAATTGAGAAATTAATGAACTCCACGCGATACACGAACAGACGAGTCCATTCATTATTCCGTGTAAAGCAGTCAGCCGTCCGATGGAGAGTAAAAGCATGCCCGGCGATTCCTATTGGATGCATAATTGTGGTCGATATCGCGTTAAAATAATCCGCCCGAAGAAATATTAATGTCACGAAATACGGTTACACGCGAATTTGAACTCTTAACTTCCGTTTTCGTTCTCCAATGTGTTTCCCCTGCGTTCGACTTTTAGTCCATACTTATTCCGACAGGTAGATAGGTATGTCGTATAATATAGTCGAGGGAATCGTAACTGGTCGAACGTGTTACATTTGAATGGGAATTGATCCTATTAAATTGGGTCAGTTAAGCGGGAAAAGAAAAATTCAAGCTTGCAAACAGCTTGCAGCGGCGTTAATGTTTTTCCGTTTTCTATGAAAGGATCAAGTCCATCCGGAGCGATACTCATGTTCCTATATCGACGTTTAAAGTTTATCCCTTTTTCTCTTTTTCTCGGCAAATAGCTTTGGTCAGAACACCCATTGAATTCTTGGCAGGAGGGAGCCAGTATCTCTCTATGGCCAAGTGCGATGCTCTTTCAACCGGAGGAAAAAAAGAACCATTGGTTTTTCGTTTTAATCTCCAGCACGCTCGCAGCCTCGTGCACGAGTCAACTCACAGGGGCGAGTTCCTTCCTCTTCCTTTCTCACTGATTTTACGTGTACACTCTACCGGTTATCTCGAGCGTGTATTAGCGTTACTAAAATAGTATATTTAATTTTAGCATTTTATATCTCCCTTCATGCACGACCAAGTCATCCACGTGCCTATCGAGGGATTTTTAATTAATTTAGCAAAAGAAATAGCAGGAACCGGGTATCTCTGCCAAAGTGATATTCCCACGAGATCTTCCGTATGGGAATTCCATACATTCTTGTGCGAAAAACGTTCATCGAATAGTCTCGCTTTATCCTTAATCTCTATTATGTTCTCTTTTAAGTAGGAGAACGTATATTCATTGTCATTAGGAGTAGGCTAATTTTATTACGTATCTTGCGGTTAATCTGCTGCAAATACGTAAAGGGTTCTGTAGAGACCAGGTCGAGTGTTCGACCAGGCACATATAACTCGTAAAACGACGTTAGTCGGGCGGACTCGTCTAATTAAGTATGCTAATCGTCTCAAAAACTCGCTCGTACCAGCGACTCTGAAAATTCTACGGGACGAAG
This sequence comes from Bombus superbus, assembly GCA_014737385.1. Classification (NCBI taxonomy): domain Eukaryota; kingdom Metazoa; phylum Arthropoda; class Insecta; order Hymenoptera; family Apidae; genus Bombus; species Bombus superbus. The sequence continues at coordinate 1,696,032 of JACXIK010000011.1, read as the reverse complement.
CATAAGGAAAGAAACTGTCTTTTATTGCCCTCCTTGCGGCTCAACTTATACAAATTACGAGACTGCATCCCATTAACGATAATACGATTTATATTTGTTTCTAAAGAGCATCTCATTCGCCAGCTTCTAATAATAACAATAAGAAATAATGTAGTGCGAAAAAACTAGCAGCGCCAACGTTATGACGTTTCATTAGCTCGTTAACTCTTTCAGCATGGTGTGGCATGGTATTCTAATAGATATCGTAATGTTCTTAACGAGATTGCGCGTTAGAAGAAATTACAAGTGGGACGTTTGATTCGAGCGTTTATCATTTAAACGTTTATCATTTCTTTTCCAACGTTCCGTAGAACTTTCCTTCCAAAATTTAATCGCAGTTGTAATTTCATGGCTTTAACATGTCTATGTGTAGTAGATATTGTATAATGGCGTGTAGCAGGTAAATGGAGCCCGTTGCGTGAGCAAACATACGTAAGGGAAAATGATTCGAAGTGTAATAACAGATGTCAAAAGAATAACAGGATTTATGCCCTTTTTTACGAAACAGAAGGCATCACCACAGAAATGCTCTTTTTTGTGAGATTTTTACCCTGTCATTAAGGCATAAGAAATACGATAATAATCTGCGGTCCTCAAAAGAAGCTTTCGTGTATTTCAAGTTTCTTCTTTGTCTCTTGAAATTTCGTTTCGGATACGTTTTTCCTCCTCGAAATCTCGTTTCCTCTCGTCATTTCTTTCATGTTCAACGAGAAGAGATATTTCTCTCGATGTCAGACCGTGTCTAAGGAATCTTTCCCCCTGTGATCGAACATCGCAGTAAACAATATAAATTCCTCGGCGAATGGGTCCAGGAAGGAGACGTACGAGCAAATTTGTTCGACTCGATGTCCAAGGAAGGACGCATGCTTTGAAGTTGCAGTAACCGTTTTATTATTGAAAATCGTGAAACGTTTAGCCGATTGGTTTGCATTGAAAATAGTTTGAAAGCGTCTGAATAGCCGCGAGACGTTTCAATAAAAGATGATCCCTTAAAAGCGTTACGGTTTCGGTTCATTGACTTTTCAACGTGTTCAAATCCTCGTGACCCGGTTCCTCGTCAATTCCGTCCCTCGGGAAATTGTCGAGTTACGGATTCAATTTTCATTCGTATATAGTTTTCGCAAATGAAATTACTTGGACACGGAAAGAGAAGGATAGTAAAAAAAAAGCGATGTTCACTGGTTTGTATTCTGTTGGTCCATCGTTCCATCGACTATGAAGCGTGCTTTCACGCTCGGAAGGGTTTCGCGTTTACCCCAGGGGAAAAAGGATATGCCGCTTCTTCAGTCAATTTTATATTTATTAATACGGCGATTAACAACCACCTGATGATCACGAGTAAGCAAAGAGGAGCCGGGTATGAGAAACATTATTCGTCAAATGGTAACGGTTGAATATTCGGCTCGATCTAATTCGATCGTTTAAGTGGTTGATAATTAATTCATCGCACGAATAGTCCTGAATAATTGCGATCAATTAGCATGCTAGGTTTGAACGTGACTGTCAGAAAAGCGGAAAACATCGTGCGCGTGCTAATTAACGTTGTTCTGTAATTATATGTATAACGAACGATTACCGATTCCGAACATCCTGTTCAGCGGTATCCGAAGGAAACCCAATTACCTTTGCACGCATTGAAATCGTTTGTAATTAAAAGAAAGAAAGAAAGATAAGAGAGTAGCTCAAAGAAAAAGTGTACAAATCCTCTGCAGGGAAATGGATCGTCTGACCGGTCGGCGATGACCACGCCTACGCTCCGTACGAAACTCGAAGTTTTTGTGTTACGCGTCCTTCGACTTGAACCGTAATTTCTTCCTTCGAAGATCGGCCAGCCTTTTACCGTTATTCGAAAATGCTTAGAAAATATTTGTACGGCCTGGTTCTGTGACACCAAAACTGGGCAATGGCTGCATTTCACGTCGCTAGACAGAGATCTTGTGCTACGCCTCCAGTTTCCACCAATTTCTCTCTTCTTGCTTACATATTGTGAATAATAATTCCTCGATGGAGCACGCCGTAAAATCGTCGAGCTTAAAATATCTTCGAACGAATTATCGTAATGCAACGGTTGGAACAGAAATTCTCCGGTCGTACGAAAAATTCTTGTCGCGTAATAGCTTATAGTTGTAACTGTGGTTCAAAAGTCGAACAGACTGCTAAGTAAACGGTGCTGGAGAGATGCGTAAGTACGATTTTATGCTAAGTGGAAAGTCGTCCGGGCGCTGGTTATGTACCATCGGTTGAAAGCACGCAGTGGAGATGCTATCGAAACAGTTTCCTCGTCGTATGTGGACGGTATTTGCACACCGTGCAGCTCCTAGGAAACGTAAATTATTCATTAAACCCGCGAACGAAACGTAGTCACGTTCTCGTTCGTTTAGCGTCAATTTTTCGTCTTAGCGTTGGTTGAGAGCCAGCATGGAATCTTCTTCTTTCGGTTTTCATTCAGGATGTTCTGCCCGATGCTACAGTGAAACGTGTATTAAAACACTTTCGCGGCGGCGGATCGCACCTTTCACTAGAAATTAGATTAAACGGCGCAACTACTTCCACGTATCTCTTTCAAGAGCGTGTGTTTTTCTTTTTCACCTACATCGAGCACGTACGCGCTATTTCGTTCGTACAATGAGGCCCCGTGCCGCGTTTAATGGAACGTATCGGGGAATCTAGTACATCTAGCGTTTGAATTAGATTGGTACCAGCAGGCCACGCTATTCTTTTCATTCGACTTTTGTGTATCGTGCGCTCATCTTTCATTCGTCATCATGACCACCGCGATATTTATTCACAGCTTTCATCCGTTCTCTACTTTTTACTAATCGCGTTACAGGTAAATTAATTGAATAAGAGAAAGGTGTTGGTCTGTGCCAGGCGTACAGCGTGCCAAGATGAAAATAATGAAAGAAAGAGGTACAGTAGATCATTGGATAAAACGAAAGCATAAATATCGTTCTACTTTGGACATGAATTAGCATTATGGCAAAGAATGCATACGTGATTTCACGATTTCACGACAAGTGTACTTAGTGGTTCGTGATTAAACGCGATCGTTTATACTGACAGTTACCGCGTACCTACTATCGTCACGGAGTTTGAGATTTCATTTAGATTTGACAGTTTGGACGTTCATTGCGATCGCGAAAAAAAAAAGAAAAAACGGCAAACTATACGCGACTGGACGATGCCATTCCGCAACTGCCCGTTGTTTCGCGTTATTGCATCGTTAATCATCTTTATGGATTCGTTGCGATAGATGGCTATCTGCCGAACAGATTCTACCGCCGGTTCGATCCGTTCGGTGAAAAATGGGAAGTCACCGTTTTAATCATCGGTTCGGCAAATAAACCCTCGCACGGTTTTGCTCTTGTTCTCTCGAGTCTAGCTTGTTCTTGCCGCGATTAGATTCTCGCGGGGATGTAGGAGGTCGTTAAGGATCGGACGACGATCGATCAAAGTTGAATAGAACTTGCGAGTCAACCTTGAGCGTCTCTGGAGCGCAATCTGATCCTTGATTCCGCGGAACTGCGCTTCGTTCGATCGATAAACCAAACCAGTCGGTTGTCCTTTCGGGAACGACACCGTTACCGTGGCTCGATTCATCCGCCGATGCTTGACTTACTTCGCTGACCTGAAGACCCAGTGAACGTGTACTCGTGAATTTCAAACTCGTGTGTCGTCCATTCCCAATTCTTCGTCCTCGATGGTCTAGTTGGCTGTTCGTGTTACAACATTCCGAGACGGAGTTGGCTTGTTGTCTAGCATCAAACGCGTTCCCCGACTTTAGCATTGAAATTCTTGGTTCGATTAAGGAAACTGGTCTGATCGTTACGGCTGACATTAGAAGAAAGAGATAGAGAGAGAGAAAGAGAGGAGGGTAGATTAAGTTTGGCGTTAAGAATTAGCATAGCGTTCCTTCACGATCTTTCGCTAGTTTACAACTGATCTGAACAACGCGGACGAGAGCTGTATCAAGCTGTAAACCGAAGCAATGGTAACCGGTAATGATATGCGCATAAAAGATTTCGTGTATACTTGCGGGAAAGTACTCGCTGAATGTGCGGTATTTACGCCCATGCGGCAACGAAATGCTCGTCACGTTCTTTCGATGTCAGCTGACTTCGAACGAATGTCCGCGTTAAAACGCGAAGATTCCTTGAGCTATCGGACCTTTTATTAGTGTCTTTCCGCACGATGGCGAACGGTCGAGCTTGTTCACCGTCAACAATCGATTTGTAGTCGAGGAAGATACAACGAAGAAGGATCGAAGGAAAAATACGATTGAACGAACGAGAAATACGAGGATATCGTCATAGTAAAGAAGATTGTGGTAGTTGCAATTGAACAAGCGCAGAAATAAGATCCCCGTTTAACTTCCTCATACCGACTTCTCCTTTATTCTTTCACATATTTTCATCATCTAGCTGTAAAACGCAGGATTTAATATTTCGATACGGCTGCACCGAGGCAAGATAGTTTTTCAGGCTGCCAATGTCCTCGAAGGAATCTGTTACAGGGATTGTATTAACGCGTTTCGTTTGGCAATACCGTAACCGCGCATTAACCATAACGAGAAGACTAGGAGAAACAAGAACTGGTTAAAGCTTATCTATTTATTTTCAATACTATTGGAACATGTCTATCTATAGCTGTCGGTTTCACGCTCTACTTTTCTGGTTTCCATGTATCTAATGATTTCTCCGGATTTATTAGCAAAAAAGCAGCGGAACTATGACGTGTTCCCTCATTTACGCGGCAAGAAATCACGCAAATGAGAAAGCCACGACAGAGGAATGGGAAAAGACCAGAGACGATCCTGATTCCGTGCGATTATCGATCGCGTTCACTCGGTTCTTCCGCCAATAATAGTGCCGAGATCGTCCGTAGTCATTTTCACGATCGAGGGTTGTGAAACCCTGGCCTAGACTTAAGTAGGTATGGAGGTAAGGTCGAGGTCACTTTCATGGCTCCTTCCTGTGGATGAACCACACGGGGATCGGCGTAAATTAATGGCCACATGGCAGGTTCAAAGCTTTCGCTTCACTTGCGAGTATCAATGGAGCATCAACATCCCTGACGATTATTCCTGTCGGTCGATTAATTTTTCTCATTCATCCAATTTAGGTGCCAGTTAAGCCATATTCAACCGGTTGCGTTAAATCACATTCTACTCTCCTAGTAAAAGAGAAAATGAATAGCAGTTTAGATTTGTAGCACGATTTTCGATTTAGCTATGATTCAAGAGTAAGTAGAATCGGGGTCGCTTTCGATGTGCATCTAACGCGGTAAAACAGTCGTTAGCTCTTTCAACGAACGCTGATTCAACCTCTCCGAGCTATCAATAGTACGCTGCTAATTAAGGGTCGAGGTCGTTCTCGTTAAACGTAAAACGTTTATACCTTAATAAAACTCTTGGCTGATAGGCTGATTCTCTCCTAGACGCGTTTACGTCCTATCGGTTCGATTATAAACAGATGCAAGATACCAGATTGCTAAATCGGTATTGAAATTGCGAGATAATGGCCAGATCTTTGCGTTGGAAAGTTTATCTTTTCTCCAAAACAGGCGGACAAGGCAGTGACCGTGTTACTCAGATTTTTATCGATCCTATAGTGCCATTAGGCCTAACACGGTGCGTAAAAGTGAAATTTTCTTATTTAAAACCCCGCTCCCTGAATATGTACTACAATATCATCGATCATTCTGTCGGTGCTTTTAACGAAACCCATGTAGTTAATTCATAATATCCGGAAGGGAAGATTCTCTAAACTCCAAAAAGTTGAACGATTGGCTCGTGCGTCGTAGCTGAAAGGAACGTCTACCTTCGTCGATAATTGCCCTTTCTCTTGGATGCAGCGATGCGTTTCTTCTTAATCATTCAATACTCCGTCCTTCTTACCTCGTTTTACTCTAATTACCCTTAATATGCAATTTCCTTAAACGCGAACGCGCTTACCGTACGCTTCTCACGCGGTCGCGTTCCCCTCTGGCACCCGCTATTCAATGAAAACTCTGCCAACCACCAGGCCCAAGGGAATCTCAAATTACATACGAAGGTTTATGCTGGCGACCACCAGATGAAACATCCTTATGGGATTTCAAAGGCTTTTACTACCTCCACGCGGATATTCAGCTAAAACGATGCACGCTTTTAGACGTCGTAACTCATGTTCCCCGTGGCGCGAAATCGATCGTACGAATTGTCCGTAATGCATTCGCCACGTACGCCACGGAATTCCCATTCCGTGGAGATTTTATAGCGACAACTTTGACGAACCCGTAAAAGAACCGGCCTGGAATTCTTTATTCTCAGCAGGATAACGTTATGCACGAATCGCGCGTCTTCCTATTCCCGTTATCCAAATCTACGTGAAAAACGTAGACTCGTGAACGTAAGCGTGTATCTCCGGCTGACGAAGACACAAAGTCGAAAGAGTACAATTGGCTCGTGGCATGATCCTCTTCGTTACTGTTTCCTGATACTTGGACTTTGACCACTAATCATCGTGCTCTCCGTATATATATATATATATACATATATATGTATGTATGTATGTATGTATTTATGTATGTATTTATGTATGTATGTATGTATGCATGCATGTATGTATGTATGTATACGTTCATCTATAGCTATGCAAAAGTATCGTTCGCGTTAGCGGTTTAGTCACGGTGCGGCCACGGTCCAGTCGAATGTTATTCGTTCACGGTTCAGAGCATCGACTAACGTTTAAAGGATTCGTGGCAGCGAGCAACAATTGCACGGTAACCGAGGTGTTAATACGAACTCAAAGTCCAGCTCGCAACACGTGTCGGACGAGCGTATTGGAATGCGACGAGTATCCATTAATACCGTCGTTTTTATTTTATCGTGACGACCGATAACGCGTACAAGTCTCGAGGACGTCATACCGGTAGTCTGTAATGGTACTCGACGACACGAGCATCGAGATGCAATTTCTGAAAAGATACAACCGAACACGAAAACGATGTTCGAGCCAGCACGCAACGCGCGGAAGAGAAAGGTAGGAGATCGCAGCACGCGACGCAACGGACGATTGAAATTTCAGCCGATCGCCGATCGAATCGAGGCGGCAGGCACCGTCGCAATTTCCCGTTCCGTATCGAACAGAGAAGTACGCGTACGCTTTGGAATTTTCACGCGGTGCCAGAAGAGCGTAACGCGACGAAAAAGCGCGCGGGCGACCGTGAAAAAAAAAGTGGACATGTTCGCGGAGTAGGTTGGACCGTATGTACACAGCAACATGTACGACGGATCGAAGGTTCCTCCGATGTAACGGATCGGCGTGAGCGAACGGTCGCGAGTACACACGCGTTCACGTGCACGCTCGTGGGAGATCGAGCCGATCTGGGAGGTAGTTTTTCGCCCCAGTACTCCACTTACCACTCGCCACTTAAACCGAACACGACGATTTATGGAACGCAACTCGTTTGTCGTGTTCCTTCATGAACAGCGACACACATACTACCGTTTTTGCCGGTTGCTAGGGCCACGCGCTTCCTGCGTTCTCTTCATCGGGATGCCCCGCATTAACGTAATTTCGATAACACCGTATCCTTTGATTTTTTGCTCTGTCGCTTTTTACGTCACTCCAGGCGACGGATCGATGAATGGAACGCTTTACTTTATCGTGATCGGTATGGCTACTTTATTACTATTACTATTTCAAATATGCTTCGCCGATCGTTCAAATTATAAACGTCCTAACATTTCTAACGGCGAAGGTAATAAACGAGGATCTGAACAACACGGTTCAAGATTCAATTTCAGACCGCAAAAATACACCTCTACCCTGGCGTTTGAAAATATCCTACGTTTTAATTAATTGTTTGCGGCCTCGTTCGAGATACAAGTGCTTCGTAAATACAGTTATAGCAGAAGCTATATCGCTTAAACCGGTACTCCCTGATTAGCATTTATGAGCATTGTTTCGGCAAAAATTTAGCCAGAAGAATCGTAGCCACCGTCTTCCCCTTAACAGACGTAGCCGTGATGCGTCGACGAGCCACCAACCACACGGGAAACCTGTTTTCATTAGCAGTTGCCAGCTAACTCATAATTAGCCATTTCTTTGCTTGAAATATTTGGCGTGATACTGCGCGTGACTGTAATTCCGAATATCTAAAACCAAACTGGCGGATGAAATTATTTCACAATCTTAATGCGAGATATCCGTCCGTTTTACCGAGGAATTATATCGCGAAGCGAAGCTTGGCTCGTCTTTATCGAACAGTCGCTAAAACGGACGATAGATCAAACCGATTGCGACATCGCGGCTTCGTTTTTTCCCGCGAATCGCGTTTGAACTGCTTCTTTACAACGTTATCGGAACAATGGCGTTGCTAGGCAGAAAACAAGATCGTTTCGCTGCAATACGGAAGTCGCGACGATCAGACCGTCGTTAACGTCAGATTTCTTCGACACGGGAACACGGTCGATCAAAGATAAAGTATGGAACAATGATACCGGTTGTCGCGATACTTTGCAAACCTTTGCCCCGATAGTTATGACGATATCCTCGTTCCTGATGCAACGTCTAACGTCCTAATAATTTCGCCATTTCCGATCTCGATTCCGAGACAATCGACGCGAACGACGAGTCGCGGTTTAATTACGTCGGCTTGCGTGCTCCGTAACAGAAATAGAAGCTGGTTAATGCGATGCAGCGCGGATGTGTTACGGGACAATCCTAAGAGGAAGACGAGATCGTTTCACGGTGATAAAGGGGGCCGGCTACGTCGAGAAGATCGGCCGAAGGTGTACGTTCGAGAGGAGGTTGCACGAGAAACGAGCTGCGAGCAGAGCCTGGAATCACGGAACACGAACGACCTTACCGTGATTTTGACGCTATCGATTGAAAATGATTTACGCGGTCGTTTCTTTCGTCCTAGTCGAGATATCGTCCCGCGCACGCGATCAAACGCATACAGATCTCACGGACAAGATCCCTGTTAGAATTAATGGATTACTATTTACGTTTGTCCCATCGCTACCGGGTGTTACTTCGCATGTACGATCGTAAGATAGCGATTTATTGGAATTTTATAGTCTTATCGATCATTGCCGCTTGACAGGTATAGGTTTGCAAATGAATCGACGCTAGATTGAAAGAATTCCGCGTAGTTCGACCGCGGAAGGATCGTCAGTCATTCGAGTTTGAAGAAGGAAAAGGAGAAATCGCGCACGCTCAACTTGGATAATTAATCGGCACGCGGCACGATTTGTCAGGCGCTTGAACGTGTCGTAGGAACTCGCGAATGTATTTGAGTACCGATTCCGGCTTCCGTAGGAACATCGTTCTCGGTATTCGCCGACTATTTATCAACAGGCTGTATATGGATATAATAACATAGCGGACGTTGTAACGTTAATTAAATCGAACGCGAGTTGATTGGTTGACGCAGATTTTGTGGGACGACCGCTCCTCGTTTTCGTTGCGTTGCGGTCGCGGCATCGTCGTACGTACATTCTTGCTCGCGCTCTTTCGAATATATCTTGTTCCCAGGCGGAAGATGAGTTTTCGTACGGTATGCTTTACGCGTAGTAACCTATCTCGGACTTAATTGACACCTACGACGTAAGGTTCACGAGAGGCGTTCGCATTCGCAAACGAATCATAGTCCGTTTAATTATCTAAGTTGGAATCAAAAGTTCCGTCATGCGAGCCAGTCGTCCGAGCGCGCTTCCAACCGCAACGTCCATCCAGTTCATCTAACCTACCGTTTTTCTGGCCGTGTCTCCAGGAATAGCGGCTAGGAAACAAGAACAAAAGCCGCAGACCCGCACATTGTTCGTTTTATTTATGAGCCACGGCTTATTCGTATCAAATCGTTCCGGTTCGTTAAACAGATCCTTATTTCTCTGTTATCGATCTTCGAGAGCGGGATGCGAGTTGGCCGTGTTCCTCTCTCGGCTTCTCGTTTCGTGGACAAAAATCCAAGGAGCAGCATCCACCCGGTCGGCATGCATCCTTGCCGTGGTTCACCGACCCGCATATTTCTCCCTCCCCCTCCCCTCCCGCTCTTTCCCTGTCACACTCTTTCCTTCCTTTCCCCCTCACAGTCTCTCTTTTCCCCTCGATCCTTTCTCCTTTCCTTCGTCTCTTTCCATTGCTCTCATTCCCTCTCGTTGGAGCAAGTGGCGCGCATCCACTGTGCACCATACTTCGCATGCATGCACGCGCTAGCTCGCGCCACCAGTACATCTTCTACAGGGATATAATTCGATCTGCATTGTTCACCAATCGCCCCCTGACCAGACTGGTCGCTACGTTATTGGCATAATTGATTCACTTAATCGCGTTCGTGGGAGTGACGGACACCTCCTTCAGCCGCCCATCAACGCCGCTAATCACACGTCCATTTGACCAACCGACGTCCGCTCCAAGGAAGAATCTCATTCTCTTCTTCTCCTCTGCTGTTTCGTCTGTTGCCACTCGACTACTTCGGTCGTCTTCTTTCTTCGTCTTCACGCTCGCGTTCTTCACGTTCTTCCACTCGACGTGCTTTTGTGCCTTCTTCTGCTTGTTATCGTACGCACGAGGATTATAATGGTTTTTCTCGTAATCTACGTTTTCTTGCCTCCGTTTCGTGCCTCCGACATGGGCTTTTCTCTCGCGCGTCTCCAGCAGCTCGATTAAAGTCGCGCGCGGCTTCGTTAATCAATGCCGACAATTTTCTGCGACGCGATTCGCGCCCATAAAATCTGTGGCATCCGACCGTCTGGCTTCTCCTTTGAAATCTTTAACGATCTACGTTATCTCGTATGGTACAAGGGGCTGTTAAACGTTCTATACTTTAGGAGAGACCGTGCACACTTTTCTCTCTCTCTCTCTCTCTCTCTTTATCTTGACGGAAATTCAATTTAGACATCGTCGCGGCGCGTACGTATCCGAGCCGATACGCGTATCGCAGCCGAGCTACATTAACCGATATCGTTCGATCGATAAATCGTAATCGTCGTAATTATGGAGAGCATACGCTCGTAAAACTCGCATCATGCTTATCTCTGGCCGTATTCGGTTATTAACGTGCTTTGGCTCCCCGCGAAGCAGGAAGGAGTGTAACTCGATTATTACACGGAAAAAGGGTATAATATCGGCGATGTTCGCGGCGTCTTTGTGAGATACGGTGGCCGAGAGCAGGAAGAGCCACGGTCCCCTATATTACAATGCATATCGGCACTATCTCGTTCACTTTGTGAATTCGAGCGCAGATTCTCGGATTCAGCAAGCTACGAATTACCGTCGCAGACGAACGGGATATCGGACCGTTCGCCCTGATCGCGCGCGATTCCAGCAAATTGTATCCCGAGGAGAGCCTAACTCGATCGTTACGCGAAAGGAGCCGTCCTAGCCATCGCGATCCCCCCGAAAAAATCTTCACGAGCTCGAACGAATCCCGTCCGACGTTCTTTCTCTGGCGTGGCGTAGAGCGGTACGAAGCGTATGCGCGCGCGATGCGTGACCGCGATCGTAGATAAATTATCGAGTTGCGAGAACAGAGAACGTATCGTCCATTAAGCTCGTATTGTTCACTTGACATTCCGGTAACGACCAGAACGTAGTACCGGTCTTGCAAAGATCGCTTAGGATCGTATGTTTTTTTTTTTGCACTCTCGTACGTGGCAACGTTTTAGCATATGTTATCTCGGACTAGAGAGAGGCAACCAGGCGAACGTTATATCTGAAAAAGTTGTTCCGTGCGTCTGCCGATTAGTCAGGTGATCGAGCTTCGCTTAAATTATTCTCCGGTTGCGTTTGGCTGTCCGCTTTATCGGCATCGATGTAACCGCTCCTCGTGTCGGTTATCTTTAACTGTACACCTCGATTTTATAATTTGTTACATATTATGCGAACCGGTGTAGAACGACCGCAGTAAATCCCGTGTGCTGTTGACCCGGCGATCACTGGACCGAAACCAAGCCAGCGGACCCGGTGCAGTAGAGATATCTGCGCGGAGGGTCAGCAGGAAGCAATTAAAGTTTCGACAGAATCTCTGGGTTTAACGTTACCATTACACGTGGCTGCCGCAAAAAAAGATTACAGGACGATCCAGAAGGATCGAGGGACGAGCGCGATCTATTCGCTTCTTCCTTTCCGGTTTGCTCGATTATTTTTAACTCGACCTTTCACGCTCCGGGATGAACACGCTCCACGCGCAGATCCGCAGAACGCGGTTTTTTGATGCGATGCATCGCCGCTGCAGAAACGATCTAGTCTCCAATTACCAACGTTTCCTTTGATTCTTCGCAGGTATTTATCTTCTGCCAGTCACTTTCTTTCTTGGGCTCGCGCGTTCACCTTTCCATTGTAATTATGCCATTATGGCTAACGCTTACCGCTGGTTTAATAAAGAAGACCTTATACGTCTTGATGGCTCGCTATAAACCCAAGTAACAGTAAATGGCATTTCGTTTTACGATACCGTGTGGTACTTGGTCACGAAAGGTGTAGCCGCACTTGTTACTTTCTTTTCCCGAGAGATCGATCAAATATTAACGAGGTCTTTCACAGTCTCCCCTACTAATTTCTGCGCAGATTTCGTGACCGGCGCCTGTCCCCGAATATGTCCGCCAAGCGGAGAGCCAGTCTGCGGTAGCGACGGAGTGATCTACGCGTCCCAGTGTGAAATGCGGAAGAAGATGTGTGGAAAAGGTAAGGGGCCCCTTTTAACTGCGTAATAATTATGATTAGAAGATGCGTACGTGCGGTGAGGCATCGTCAGCGATTATCCAGTTGGTTTACAACGTCCGCCGAAGGGATGCATCGTTGACCAGCATCGAGACACTTGGTTCGTTCCCTCGTTTCGCGTGCTGAACGACCTTAAATCCTACTCCCCGGATGCCATCAACGATAATCTGTTAAGAGTAAACGCGGTACATTTCGCGCATCCGATGCAACCGATCGGTTGCGCGGCTGGGGGCCGGTAATTATCGGTACTTTACAAATTGCATAGGCGTGACCATGGCCACGGAGAAGACCGCTTGTCTAAGATCGTCTGGTAGCAAGTGCGAACATCGCTGCCCCGGCGATCAGGATCCGGTATGTGGCACCGACGGCCGCACGTATCTCAACAAGTGCATGCTCAGAGTCGAAATCTGTCGAGTCGGCATCGAGCTGTCCCACTTGGGCCCCTGCAACAACATCTCCGCGCACAGGGAGAACTGCCCGGTCTCCTGTGACTTCGCACCACTCGACGGGCCGATCTGTGGAAGCGATGGCAATGTCTACAAGTCTACATGCCAAATGAAACTGCTCACCTGTGGGTACGTGCTTTCGTATAGGTGTCGCAACGACGCTCGACTTTGTTCTGGCTACCGTTGAATAGAATACGCAGAACATTCCATGATTTTGTTCGATTGAGCGGTTACATTGTTACTCGACCATAGGCAAGGCGTCGTACGTACGAACAAGAAGCACTGTCAAACCACGAGACACTGTCGTGAATCGTGTTGGCGCGGTGCCAAGCCAGCCTGTGGCAGCGACGGAATCCTCTACTCGAATACCTGTAAAATGCGAGCAAAGAACTGCGGGTAAGGAGCACATCCTTGAAAAAGCCCTCGATCGGAGGCAGGCGCGCGCGACTTCTCGCCACGCCGTGAATGACTAGCGAACTTGTTCGCTTCTTATACGTCACCAGACTCACCGCGATATCAATCGTTTAGCAAACACGTGTTCGAGGTGCCGATGTCGTACTGCGTGTCGCTGGAACGGACGTCCGGTGGCCAATCGAACGCCTGCCCTCTGGATTGCAAAAGCGAGCCGGAAGTTCCGACCTGCGGATCGGACGGAAGCATATACAAGAACGAATGTGAAATGCAAATGCTTAACTGCGGGTTAGTTTGTCTTACCCGAATTCGAAATATTCTCATTGATCATTTATAGCTACGCTGTTTAATTTGGACGATTGTTGTTTCATTTCGTAGACAAGCGAGAAGAAAGGTGACAGTGGTGGACTTTGAAAAGTGTCGAGCTCGTTTGACCAAGTGCATGAAACAGCAGCAAAGATGCGGCAACGAGGTGGATCCAGTTTGCGGAAGCGACGCGAACACGTATCCGAATCAGTGCCACTTGAACGTGGCGGTCTGCTTGTAAGTTCTCATTTCAGGGATATACTATTCGAACGCGTATTCGCGTATTCGAAGAGAATTGAACGGATAAACGACGCGTGATTAACGTAACGAGAAGCAGTTACTGCTAAATGTTTCGCATCACGCGCGTTATTTACATCAGTCATTAGTAATGGCTCGATCAGTTGTTCGATTCCTGACGTTACCGTTGCTTTTCAGAAAGGGTATTCAATTGGCTCACGTCGGAGAGTGCACGACCTTGAAAGAGACCGAACAGTGCCCCGAAGATTGCAGCGAGGTACCTGAGGAACCAGTTTGTGGAAGCGACGGCAACGTTTACCGGTGATTAAGAACGTTATTTGGATTCCCGGACGTTCGGGGCTGAGAGTTTTAGGGACGTGTGAATCACGAATCGCTGCTCGTTACGAGGAATGGACGTGCTTCTTAATCGTGATCATTGGCATTGAAAAATTCATCCTTTCGATAGATTTTTTTTTTTTTACTTTTCAGCTATCGTTATTAAGCTTTTTATTTACGCTATTGATAAACATCTTCAACGATAGTTACCAGTCAGATTAAGCAACTATTTCCTAGAATTCTCGCGGTACTCGACGTCCTTAGTTCCTCAGAGAAATCTATGTCTACAAATGCGTCATACGTGTACTCATATGCGTTCAGATCCCTTTGCCATCTGCAGCGTGAGACATGCGGTCAGAGAGTGGTTCAAGTTCCAGCACAGCACTGTCGTACCACTGCGCTCTGCAATCAGATCTGTAGTGGAGAGCGGCAGTTTGTTTGTGGTTCCGACAACAAGCTTTATCGTAACGAATGCGAAATGAAGAGGGACAATTGCGGGTAAGTGCTTAGTAATTGTGTTTGAAATTACGCCACTTCCTTGAACCTCGACTATCGCTTGGATAGTTCGACTTTGGATAGCTATGAAATTTTCTTAAAAACGACGGCGATCTATTTCTTTTATATATATATATATATACTATCTTCCTCAGGAAACACGTGTACGTGGTGCCCATGAAAAGGTGCGTGCAAGGTTTCCTGTTCCGTGGCTGCCAAAAGATCTGTCCACCCTACTACGATCCTGTTTGCGGTACCGACGGCATGACCTACAGCAATGAATGTTTTTTGGAAATTGAAAACTGCCGCAGTCGAAGCATAGTTACAAAGAAATACCATGGAGTGTGCGGGCAACCGACTGAAGAACCTAAGAATTATTTGTATTAACCTGATCAAATTCTGTCTTTATAAGAGCGTGTTTTTAAAAAAATATTTTTTCAAAAACTGTCGACTTCAAGACGACTCGTAGATTATTGTAAGAAACGGTCGAATCATATTCTTTCAAGTAGGAGCATGATCTTCCCGTAAGGTACTCTTATAACGACCGAACGATTTAATCGAAAGAAAGTGTCGATTTTTGCACTTCGATCGTATATTTTTACACTTTGTTCGTCTTGAAGTCAAATTCGACAAATTTCTTGAATATTTCTTACGGGATTTTGATACGAGGTGTCCGCTTTCTGAAGGAAAAATACTTCGAGAAACGAGTATCCCGTTAATCGTACACCTAACTCGACTTACGATAACGGGCAAGATTCATATTATCAATTCCGTAATCGATCATATCGAGACTACTGAACCTACTCATGAATTCTCGTATTCGTAATTCTCGATTTTCGATCGCTAATCGTCCGATTGATTGGACCAAGACTGCAGTTTATAGCCAACAGCCACTATTAGCGGTACGTGCTTGACATTTTTATCGATCATACATGAACGCTAATGATCACGTTGATTACCAAGTATCTATATTTATTTCGCATTCTTTCTGTTCTTGGATTGAAAACGATACGATGTGGCATTCTTGCGTGATGCAATATTACGAATTTCGTGCTAGATCGATCGTGCGTTCGTGTAACCCTTTCGCATCTTCGCATATTTCTCGCCGATAAATTCATTTCTTATTTATTGTAATATTATTATTGTTTATCGTATCATCCTTGCATCATTCTGTTTATCGCTACTGCTACGGTAACACGAATAGTTCCAAAACGTATTCTTATTCTAATTGTAAGAAAGTATTTAGCTATATATGTATATCTCTCTCTTTCTGACATGTGATGTTCATACTATAATTATTCTTCTCATCGTACCTTTTTATTTATTATCGAACATGCGACAATCCTTTTTGTATCGATACTAACATACATGCTTCAAATGTCAATAATAAACTATATACGTATATTTTAAGGTAAAAACTGAATCAATTATTCAACGTTGCTAATTATCGTCTCGAGTCTCGAAATTACGCTTGTAAACGAGAACAGCAGTGGATACTACAGTTTTGAAACAAATATTGTGTATGAATGCTGGTAGATAGCGCTAGTATTCACAATGAATATAGGCGCTGCAAGATGGCAGTAATGTACGCTGATATTGACAGGTGCCGAGGGAGCATGGCAGCCAGTGTTTACGACAACTGATCGCGACCGATCGAATTTCTTGTGACCCGGGTGTTTCGCGTATTGTTTACGAACTCCCTTTTGACACAGTGTCTTCGTTATTCTTGGATCGTACACCCAGCGTCCGTTTATTTTTTATTGAAATAATCAAGTGTGAAATTGATTCAGTTAGTGAAACGTGTATTCCAATCTCGAAGTTTGGGATCAGGTGGTGGATTTATCGTGGATACGGGAGGACTTTCGAAGCAGATCACTGCAATATTACGAGACTCGTCGTTATCGTAAGTACAAGTAACTGTTCTTTGTTCTATTCTCAAGCCAACGATCGAAAGAAACGTGGAGAAACGTGGTCCTAGCTTTTAAATAACGCACAAATAAAATTTAATAAGCGAACGACGGAAGAGGCCATCTTTGAGCCTCCCTGTGTGTTAGTTACGCCGGCGAAAGAGGATCGCGATTACACGAATCGTGTTACATAAAATGCTGCTGCTGGTTCGTTGGATGACACATAGGATGCCTTAGATAATCGTTACGCGACAGGAAGGGCTTCCTTCTTCCTGACGTTCTGCTGGACGTTTTCTACGTGGGTCGCGTACCACAGATCTATCGGGACGAAAATGTTCATCGTAATCTATCAGATACATTTGGGACCGTCCTCAATTTATTTTGAATTCTGACTCTTCAATACTGCCGACAAACTTTCACTCGAACGCTTAGCGGCTTAACTATATGCAGAGACGTTAGGTGTAAATGAAATCGGAGACTGAGCATCGAAATAATTTTTTTTCGATATAGGCAATTTCATTTCTACCTACGATCTTTGTTCGTGTATTTTGTTTTCTGCTTTCCAAAGGAGGAAAATAATTGTATTGTTCTCATGATAATGAATTGCGTTAACGCAAGGGGCAGACGAATATCGTCCCCTTAACCCTTTCATTTTCCATAATGAAAAACTACAAAACAAAACAGTAAAGTTTAACTCTACGATAAAAGAATAACGATCTAATGCAAATATTATAATAATATAATAGTATTGTACCAGTGTACTGGTCTGACTAGATTACAAATACATATTAAAGCCAAATGTAAGAAAAAAGATTATTATATGAATCTATTACATAAATATTATATAACTTTAAAACATCTGTTACCACTGTTACAATCAAGCAGAAGATGGACGAAACCATATTATGCAGGCAGTATTACGAATACGAATTACTAATTTGCTCTTATCCTAGAATAAATCAAACGTGGGCAACGTGGCACGTGTAAGTATTTATGAAAAATGAATGGTTAAAACGTGATTGAATCGAACGTATCGCGACAGACCGTGCACTCGTTCAAAAAGGGGAATAACGTATCGTAACTTTAATTTCCATCGCAGTCAATTACATTCGTTTTTATCCTTTCCCCTTCTGAACCGCACTCCGCTATATAAAATTACGAGCTCGCAGACAGAAGTTTGGAAATGACGTAACTATAAACGGGTCGGTGATCGCGAGCCAGATCTTTCCAGGTGTGTTTACTTCAGCCACCTTTAGTTATCTTATCATTATTCGTGACGTTAATGATGCGACCACTGCTATCGTTCCTCCTCGAAACATCGTAACTAGTCTGAGAATTGATCGTAGAGGATTCCAGCAGTTAGTGAAAGAACAGTCGGCGCGCATAATTAAATTTATCGATCGCTCTCGGCAGGCTTGCCACGGCGGCTCTTCTTGAAAACGTGTTTGCGAATTCGCGACGCTCTCTCGCGCGCCGCGTCGTTTTTTCTCGTCACCTTCTCTTTTTTGCGCGCATCTGTGCTCGACAACCCTGGAAAAAAGAGGCGTATACCGATGCAACTGGCATTCCTCGCCTTCCTACCGTCGCGAGAATACAGGGAATAAAAAAAAAAAGAGCGTAACGTCTACCGATGTGGCCGACGACGAAATTACATAATCGGTACACGATAACCCATTACGGGAGATTAATCTTAGCAGAAGCAAGGTCACGGTTTACCAACCATATTTCGGTTCGGTTCGGTTCGGTCGTCCGGTTTACTATCTCTCCCTTATGCAATTCATGTCCGAGCAAATTCTGATGCATCAACGGTTCACCACGCTGGTGTTGCCGATTCGTCTCAGATTCGTGGACGAAAGAAAAAGAAAAGGCAATGCGGCAACTTCGTTGGATGTCGGTAAATAAAAAATTGCTCGGTTCTCTCTATTTAAACCCATCTAGGGTCGACTGCCTGCGCGCACCACGCACAAAGAAACACCAATGGAATCGTCCTCGACCAATCGTAGCGGCACCTTGTCCCGTTCCTCCCTATTAAATGAATTTCCTAGCAAGTTGACCTGCAGATTGCTCTCGCGCTCCCAATTGCCGCATACCGTCATCGCCGCCCGGTATATACGTACGTTCTCTGATTCGTTCGAATTTCCCGCGCGAGCATTATCACGGTGAAATCTCCGTGATGCGCACTGTATTACGTACGCGTTACATTTGCCGCAGAAAGATTTATGCAATTAGCAAGAATGCTAACAATCGTATTTCCATAGACGATGACGTCGTCGAGGCTATTTGTTAGATCAAAGCATAGGTTATAGAGATGCCGGTGTTACGTTGCAATAAGGATACCACGTACATCACCGCGCCTTGATATGAGTCGATCCTATAACAGCGAACGGAGGAAGAATTCGATCCGTTTCACCGATCGGGAACGCGTAATGTCGCATAATTATGCGCAATTACACGAGTTTTAAAATGAAACGAGCGGAGGCGCTGTCAGCGTTAGACATTTTATTATATAGTTGTATACATACACGTGTATCGAAAATTGAGGTATCGATAAATTAGACAGGGAAACGTTATGTGCAGGTTTCGAATTTCGGCGAAACCGCTGCGCGAGCATACGAAGGAAGACAATCGTGGATTCTCGCGTGCGTTTCTATTAAATTAATTATATAGCAGCTCGGCCGGCTCGAAATGATCTATTGTGTTTTAATGGTCGTGTCACACGCTCCAACCTTGAACGCGTAAGTCGAGGGAATCGACCTCGAACCGGATCTCGGATCCTCTTTTTTTCTTTTTTTTTTTCCTTTCAGGAAGGGTAATATGGAATTAAATAGGGGTAGCGGGGTCTCGCTTGCCACGCTGTAAGTCCTATTCTACACCTATAAACGAACCGAAATGCACCGTCTGCGAGCATTCAACCGGTACACAAGGCAAATAAATTTCTCTTCGAGTGGCGCATTGTGCGGTAATAAAAATTCTTTTGACGGTTGTTTAAAGAAACAGAAAAATAATAGGAAGCGTGTTTTATCGAGCGCAATTTTCATCGTGGCCTGATGTCTTCCTCCTGTTGCCGGTTTGTCGACTAACCACGAAAAATATCTCGCAGAACGTTGCGCGTTCAGCAAATTTTTCTTGCGCGATAGTCCATCGATCCTTCCTCTTATATGTTTTCGGCTGATTGCCGAAGTTAATGGCGCATGCTCTGCGAAACTTAGAGCACACGTAATCGAAACTTGGTGTTTCCCTCGCTTCGCGTTTCCCACCGCTGCGCTTTCCGGTCAAATCAAACCAAACGAAACTTGCTTCTGCAACGGGCTACCTTAACTATCTATCGTTCGATTGGCGTCAAATATTAAATTTCGTGTCTGCAGAATTCTCGTTCCTACGCTTTGGCTTAAGCATAAAATTCCATTTCGTTGTCTTACGTGCGATTTCAAATGAAACTCGATTTCTCGATCGATTTCGTCACCCTCGGATAGAAACGACATATCCCGTGTTATCGTAGTACTACCAGGTAGTTGATATTCCGGGAGATTTTTCTTATCGTCGACAGCATTACGGAGGAGTCGTCGTACAAACTGGAAACACGGGACTACGCCTACGTACATAGATCGCTTGGAGTGGTTCTCATTCACTTCCGGTCACGCGATTCTGTCCTTAATTAATCGACATTGCGATCATCGAGAATGACGAACGCTCGAATACAAGGTGACCTGGTCGATTTTCCTCCGGTTCGAAGCCACCGCGCCGCGTCCCATCGACTTTTTCTTCCCTCTGTTTCGTTCCTGATTTAAGCCAGACGATAAGAGCTCGTTCACGAATGTGCCGTTATCTTAACGTCGCGCAGGAGTGCACGGGATGCTTTATTTTCATGGACGAAACCGGAAGCTTCGGGGTGCACGGCTACCATTGTCATGGGCCACTGTTTATCCTTCGCGATACGTCCTTATCTTATCCGCTAGTCCTTTACCTTTGCTGTCGAGAGAGATAAG
Source organism: Bombus superbus (assembly GCA_014737385.1). Classification (NCBI taxonomy): domain Eukaryota; kingdom Metazoa; phylum Arthropoda; class Insecta; order Hymenoptera; family Apidae; genus Bombus; species Bombus superbus. Next base: position 1,675,159 of record JACXIK010000011.1, on the reverse strand, counting down.
GTTGTTGCTCGTCTTAAATTCTCTCATCTTTTCTACTGTTTTGATACGATAAATCTTCGCTGTTAATTACGACCTTTCGCTGGCTGTAATCGTTCCATTTGTAATACTGGTTATATTGTAACGTTTATAACTACAGTGACTAGCGTGACACGTTGCGAGGCGAATTTATTTTAGCGGTTATCGGCGTTTATCGATATAAATGTTAATCTTCTATACATATATATATATTTAAAACGTGCGTGTCGCGCGAGTGTAAGGAATAGGAGATTAAACGAGTACATTTGTTAACAAGTCGTAAGAGTCATAGCTTGGTGCGGTTACTAGAATAAAGATGATCAGAAACACACGAACGACAACCGCGAAACGTACGAGCTTCCGGTGGAAATAATTTGCTGCGCAGTAGTCGACGCTGTCTTAACCGTATTACCAAGATGATATCAGTAATTTTACCACGGTAATTAACGTTGCTTCCCGATAGAAGTACAAGGATTCGCGCCGCGTTTCTCTTTTCCGGTAGAATCCGTGAGATAGAAGAACAATTAATTACCGATCTCGTTAATCTACGTGTTCTTAATCTTCACGATCTACCTACTGATATACTAATCGACTGTAATGTAGCCACCGATCGATCCTGCTATCGTTGTGACGATTATCTTCTTTTCCTTTTCTTCTTCTTTTCTTTTACCCTAATTTCCTGCCTATTCGATGAGTTCTCTCGCCAGCTACAGTGACTAAGTTTCGTCAAGAAAATTCGTTCCTTTCTTCTACTTTTTTCTTAGATCGAATGGCGCGATATTTGCTTCCATTGACACACAAAATTCCTCGCCCTCGTATTTTCTCGAATCGGCCACCTCGACACTCGCGCTACTTTTATGCCTTTGGAACTTTGGCTCCAGTTGTTCCATGAAAAGGAAAAACGAAAACGAGAAGAGTCCTACGACTATTCAAACGTTCAATCTATTTACCATCTCGCAGTCTTCTCTGCACAAGAGTCGCTTACTACCTACTTTTTTCATTAGTCTTTTCATCTCACACCCTCGCGATCCCGTTTATCCGACTTTTCCTCGTTGCTAGATTCCCTGTGCTACGAGCTGCGAAGCTTGGCAAATAATTATGACGAATAACTGCCGGCAACTACTCTCTCTGTATCAAGGAATTACGAAAGAACGTACGATCGAATTTGTTCGGCATAAAATCGCCAACGAGAGCCAGCCTTTTCGAAAGTTTGCTTGTCGAAGCAGTTTAAACGGGCATTAGAGAACCGCGATTCGTTTTGGCCATCCAGCGTGATCCAGTTACCAGGTAATTACCAAAGCGTACTTTCGTTAGTAAAGTTTTCCTTGGGGCGAGCGGTGCAAAGCAGCCAGACAGACGTTTGCACGGTGCTTTTCTTCTTCGCTGTTCGTATACACAGGCCCGTGTGTCTACGCGCAGCCTATTAGCCATTGTAAGCAGCCACGCGAGGAACGACGAACTCGCCTGACCTTATCCACGGAGTTCAACGTTTTCCATATTATCAGGAACATCCTTTTCAGAATGTCTAGGCCGCAAATTGGCGTAAAGTACTGGCCGCGTGAAACGTTGCCTCGGTTTCGTCTTCTCGGTTCTCTTTTCTTCTGTTCGTGGCGTTATTGTCACCGTTACACGCGTTTATCGTGGGAGGTAGTTTATACACGGTGACTCAACCATTGAGCAGCGTCACTATTGTGCGATCCACGAAAGAAAAACCGACGCTGATACGACCATTGTTCGGAATTAAGAATTCTCGGCCGGCTAATAGCCGATTGCTATAGCGATAAACGGCCACTCTGGTTGCGTCCTATTCGTCCACGGACACGCGAGATCACGGTTTGAGGTTGAACTTTAATGAATTTCAATTGATTCGTCTTCTCCTCTCGTTTAGGAGAGCACACCGTCGTGGCTGCGTTAAGCACCGCGACGTGGATAGAGTTTATGATATGAACGTGACTTCGACGCTATTTTTTCTCAGATCTATCATTTCTATGCAGTTTTAGTCCGGTATTTACGATACCTCGCGTTTATGACCGGGATAAGTCAAGATTCCAATCACAAACCTCGGAGATATTCGGTTTCCTGTTTTTTTACTGCCAACTGCCGCGGACTCGTGCGAATATCCAATATATATGTATAGTTGCTCGTAAAAGTATTTGGATATCAGCCATAGAAGACTTACACATACAATATATATATATATATATAGATATTGTATGTGACACACGAAACATTTTGGATCCCGTTACGACGACAATAAAATTTCAAATAGTTTCATAGACATTTTTGCAAACATTTGAAATATTTACGTGGATTACTGTATGTTATTTTAAAAAACAAATCGCGAAATACCAGTAGCCTTTCCTAAAAAACTGTACCTTGCAGTCTTCACCAAACCAACGAAGAACGTCGAAATGCTTTACACCTTCGTCGGCTAACGATATTGTTGATTACCAGTCCTTTGATCGTCTCCGTTACTTCCCAGAGGTTTTTGCGATCGGAAACTGGTGCGAGCTAGCGTAGAAGGGAATGCATAAATATTAATCACCCGCTCCCACGGGAGAAAATGGAGCGTTAACGAGGTTGTTTGCCGACAGACGACAGACATTTCCATTGCTGATCGTTCGGACAGCGAGGCAAGACCTGCACGTTGTCGCAAGTTTCGCAGCTGTGTCGACACGCGGTTCAAACACAGTCGAGTTTCCATGCGATACGCAACAGCAGGGGAGAAATGGCAGCAGAAGAAGAAAACGCGGTATCATGCTGTGTCTCTCTCCTTGCCCTTTGTTTCTTCGTCGTTGGTAGACGCGCGAGTGTGGTCCCATCCTGAACCAATTGACTCCGTACAAACACCTCTTTTCTCTTCCCGTTTTATACGTCGCTTTTCTATTGTCTTCTCCATTGCTCCAATTTTCAAAGGAGCAAAGCTACTACCCGACTCTAGTTTCAACGTTTACAAAATTGCACAACTCTAGCGCCGTGGATTTTTTCGTTGAATCCTTGCCAGCGAAAGCTCCTTCTCGAATGCCCGTTTGACCTTAAAAGCTGTATCTGCGTGGGAAGTATGCAAAAATATTTTTCGATAGAAAGAACAAGGTGTCGGCTCTCGCGTGATAATTTCCCTGTATTTTGGGTCACTCTTTTCGTGGCCGCGCCCGCTCCACTTACGAAAGCGTGCTTTCGCAGACACGTGACATACACCGGTAATTTTTGTCTCGTAAATCTTGTACATTTTCTTCTCGCGTGTAACATTTCCCTCGAATTACTTGACTTTCATTTCTGACCGCTCGCACTCACGAACGATTCCTAACTGTCGCTACCTAGCTCGTTCTGTGCTTGTCGTTTCCCTGCTTCTTTGGCGTATTAGAAAGGGTATTCCATCGTTCGAATCGATTTGTTCGCGCCAAAGATTATCTGGTATGTGGAGTAGACGATGCGGGCATATTGAGACTCGAAATTTAAGGGACCGTAAAAAGTACAAACGATCCAAGCCCGACGTCTGTCTTTTCTCGCCCTTAAGCTTTGTTCGTAAAGAGAAGTCGTGGAATTCCTAGGTGAATTTAATATCCAGCGAACCGAACAGCAGACATGACTGCTTGACGTTAGCTAGCCGCTCGTAAAGGAGCCCCCTTCGAGTTTCGCATGACAATGGCCGTGTCATTCGAACCAACCAACCGAACCTGGACCCTTCCCCTATTTACATCTAGCTATCGCGGTTCGCGTGTTTTCGACTTGGAAGTTTGAAAAAGAACGCGTAAAAAAGAATGCGTTACTTTACAAGCTCTGTGACCGTTAGGACGACGACGATTCCATCAGGGATAATCCCGTTGCTTGTGAATGAAATTCATCCGTGAATTTCAATTTCGTGTGGGCTCACCGGCTTGGGCAAACATCAAATATTTACGGATCCCATACTTACGATCCGAAGCCCGATCGATATTAATTTACTCGCAGCGGAACGGGAGGAGGTTGCCGTGACGAAAAAGCCGATGAATTTACTAGCCGTTGGAAACGACGCTTGCTGGCGCCACGGCTCTTCGACTTTATCTCGCCTCTCAATTTCCATTATCCAAATGATATCGTGGAAGATCGGTAGAAACGACGATTAAATTCCTAATACGAGTATATTTCTGTTACGACCGAGTCGTCAGCTTCCTACGATCTGCCGATCTCAAATCATACAGCGCTACAACGGTTCGTTATTACTCATCGAAGGTATCGAGGCATGCTTGAAGCAGGCTGCCCCACGTGCTCGACGAGCTTGTCGCGCGGCAACACCTGTCGGAAGGTGTCGTCGCGTATCGCCCCGACCATACCATGCAGCTACCCCCGCGATATTCAAGGCCCGAGCGGCGTCCACGCACACTTTCTTCGTTTCACGGATGAGCAAATAATCAAGCGGCCGTAAGGTAAAAAGGTGAACGCGCGCAGATTCCCGTATGCTCGCGCGTTCGTCGCATGGCAGAAGGAAAGAGAACGATCGCGACGGGAGGATCGGTAATGAAGAAAGGAGGAGAGAGAGAGGCGCTGAAGTGCGTGAACGAGAGAGCAACGAAAGCGTAGTCGACGAAGAAGGAACGAATCGAGAGAGTAAGAAGAGCGGAGAAACGGCGAGAGCGACGAGGACGAAGGGTCTGTTGCGCGCCAGTGCAAGGGAACGGTAGAGTTAACTGGTGCGAGGGAGCAGCGGGCTGAGAAAGAAAGACAGAGAGTGGCAGAGAGAGAGAGAGAGAGAGAGAGAGAGGAACAGAAAGGAAGGAGCAACCAGACGGAGAGGGATAGAGAGTGCGTGAGCGAGAAGTGCGTGTGTGAGAGACACGGTAGCTTCTCATAGAGAAGAGACAGTCGCTGGTTCGCTGCAAGGCTGCTTACATCGAAGAGGCGAAAGAAACAGGGCCCACACCCTCCGTCTTTCGTCCTCCGTCGCGTTCCGTCTCGCGTTTTTTTTCTTCTCAACGTCGCTGTTCGATCTTCCGCTTCGCGCCATTCAACCAAACGTCATCGAGTTATCGGTCGACCGATTGCCAGTGATAGCCGCGATCTCGCGTCGGAACGTGTCACCGATTACGCGGAGCGTTTCGCGGGGGTAACTCCGATAACAGAGTGGTCACTAGTGTCTCCGGTTTAACCAATGAGATTGGTAGCATCGATCGCGGGCGAGTCAATCGGGATCATCCAAGGTAAACGACACGAACGATCGTGCCCGATAGAAGCGTTTCGATTAGAGGTTTCATCTCGATCGTGGGCGATCGACGGATTTTCGTGGAGATGTGCGCCAGAATTTTCTACGGGATCGAAAGAGACGATGAAGTAACGACCAAAGTGCAATTAAAAGATGGAAATAATTGGAGCGAAATACATCGAAATGATGTTGATCGAGGGACGCGCCTAACTAGCGTGGCGGGAAGAAATCGTTGAAAATTAATAGTGTTATGGTTAGCAACGTACGCGTAGTCCAGCAGCTTGGTCGGAGCCAGAGGTTCGTGATTGGTGCAACCGGCTTCCATGACTCGTTCCGAAAATAATCGTCGTATTTTTACCGTCTCTTTATGCCCACTTCGGGGCCGCTAGAAGCCGTACAAAGTGGCGTTAATTCCGTGTGAAGTAATACGGACGTTGTCACGCCTTCGTCATTGTAACGAGAAGCGATAATTTCTTCTTCTTCTTCGCTATATAAAACTCGTCGTTGTCGTCGTGCCTCTAGCAATGCTTACTTACGTATCTTACGTAAAGTCAGGAAATATTCTTATTTACCTCGACAAACGTCGGAGGTTCGATACCTGTGCCGTTATCTCGGCAAAGGGGTGGCAGTTTTCCGCGATGTCCGTGGCCTACTCGTGGCTCTCGTGCAGTCTGTCGTCTGATTTTCGATAAACGGCGTTTCCTCGTAGTCTTATCGCAGCTTTCTGTCACGCCAAACTTTCGCTAGTGCGGCATCCAACTGTTTGCTCGCATTTCACCCGAGCACAATACACGCCTCATCGACGTACGTTGTACGTGTACATGTTGGTCAACTGAAAACCTCTTCACGACACGCAAGCTTGTCCTCGATGTCGTCGTCGTCGTTGTTGTTCGCCATTCTCCGTCGGCTTTTCACGCGACGAAACGATCGGCAAAACACAAGTTCGAACACCTCGATCGCGTACGATTGGTTCCTCCACGGATTTTCACCTACGATTTCATCGACGATTTTCATTTCTCAGTTTTAACCGACGTTCGTAGATAGTACGTAAGCGTCTAACGGGAATTCTGGGCACGGTCGGATGACGAGATCAGTCGATCGATTCGACTTGGACCGAACGAAACGGCTGCCAGCCGCCGAGCGTTTGACGTTCTTTTCATTGCTCGCTTCGTTTCCTCGCAACTGTCACGTGGATTGAACGAAACAGAAAGAAGAAATGGAACACGGGCGACGAAAACGTCGCAAGATTCGACAATCCTTCTGGCGCGTACAATTCTTTCATATCGACGCCGCTATGTCTTTGCTCATCCGTCTCTCGGAAGAATGATTCACAGAACGCGTCAGGTAAAATGCCACGCAATCCGTATGGAGAAAATTTCCACTCCACGGCGATGAACACACCGGCTATAACGCGATCGACGATTTCGCGTATTTTTGTTCTTTAATCGAGCCAATATCTCCTTCGAACCCAGTTGCATCGATGTACCGATTATTGACATTTCCCCGATCACCGAAGGAAGTCCCAACGTCTATGGTCGAACAAGGAAACGAGGTTTTTGCAAGGAAACGCCCGTCTATCGAATTAGAAACAATATCGAATTATCATCCCTCGTTTCATTCTGCTTCCACGCCCTGTTACTTTCCACCACCCGTCTTAACTTCGAACGATCCAGACTCGTTTTACGAGCCTTCCGCGCTCGTTGCCGCTTAAAACCATACTTTGTAAGGTACATTTAACTCGTACGATCATTTGCAACTTTGTTCGCATCGGGAAGCGCAAACCGGCCAAGAATTTGGCGAACGAGTCGTTTCTCATTGACGAGCGTGGCCGATCCGCTGATCGCTGGCGCAGGTAAACGAATCCACAGTCTCACGATTCGTGTCCGCCCCTTTAGCCTGTCCATCGACCCTAACTAGCTATTTATATACACGAGCGTCTTGTTTCTGTGCTCGTTGCTTCTGCGTATCTATGTCGACGAGATACACGCGGTGTACGCGCGTGTTCACGCGCCGACGAGTTCGCTCGCCAGCTCGCTCGTCTCTGCTCGCTCGCGACCGTGCGCGACCAGTTATAAGCGGCAAGGGTATCGATACGTGCTCGTGCTGGAATACAAATACGCGAATCGTATACGAACGCGCGATCTTTGTTTTATTGCACCGTGCGCCAGTGCCAAGATCGAGATTTATACTCCGACTGCGCGTGTTCGTACGTCATTGAAGTTTATTAGAGCTTTGGTTCCAGCTAGAACGAAACTCGTTCTTTTTTCAACGGGAAATATAAGCCGCGTAATTTCAGACTCGTTAAAAGATAGACCGTCTCGTTTTAAGAGAGATTCGCAATTCTTTCAAACGAAACCCGGTGGTAAGTAGAACGAGAGCCACCCGTCTACGTACTTACGTCTAATTTGTAATTATCGCGTGGCTTTGTAATTATTCGTGGTTGACGCGTGTATTTTCAAAACGAGTCAGTCTCCTGTCTTTCCAAAAGGGGCGAGTCGTTTTAATGCCGAGCGCGCATAACGCGCGATTGTTTTCTACCAAAGAAGTCGCGTCTTCGGTTGCGTTTCACAAGATCCCTTCGAAAGGCAGACGAAGAACCGTGCGGTTTCCTGTGACGCGTCGCGATGGTAATGCTTAGGGCCGGCCACGCCTCTCTTCTATGCTCGCGTTTTGCTATTCCCTTTCCCGAGGTTCTAAATCCGTAGCAAAAAGGAGCAACCGTGAACGGTCGAATAACGGCAACGTTTCGAGCGGACTTTGCCACGATGAGCGTGGAATCGCTGGCGATTAACGAGCCGAAAAAAAAATTCCGCGGAAACTCTTTGTTCCCCGTGGCAGAGGTAGCGTGTCCGACTCGACGATTCCGCTCGAGTTCGCAGCCACGAAGAGGGGTAGACTCGGCTAAATCTGTAGCAAAAGCGAACATGCTTCAGCTTGGTTTTCAGAGAAGTCCTCGTGATTCGAGCGAGATCGTTTAAGACCCGCGGTGACTGTTTCCGTGGACGACGAAGGCGACATTACGCGTACCCCTATTCTCTGCTCTCGTATTTGTTACGTGTCTCTTCTCGTTTTTTGTCTTCTTTCTTTTCTTTTTTTTTTTATTTTTTATCGCAACCCTTTTCTTGTCACGTGCCATTGAGGATCGCTTATACGGGACACGCTTACGAAGAAAGAACAATCGTCCGATGTTCCATCCGTTGAATCACCTGTCAATAACCGTCGAAAAAGGAAAAGGAGTAAGCACACGACGCGTACCGCCATGTTGGACCACCGTCGTCACTCGCCGAATATGCTCGGCGCATAATTATGAGGGCGCAGCTGCGAGATGGCACGTATACATTTTTCAAAACCACCGCTATACACCTCCTCGCATATATTCACTCGGACGCGTCCGTGTCCGTCACACCGGGGACCGGAAGTGCCGCGATAGGCCATACACGGCATCGTTTATGGCCACTGAGTATCAGCCTCCGATCAGACGTATACGTAACGGTCGTTCGACTTTTTCGCATCCCTAACCATTTTGCCATCGCTAAAACAAACAAGAACGAATAATCAAATTTTTCCGACGGAAAGAACATCCGGTTCTAAAGATATCTGCATGCGAAAAACCTGTTCGCGTGCTGTTCGCTCTAAAGTGAAAAAATTATCTCGGAACCTTGAACGGTACAAGAGGTAATTAGGTGCTCCGCTTCCGTCGGATGATCCTGTCTCGCGATAATCCTCTTACCTTCACCCGTTTGACGCTCGATCCGTTAATCGTAGACCGACGTAACGCGTGGCGATCGAACGCCGCGTAAAGCTGGATTTATATCATCCTTTCCGACACGGCACGGTTACGGCACGGTTCCCTTCCGATAAACGTTCTTGCGAAAAATAAGATAGGAGCGTTCATATAAGCGTAGACATAGCGGTAACGGAACGGCACAGGCACGACAGAATACTGAAACGCGGGTTTTAAACGAGACCGTTCACGCTATCCGTCATCGTACGGTACGTGACGTTGCTATCGCGTGACGACCCGCGCCGTATAGTAAGCATAAATCCACCTTAATTCGGTAGTTCGCGTCGCTCAATCGACCGGAACCACGAAGAGGATAGGATAGGATAGGATAGGACAGCGTGGAAACCGCGTGTGAAAGTAGCGATGCGTGGAGCCGGTGTTGCTTGTTTCTCATCGGGACGAAACGCATCCGAACGCTCGATGGCCATTGTTCGCCTATCGTGCGCGCGCCTAGTTCGATGAACTTGGAGATACTTTTGTCCGTGGATCGTAACGCGCCGCGAATCTATCGGCGTTTTATTTACGCTTCGGTTCGTTTTGTTCTGCGAAGCGGAGGCGGGAACAACGGACCGCTTCTGCTCTTACGCGATACACGGAGCCGCATCTATCATCTGTGCTATCGAGCCGTGCGAAAAAGGAGAGAGCCTGGTCGATATGAATTAACTCGTTGATTCACGAGAACGCGAGCAATTTCATAATTTTCAGCGTTTCCCTTCTCGTAAATTGTCGCTACTGCGAAACCATATCTATCGGCCACGGGTAAATTCATCGTCGCTGCCTCCTCTAAAACTGGAACATATCGAGCAGAAACGAGGCAATTAATGAACCGTGAACTCGATTCGAACACACGTCCACGGAAATGCGTTGGCCAATTAGCGATTTATGGCGAGAACCGCGTGAATTTTCCCAAGACTCGCGATACCCTCGTTGCGTAGATTCGAATCGCACGATCTTCGCGGTGCTTCCCATGTCCATTAAAAAAAAAAATCAATTCCGCAATAATTACGACGAAACTTGGTTCCACGAAAAGAATCGAAGCCACGATTATCTGGTTGTTACAATCGTAACTTACGTCAAACGATAGACGATATCGCGGCGGATAGACCCGGTCGCGTGCAATGTCAGCGGGGACCGAAATATTCCGCGTAGCCCACGTCCACGATTCTGTAATCTGTTTGTGCCGATGCGTAATAATAAAACGAACGAGCCGACAGGAAAGACGGGGACGATAAGTAAGATGATAAGGGATGGCAAGGCGAGGAATCGTTGCTCGTTGTCGGTCGCGAACCGGATGGCGCGTATATGCGCGACACACCGTGTGTGCTTGCTGCCGCCGCCATGTCGGTGCACGGCGCGGCGGTTCGAAGTTCAAGGCCGTGTCGTGCATCCAGCCATGTAATTACCGCTGAAACTCTCTCGTGGAAAAAAACGCGCTTGCGAAGAAACGGGGCTCGACGGGATCAAGGAACATGCGACGCCTAAATTCATGAAACCTTATCACGGCGACACGGCGTTTCGCAGAAACTTCTCACGCGAAAATCGTTTCTCCGCGTTGCCTCGCGGAATACTTTAATCTCTCGTCGGTGGTCGCGGCAGCTGTCAGCGACGATGCCTCTGGACTAGCCGCGGATCGATAATTCAACGTTCTCACGAGGCCAATCCAAAAAGAAGAAAACGAATGGAATGGTCTGGACGGCCAGGAGAGGGGTTGAAGAGGGATCGAAGAGGGATGCATGAAAAACAGTATGCTCTCTCGTCGCACACTAATTTGCATCGGAGATACGTATACGTAGAGAGCGCGGCGGCAGAATCTCCCTTTTTCGGCATGGCAGCCGCGTATCAACAAGGGTATCTAACGGTGAACAAGGGGCGAGACTCGTCCAGACTGGGGCGATAATGCTCTCGAACGTGTCGTCGTCGAGCTTCCGCTTCACTCGTATCGGACAAAATTAAATATTTTATCTCGCCGACGAAACCGTGCCTCTCTCGCGTTCTCGATGAATTTTCTAGAGAAGATTGTCAGTTAAACCGCGGTGCCAGCTAGAGAATTTTCCCATTTTCATCGAGAACGAAAAAGGCGGAGGGAAATTCTCGAAGAGGAATAATGGAAGAGAGAGAGAGAGAGAGAGAGAAGGGAGAATCGATCGCGGTACGGCCGACGTCATTTTTCTCCGTGGTATTATTCCGAATCGAAGTTGTCGTACAGGATGCAAGCACGTCAAGATTACGTACGTGCCAGGAATTCTGGGATATTGACGGCATCGAAACCTACGAATTCTTCCTGTCGTCTCTGTTGTTCGTCTATCCGCCGCCGGCTTTATACAGGAGAGACTTTAATTTCCCGGGAATCGACCGGGCACACTATCGTCGTCGTTTCAAACTAGAGAAAAAAAAAGCCATCGATAGCGATTGCTTTCCCTGCTGCGAGTTTATCGCGTCCTCGAACGCATCTCGAACACGCAATTTCTGTTCTCGTTTCTCGGCCGATTACTCCAAATACTTCCTATCTCGCGTCTATCTTAGCTCGCGAGCGTCTGTGTTCGATGATAACACGCCAATCGATAGATAAATCGAATTAGGCTCGTAGGAGAACAGGGTATACGTACCTATTGGTATCGTGGCTTCTCCATTTCCTCTTAATTATCTTGTTGGAACTCGCCGATATCGAGGCTCTGACACAGACCGTTATTTCGACGGAATATTACATCGACGACGAAGAACCGAATCGTTCCTAATTTCCAGAGTTACCGAAGAACCGACGTTGGCGAAAGTTTCGCCGTTGTAACTTTCGAAACAAAAAGTCGATCCATCCGAAGCCTGGGACCCGGTTCCCAACCCTTCGTCGAAAGTAACAATTATCGGTGCTCGCGAGCTCTTTTGCTTATTTAAAACTACTAGCTAAAACGACTAGCGGAAGAGGATGGCGTAATTGCTTCGCTATCGTGGCTCGCAAAAGGCGGACAGCAGTGTTTACGAAACAGAGTCGCGAAAGTCGACTTGATTTCGTCCGTAAGTTCGTTGTCTACCTTGCTCTGTATGCCGTATTAATCTCGTGTGACGGGCAAATTCCGTCGCAAGGATAATTAAATTGTCTGCGAAAAGGATTAATTAAACCTTGACATTTCGTCTATCCACGCGATAATCTCATGACCCATCGGATCGTTAAATCCTGCCCAGGCAGTCCTGACGACGTAACTCGCGTTACTACAAACGTATCGATCCGACTGGATGTCGTAACAGGTTGAGAGCAGCACGTGGTCGAATATAATATCGTTGAAAGATACAACTTGCTACGGAGTTGCTGTTGCGAATATTCTTTCGATATTCGTGGTCGTATCGCTGGCGTTTCTAACGATATTCAATCAGATCAATATGTACGAATCGTGGTGACGTGGTTTCAGTCACTCGAACGTCCCGATATACAGGCGCACGACGTGCCGGCCAGACACACAGGTACGTGCAAATTTTCAAGAGGTTGCGGATAGGTCTCTGACCTAGGCGAGCTGCAACGCGCACACTTCGGTCGCAGTGAATATTCCATTCGTAGTCACAGGAAGTAGCGTGAGAGTTATATATGCGCATAGGCTCGAACGGGGTTGCGGCTATTCCGGCTAGCGGCTCTCGAGGGTTGTTCAACTATCAGGGACGTACCTCTCCGACCACTCGATACATCGTAGTTCCGCATTATCTCACGACCCGTCTCTCGTGAAAATAACCACGCGAATTAACTCGTCGTTGTGCGCGAAACGAACGGCTCTGACGGTAAATTGTTTTCTCGGTTCGTTTCTACATGTGCATACGTAACCGTAGCTTGGACAGGCTTAATATTTTCCATGTTTAAAGGATTATTTCGAAAATAGAATAAACGAGTTTACGAGCGCGCTCAGGCAGTCTGAGAAAGCTCTTGTTTTCCAGCTTGCCAAATGTTAGGCTAGTCTGACGGCGATAACACTCGACAACCTAGGTTTCAAGGACGCGCGAACATTGTATACGAGTAATCGAGTTAATTTCGTCGATTATGCCTCTCCGTAGGGTCGGCCGATGTTGCGGTTATTCCAGTGCTCGACTCTCCAGGGGGTGCCGAGCTTGTCCTTCGCTCAGGGACGCATCCTTACGCGAAACCGAGTTTCCAGAGCGCGTCGAAGCGCACCTATTACGAAATCACCGCCGAAATTAATTCGAACGGTTCGATAACAAGTGCGAAACTAATTTGGCAAATGGCACGGTATCTTCGCTCGTTCGGATACGGACGAATTTGCAGCTACCGCATTGGCAAACGTTCGAAACGCTGGCAGACGTTGCCGGATGCTTCGCCAGCGAGTTCGCGGCTATCTCTACCCAACGAATCGCACGGAAACCTGCCGCTCGAAACTGCCAACGAGAGAACGTTCGCAATCTTCGAACTAGTCCATTTCCAGCCCTTTCCAGTTTTCCAAATCTTTTGATACCAACCCCTGAAAACAATATCGCAATGCTGAAAAATACCAACGGCCGCCTTTCGTTTCCATGCAAACAAATCGCGTGTAGCGTGACAAACGGTACAGAACGGTCTACGAGTAATGGAGAGAATGAGAGAGGAGAGTAATATGGAGGACAGGGCAGAGGAGAGCTCGCAGGATCGGACGCAAACGTTCGCCCCTGAGCCGTGTGTGTCGGGGGTTGCGAGCCGTGTCAGGATCGAGGGTAGGCGGCCGACGAACCAAGGGAGGCCGATAGATAGGGATGAAGGGAGAAAGGCTCGGTGGGTGAGTCGTACCGGGGGAAGGACGCCGGGCGTCGCGGCGCAGGCTGCCGCACCCAGCAAAGCGCTTGCTCCCCTTGAACCGGCAAAACGTATACCTGACGCAACCGAGGAGACGCCGAGCGCGCGTCGTTCTCGCGACACGCTGTTGCTAGGCGCTCGTTTTCGAGCAACGATTCCGCTCCGGGAATTCACCTCGCTGTCCACCGAAGCCGTCCATCCGCCTGCGTTTCGCGGATTTCCAACACCGAGCCAAGGTCACGACGCGTTCGCGTATCGCGTTCCACGAAACTTGCCAATCTGAAACCCGGTACTATCCGCGCTACTTGCCCTTCGCGTCCTGCGCGTCCTGCGCGTCCTGCGCGTCTTTTGCAAGCGTGCTACGAGCCGGTGTTCCCTGTTTGCGTCCTGTGTTCGCCTGCGCGGCTTCTACGTCTTCCTGTGAAGTTCTCCGCTTTTATACGTGACATCGATACGTGAATTCGAGTGAAGTTTCCAAGAGCGACAAGGGAAGACGAGGTGGTTCGAGGGATGAGATAGGAACTGACGAAGGTAACCGAAAACTGGCTGGAGAGGAAAGTCTTACGAAGTGTTCGGAACTCGGGTTTGTCGTGTCAAGAGTTGGAAGGAATCGCGATACATATATCGGCACGTATGCGACAGGAAGTAGACAGGAAGGTGAAGTGCGAACCAGTGGGTGGGTGACGAAGAGAGGAGGAAGATTTCGAAGCGCCGTGTCAAGGTTGCACGACCTTGATTCGGTCAGCGACACGAGCTTGGCTACGTTTCGCAAAATCGTGCGCGGAGCGCGCGTGTACCGTCACGAGCCGCTTCGAATTTTCACAGAAGCGTCCTCGTCCTTTCGATCCTTCCGATGCTTTTTCTCAACTCGGATGTCTTTGTCCGCGCATAAACCGCGAGTACATTAATCGCTATCGAAGCACCAAATTTTATAGGACCGTTAAGAGGCAACTATAGGGACAAGGTCTTAAAGTTCCACGAAAGTTCTCCGGCTTGCGAATCGTATAATTTTAGAAACGGTTTTATTTCTCCAGACCAGGAGAACGTCTAGTTACCCGAAATATCGACGCGAATGTAACTTTATATCGTCCCGGGCACGCTTTTCTTCCACGATACTTTTTCAAGCCGGAAAACGCGCTCGAGAATATTTATAAACTACTACAAAGTCGTTCTTGATAAAACACGCTTCGTTCCCCCAAACCGTTTCGTTTCCCTACGCTTGAACGTGGATTAATCGAATAGTCGTTCGATCCTGCCTGACCCTTCTGAATTTCATTAACACGACCACTCTCTTATCTCTAAATACGCATATGCATCGAAGCGAAAGAAAGCCGATTTTCGCCGACGTAGACGGAGCGCTTAGCATCGCGAAAATGTTCGCGGAGCTTGCAGGCTAATTACCGTACCAACGGGAATAACACTGCGGTAGTCGGCCCTGCGGAGACTGCAGACAGACGTGGGTGGTGTCCATCTTGAAATAGATTGCATGCCTTACCGGGAGTCGTGCGAGCTTTTTCACGAATTAAATCTCTCTCATCCATTCGCCATAAACTACGTTCCAACATAGATATACGTTTTTTTCGAAAGTACTCGAGTCAAACTCGTTGCAAGAGAACAACCCCTCCGCTGCAAGGGTATTTTTCGAATGCGATGAAAGTTTGAATTCGCTGCAGGAAATACAGTTCCCGTAGTTTCGTGGAACGATCAGTCGATATCTCGACTGAGTAGTTTCGTATTTATGTTCGGTTCTGGCGGAATTTACGTGACGGGACTGGAAGGTCTGTGGCCAGGATTAGGCGGTGCCCCGGCCTTTGGGATAGGTTAGGTTCGTCCTCATAGATGTAGGCGAGTGCACGCGAGATCTTTATCGGTTTTGGAAGTTGCTCGCAAATCGTGCAACAAGAGTTTCCGACGCTTGGAAAGATGAAGGTACGGCTTAGATAAGAACGCCCGTGTCTTCCCGCCACGCTCCGCGATAGAGGACATTAAGCCGGCTTTTCCGCTTCCCCGTGCGGCAGCGGAAGGAACTCGGGAAAGAGTTCGTTTGAAAGCGATTACCTTGCATAGAGATAATTGTTTTAAAATTGCGTCGATGGTTGTTCACAGTTGTCAAGCAACGATAGAGACTGTCGTTTAACGAAGATCAGAATTAGAGTAGTCCGTGGAAGCCGTGAAATATAGAATCGCGAGTTCGGTAGATCCGGTAGCCAGCTCTTTAATCGAGGAGGAGGACGGCATAAAATTTCCACCGCATCTCCGGTGTGTGTTTCCGACGGCGATATCGATTCGAAAGTGGCGGTGCAGCAAATGCACCGGAAAGGGAAGAAACATCACCGGTAAACGAAGAAGTTGCATCGAGCTACCATTGAATTCCGCCGCTTCGTGCGCGACGCTGCAAATCCTACCAACACCGGGACCGACCGCTTCCCTTCGAAAATACGTTCTCTCTTTGCTTCAGACAACTCTTTCGATAAAATCGCGAATGTCGTTGCTATAGCGAAGCAACAGTGGAAGAAAAAAAGACCGCGTCTTCCGTCCTGAAGATTTATTTCACGCGTACACGTTCTCGAACGAAGTGTTCTCTACCTCGCCGTGCCGATGAAAACAGTGACTAGTGGTGGGTGATGATCAGTGACCCACCGTTTCGAATGAAGTGGTTTTAGGATGATGGTGGAGCGTGTCGAGGACCATCTCTTCATGTATCGACGTCCCGTTTACCGAGTCTTCCAGTACCTCGAAACCACCGAGTAAGTATCACGACGAAAACGCATTTCTCCGCGATTTCACGCCGATCCTGTTTATAGCTGTATCGCGTTATCGAACGCGATCGTTTCCAGCGGCTTTGTTTCGACGAAAGACGTCGAAAGATGCGCAACGACGACGAGACGCAAATGAAACAAATTACGCGTTTCATCGGCCATGGGAACGAATCGAATCTCGATAATATTCGATCTCGTCGGAGAGGTTTTGGAAAGTTTGCCCAGAGGGTTCGAGATGGTTCCGGTTCCTTAGACGCTGGGTATCCAGCTGTTAGAATCTTCAGAACCACGGAACAGGCGTTTAAACAAAGGGGTTAGCTCGTTTGAAGAGCAGCCAATGGCAATTTCCATGCATAAAGCCTTTGAAAGTCCCTCTTCCAATTCGTGAATGGAGGGAAACGCCGCGAGGGAGATTCGAGTGGGAGTAAAAGGAGAAGGAGGAAGAGGAACGCAGATGGTTTCGCGCGAAAACACCTTCTTTTTTCGTAGACCGTGTTACGTCGATGGCAACGGGTAACCATGGCGAAATTGCCATCATCGACCACAGTCTACCCTCCGGTAACCGTTTCTAATTGATGCTATTAAACGAACTTCGATATAGCCGGTGCGCAGCTACCGTCGTTTCCTTATACTTGCAAACTTTCGAAATCTTTCGAAACTAAATTTTATACCTCTGCGTCCTCGACAAAGGGATCCTATCCCATCGTTCTATCGACGTTACTACGTCTCCGTTTCTCTTTCGTTCGACGATAACATCGCTTTGCGTCGTAGGTTGTAAAGTTTTACTGCGACCACTTTTCCAGCGGAAAATTTACCTCGTCGAATAGTTAGAAAGAAGTCACGTGACGTGGAAAATGAGGAAACTTTGGTCAGGATGCCAGCCGGAACTCGCTGGTCAGACCTTACCTAAAAAGTTCCGGCAGTCGTCTGCGACGCTTTTCACAAGTGGTTCTATTGCTACTACCTGGATCTATGTGCTTAGTTTCGAGTCGCGTCCGCTCGCCGCAAGAGCTACCTAGGTAAACAGTGATATCCACGGTAATAGTAATTCCCTCGCTTCACACGAGTAATCGAAATTTCGGAATAATCGAAAAGCGAAGAGGATTCGATGTTATCCTAAGCACGAACGATACGAATTTTAACACAGATTCGAAATCAAAAACGCAACGTATGGGATAATAAAGTTCGTTCGAGTCTTGATAAGCGATCTTTGTTGCGCAAATAGGATGGTTCGCAACACTTTTCCACGCTACGAACGAGTTTCATTGTTCGAAAGCTGTTTGGAAACCGAGTCCGCCTTTCCGTGCGAAGTTCAACGAGCTTTTAAGCCACGAGAGTCATAATTTTAGAATTTAGAATTCGTTCCATCGTTCGTTCGACGTTTGGCTGGCCTGGCAGGTCGAGCAGCGAATTTTCGAGAGAGAACGTCGACCTTCGATTTTACGTTTCGCACCAGGCTGACCGCGTCGTCTCGGATAGCATCGAATCAAGCTCGAATTGATCGCCGTCGTCCCATGAATACTCCCGTATTTAACGGACATAACCGTGCCGAGATTGTCGAGGAAAAGGACATCGAGTGAAACGTATCTGCTTAATATCCTGTTAAAGAATAATCAACTCGAGCACGAAGGTAACTCGAAGCACCTGGTGCTGATCTTTCAGGTTAACTATCGCTTGTTCAGATTCGCAAAAAGTGGATAACCACCGCGATCTTTCATGAGAAGTTCCGCTCAATTCCCTCTGCTTGATATTCTATGATTTCCTATGGATTGGAGTTTGCCCTTTGCAACCCTCTTGGTGAAATGCGTCCATCCTGTGGTCAATTAGCGGTCACTTTCTCGAAAATCGTATCGATTACCTGGCTGCTGTCTTCGTTTTCTGGAGGTTTCCTTCCGGTTCCAGTTATTTCCTATAGAACGATGTCTATCCGTGTTAGCGGTAAATAATCTATCGCTCTAGAGATTTCTTTGCGGCGATACTTCCCTCCAACATATCCGCACCGTACTCTAAAGAAATTGAAGCTTGGAACAATTTCCAAAGTCCGAAGAAGCAACTCTGTAACATTCTTCGTGAATTCTTTAGTTAGGAAGAAATTCAGTTTACCAAGAAAAATAAACGCGAATATTGCGACGAATAAATTGGGACGGTAAAAAGAGAAATAGCTTAAAAGTGCCAAACGCGTCAGGATAAAGAAGGAAAAAGGGGAAGGAAGATGGAGTTGAACTACAAAGTTATCGATGTGAAAATGTGCCACGATGTTCGCGAACTACCTACATGTATGTATGTGTAGGATCGTGTCGGAGTCGCAATGCGGATGCACCTCGTATTCCATCTCCTTGATTACACACCGTTGTCATGCATTGGGGCGATCGATCCAGCTAAGCTAGATCATCGACGATGCTATATGCATGTTAAATCCTACAAAGACACCATGAATATATCTGAATTTCAGACCACGGAGAACACAGCGGTCTTGCTTCTCTATGAAGTAACTCGGCGAGTCCGCAACGTAAAAATATAGATTCTCGTAAAGTTAGTGGCTCTATCGGAACGGTCGAATATACCCTGTGAATGATTTATTCCCGCAGACTATTGTTTAACTTCTATCCTTCGCTTAAATGCCATTAAACACCGTCAGCTCGTTGTCCCGTGGAGAACCTTTCACGCCGCAACTCGATCGCGTTGCGAGACTTGTCGGACTTGTATTTTCTTCGCCCGGTATTGTCGATGCTTTGCATTCCTTCTTCTGCACCCGGTTACCGCGTTTTCTTTGCAGCCCAGTTTTACCGTGATTGCAACCTGTCGTCATTTTCTCTCTCATCCCTATAGGACACGTACGTATCTCCGAGAAACGAAGTTAGTTTGTACAAGATGCGCGTTTCTCCTTCATTCCGACGAAAACGACTCGCTTCGAAGCTCACGCAGGGAGGATCGAGTACAACCCTTAACCTTAAAGGTCGATTAAACGGAAACAGAAAGCAAAAAGAGGATCGCGTTGGAAGTTTCATGGAGGTGAAATATCGATCGATCGGCGTCTCCAGGCAGTCTGTTGGCGCGATCGTGCACCGACTTGGAACAGCCGATCACCCTGTTTATTTGCGCCGTAGGAATTGCGCTAGCGACGCGATTTTTCATCGACGTCCCACGCGTTAGAGCCAGTGAAACACGGACACAGAAGAGAAAGAACGACTCAATAGGGAAAGGAGAGGAGAAGAGAGAGAACGGCAGGTTGTCCGTTCGACTCGTCGATCAGTTTCTATCCGACGTCGAGGCAGCGCGTACGCGATTCGTGGCAAAGAAACGCGAACGAGGGTGTGTCGAGCTGGGCAAGGTGAATCGCGTCCGCGGTGTTTCAAGGTGCGAGGAAAAAAGAAGAAGGACGAGTCGGGTTTCATTTCCGCGGTGAAAAATTCTCCACGTTCTATTTTTCCTATTGAAAATCGTACGCTACTCGGCACAGCCGTGTTCCCCATCGGGGCCGGAAAACTCGCGAAAACGATCGGGGACTCGGGACGTTGAACCAGCCAGCGCAAAATTAAAATCGCACGCGATGCCTGTTCCTCGTCTTTCCCCCTATGCCATGGCTATATTTCGAGACACGGCGACCGCGCAGCCTGCCCCAGCCAGATGTAATTCAATTTCGTAAAACGAGACCCATGCGATCGTTCCGACACAGTTCCCTCGCGTCTCGATTCGCTAGCATCGATCACGAGGATCGAATGGACACCGTACGAATCGAACGATCTACGCGCTTAAGAATCAAGTTACCACCGTTAAGAAACGAAAGTAGATGGGCTACGAATGACAAAAGACTATGACGAGACAACCGGATCGAGCGAAGCTCGCTAAGACACCGATAAAGCGATCTACGATTCGATCGAGCAACTTTCAACGGCGACTGCTCGAGTGCTTGCTATTCGATGACGCGTCTAACCAACTGATTGTCGGTCGACGAACATTCCGCGGTATTGCCTCGGCGGATAAGTAGATATTCCTTGATTCGTTCGATGAGTTGTACGTGATTTCGTACGAGATCGTCCAAGACTGCGGAAGGATAATGCTGGAGCTGGTGGAACGCAAGGCCAACGGAATCTCGTGGCCGAGCTGTCGCGGCCAAAACTTAGAATCATTGGGCAAAGATCCCAGAGGGGTTTTTTTTCTCCGACGAGACAGAGCATGTCCTCGGGAGAAACGATGGAGAAGAGAGAACGGCGGTTTGCTGTGCTCCCTGGGGCAGTTGAGATGCAACGACTCCTACACACCTGACACCGTGGGCACGTGGAAATTTCACAGGGTGTCTCGTCCGAGGTAAACCTCAAAGAAGCACGAAAGAGGGCAGACTGAGGAAATAGAAACGTCTGCAGGAATAAGCGGAGGAGGAGAATTTACATCATCGAGAGTCTTACTTGTTCCATCCTCGCTGTTCTTACGCAATTAAGATTCCTTCGTGCAAACAGAGATCCCGTAAATCGTGCGACTTCCGCGAAACAAGCCAGCGACGATTTATTACTCGCGCTTGCGTTTTTCCGTGGCGACGAGTATGTTTCGCGGCTTGTAACGAGCGTTAGAGGCACGCGAGCCTCGTTACGGCTATGACGATGCAAAAGCGCAATAGAGAAAGTAATAGTGAAAGGTAAAGTGCGTGGGCGATAGTCGCAGGTGCGTGGTGGTCCTGCTCGTGCCGAGTCGAGCCGCTCCGCCGTCGGGTCAGGGACGCACTTCTCGTATCCTCTCTCTTTCTCTCTTTTCCTGCCTCTTTTCTCCCTCTTTTTATACCACCGAGACTACCCTCCGCGACGAGAAACTCTCTTAGTAGCCGCTGTCGTCGCGTGCTCCCGATTTCTCGCTGCGACACGTCGCCCTATAGAAACAGTCTTTCGAACGATAACAGTCGTGTAATCGGTACGATCTCGTTCGCTGATCACGCTGAAATACTCGATCGTAGCAGCTCATCTTCGACACTGACGACAGAAGAAAGTAACGCGTCGCTATTTTTCTCGATGCGAATCAACTTTCGAATCCCATCGACTGTTTCGTCTCCTTGATATTCAGCTACGAACTAACAATAAGTTGAGCTCGGTGTTTGCGCTTTGTAATTAGCGGGTCGCAAGCTATTTAATATTATTCGCGCAATTGAATTAATTCGGCCGATTAAAAACGACGAGGAATGAATATTCGCCGTGGGGACGGAAAACTGGCCGCCAACCTTTCCGGTCGTCCCTCGTCCTTCGATCTTGTATATCTCGACTTTCTGAAGAAAGATTCCTCCGGCCGATACCACGGCGGCATTTAACAATTACGCTGGTTGCGCGACTCTTCGTTCGCCGTTACGTTGCTCCAAAGTGCCACGTGAATTAAAAGGCCGATCGACTGTACCGGCTTACTCGAGCCGATAATCGTTCGCGGATCATGCGCTTGATTTTATACGAGGTACGTAACCGCGCCGTGAATCGGTGTAACGTTGCGCGAATAATTAATTCGTGCTTTGCTGACCGACAAACGGTTGTTCCATCCGTTGTACGCTGTTAATGAAGCATTCGCTGTATTTTGCCGTATTTTATTCCTTTCGATACAGTTCACCGTTACGTTTCGGTCGTTTAACTTGTGACAATTTAAACGAGCGGCGAGCGTACTTCTCGCGTAGAAAAACGATTATTAAATGCTTCCAGCCCATAGGTAAGTTATCCCATTTTTTAGAGTAAACTCGCGTTCTTGGGTAGAACGACCTGGTTCTGATTCGAAGCGATCCCTTCCACGATTCAGTATACCAGACGAATAGCTGGTGGTTCTCGGCGTAAATGCTTCGTCCCTGACCGACGGCATTCCTTAGGCGGACGACGCTCGTAATATACATTTGCATTAATAGCAGCGATGCAAACACGAGGCTCGGCTGGAACTGCTCGACGACGCTTTCGTGCGTCAGCTTTTTCACGAATTAGTCGTGAGACCTCTCGTTCTACACACGCGTGAAAAGTTGCGTCACCGATGTTGCGGGTCCGTCGAGGAACGCGAAAAGTCAATACAAAGATGAAACTTGTTTCGGTGATCGCGCGTACAAGTGGCTGAGGAATGTATCCGGAAGCTGCGAATACTTTCAACCGAGCGTAGTAAAGTATCTTCTTACCATTGCATTCGCGAAGATTTTGCCATTTTCCAACGCGTTGCTTTCAGCTACTCGTCGAATGGTCTCGTAACTCGGCGACGGAATGATAATCACGCGAAATCATTTTAATAACGCGTCGAGACGAACGTCTATCTCCGATCATCGATTATCGCGAGACGCAAATCTCAGCGTGAATTCGAGGTTCTTTTAGAACATGTTCACCGAGAGCAAGCGCGTTAAGCTGCCCGGTTCGTTTGAAAAGAGTCGCCGGTTTTAGAATCGAGACCGGCAACTTCCGTGAATGCCTGCTCTCTCCCGCGGATACACGGGTCCCGAGCAGCCTGAATCGCTAACTATGTAAGTGCAACGCGCGGGCAAATGTGTCAGAAGGCCGCGTCCATAAGGGGTAGCTATGAAACGCGGACGGTTGAATGCGGTAGCGTACAAACACGTGCAGCCTCGTTTTTCAAAAGCCTTGCAACATCGTTCACGCTACGCGAACTTTTTATCGCAACCGACGCTCGGCTAGATCTAGCCGCGCTATCGTCTTTGACCCCGTACACGAAGAGGGTTAACTCTGCAACTCTTTTGTATGGAAAACGTTTGAGAAAAGTCCCTCGCCCTTCTCTTACCGAGTCACGATTCAGAAGGTTTCTTTGCGTGTATTTTAGGAAACATCCTCTTTCGTCAGGAGCGATGAGTTAGGTTGTCCCAAAAGTTTCTTTCGCCTTGTAAGGAAATCATGGATGCGCCACGTTCTCTGTTTTGTATTATTTTTGTCGAATCGTGTACGATCGTAATAATAGAAACAGAAGAAAATGGATCGTAGATGATTCGATAAAATAATACGAAAGGAAAAAAGGTTGTGCGTCTATTGCTTCCTTACAAAAGGAAAGTTCCTTCGCGTGTATTTTAGGAAACATCCTCTTTCGTCAGGAGCGATGAGTTAGGTTGTCCCAAAAGTTTCTTTCGCCTTGTAAGGAAATCATGGATGCGCCACGTTCTCTGTTTTGTATTATTTTTGTCGAATCGTGTACGATCGTAACAATAAAAATAGAATTCAAATAATAATATGAAAGGAAAAAAGGTTGTGCGTCTATCATTTCCTTACAAAAGGAAAGGAACTTTCGGGACAACCTAATATTACGCTGTTTCATTGTAGTATCTATTCGCGATAGCCAGCGAACAGCGAATCGGTCTTCCATCAAATCGAAGACGAACAACCGAGATATTTTATTCGGCTATCTCTCGTGACGTCATCGATGCGATCTTCCTCTGGTGAAACGCCGGATTCGTCAACCGTAGATACGTTAAAGTTATCGTGTAAATTTTAATCCGCGTGATAAAGATCATCGACGAAATGTCTGACCGTCTTCGTTAATGGTCATTTCCTGGTGAAACACATCCTCGCCGAATTGCAAATGTAGTAGATAGAAGAATGGTGACTAGTGATTGTATCGCGTGTATCGCGTTGTGCTTTTGTAACATCGAAAAATACCGAGCAAAGTTTGACACCGCGAGAGGAACGGCTGAGGATAACCGTCCGATGAACAATCCTGATTACTCGATCATTCGCATGCGAAATCTTTGTCCGTAAGCGTCCAGAAACATATATATCATGACGTTATCGTGAACTCTTGATTAAAGCAGGGATTTTAATAATGAGAAAAGAGAAAAGAAAAAGAAAGAAAATCGTGGCAATTTAAAAACTTGTCGTAATTGAACGTGCCAACAGGGAGTTACCGTGTACCATGTCTAGAATACAAGTTTCTTTGCTTGTCGCGAAATACCCATGTTTCACCGACAACGAAATTCGCTTCGAAAAAGAGTTTCAGAAGAAATTCTTCCCTCTATGGTCCGATGAATAATTAATCTTCTCGACGCAAAGCTTGCGCGTTAGTTACCTAGTGCGAGTCGAGGTTTTATGAGATAATGCATAATTGACGCGGTCGTTCCCGTGTCGTCGACTAAGCCGACTTCTTTACCAACCCCTTTTTATTCTTCCGTTTTTCTTTTTTTTTTTTTATACAGCCATGAGGGGATGAGCACTGGCGTAGGAGATGGAGCTGGAGGCGGAGGTGGCGTACAGGGAAGCGGCGGCGGAAGAAACACGCCGCCCCATGGATCGCCCACCCCCATGGACAAGGCGACTCTAAAGGTCCATCTGCCTAACGGTAAATTTCTACCTCGATCGAATTGAACAAAGTCCTACTCAAATTAATTAGAAGAATTATTATCGTTATTATTATTCGATAAAACTGATCAAATATCGGGACAAAAGAAGGGAGCGTCGTTTTGCCGTGAAAAAGATTCGAGATTGCTCCGAGTGGTAAACCAACGTGTCTTTTTTTTCGTAGTGAAAGTCGTGTGATTTTCAGGTGGTTTCAACGTTGTTAAGTTCGGCGATGCGATCGATGTGAGGGGCATCATCTCTTTGGTAACTAGTCGATTATCGGTTGGAACTAGACACTATAGAAACCTATACGCCATGAGACTGCATCACCCTGGATCGGGGGAGAGCTACTGGTTGCATCAAGACACAACCATGTATCAGGTATTTTCACATACATACTCCGTTCCGAAACAAGTTTTCTTATTAGAAACAGTGGGATTAAGACTCGTTTCTTATTACCAGGTTCAAGAAAAGTACGAGAAAAAGCATCCTCACTGCGAGTGGAGGTACGAGCTGAGGGTACGATACTTGCCACAGAATCTGAATGATCTATACGAAAAAGATAAAGTGACCTTCTACTATTACTACGATCAGGTATCTTCAAGAATCAACCGAGCTGGTTGATCAACTCCTTCGATTTTATAATAGTTGAACAGGATTTAATCGCTTATCTCGTAGGTACGAAACGATTATCTCTGCGCAAACCACGCAGCTCTTGATCAGGATGTGGCGGTACAACTATGTTGTCTTGAGATTCGCTACTTCTTCAAAGACATGCCACAGATCGCGCTCGACAAGAAGAGCAATCTCGAGTACCTAGAGAGAGAGGTAAGCTCATTGTTCCTACGAACCTACGTTGATTGGTTTGTTTGAGAGTTGTGCTGTAAAAGGATCGCGTTTGATTCGCAGGTCGGTCTACACAAGTTCTTACCGCGGTCCGTGTTGAATGGAATGAAACCAAAGGCACTACGCAAGTTAATACAGCAGCATTTCAAAAAAGTTGCAGCATTGTCTGAGCTGGAATGCATGTTCAAGTTCTTCGATCTCTTGCGCGCGCATTACAGATTCGACCAGGAAAGATTTATATGCGCTTTGGGGGTGAGTTTGTCGAATTGCCTTAGCTCTGTCTACTTGTAGTTGTCATAGTCTGAAACTGTTTTGTATCGTTCTGCGCTGCAGTCCAGCTGGTCTATACCTGTAGAACTAGTCATTGGACCAGATTTAGGCATATCTTACATGGCTCACAGAGGAGGAACGGTGGTAAATATCTGATTAACACACTAGCTGGCTTTATAAAAAAATTTTACAACGTTCTATTGGTAATATTAAATCTTTCGTAGCCAACGAGAATGGCAGAGTTCTCTCAAATACAATCTATTCAAACGCTGGTATCGGACTGTAAAGAACATGCAAAAGCGTGTATTAAATTAAGGGTAGCTGGAGCAGCGGAAACGCTTAGTATAACTTGCTCGAGTCTAGATCAAGCGGAAAGTCTTGCGGATTTAATCGATGGGTACTGTAGGCTAATTACTGGAAGCAATACGTCGTTATGGAACAGGAAAGGTATGGTAATATTTGTCTAAAATTTGTTAAGCAGCCGTAAAAACTGGCATGCTCCAAAGAAATTGTTATCATTTGCCATTGAAATCTTAATATTTATCCTCTTAGCGTGTTGACATCTTAAAACTAACAATCTCGATGTTGATGCAACGAACGTTTCCTTTAGTTTTTATCGGCATTCGTGATAGTGTTCGAAGAACTATAGAAACTTATTTTATTTATAAACGTCACAGAACGTTTAGTTTCGTTGTATTTTTATAATGAAATCATACATTACACCCCAAATATCTCGCACGAATCCCTTTTACGTTACATAAAGGATACTAAGTTATAATCGTTTACACTTCCAAGCTGCATCGTGGAAAAACTATCCCTGTCCATGCAAAGGTTTGTAGTTTTGAATGATCCCGTGCTGTAGTTTACTGTCTCGTTTAGAATAATTGCATGAGAGCCACGATTGATTTATTCACGATTATTGATTATATTCTCTACTTTGAAACAGATGCTCATCCACCAAAGTACAGGCAAGAGGGTTCCAATAGTCCGGAGAAAAACGTAAGCAAAACGGGAACAATTTTATCAGAGGACTACGCAGAAATCGTGGACGAAGAAGGAGATTATTCAACGCCAGCTAGTGAGTATAATTTTAAGAAACAAGTTTCTCGTACTATCTGCTTTTCACGCGCAAAGGATTATTAAACTTTGATTGTTAATCATATTAATAATTTTAGCTAGAGATTATGAGATAGTCAGGAATCAAGTGGAACTAGGTGAAATCATTGGAGAGGGCCAGTTTGGCAATGTACATAAAGGTTCTTATAAAGGACGGGACAATCAAGTAATACCTGTAGCAGTTAAAACCTGTAAAGTCGATGCGGATCTTGCAACTTCGGAAAAATTTCTCGAAGAAGCCTGTAAATAGATTTCTTCTTAATTTATCAACGGAGTAGAAGCTGCGGCTGTGTGATTAATACTTGTATCAAATTTTAGATATAATGCAACAATTCGAACATCCTCATATCATAAGACTAATAGGAGTATGTTCCGAAGCGCCGATTTGGTTGGTGATGGAATTGGCCAAATTAGGGGAGATGCGAGCTTATTTACAATCGAACAAACACCGTTTGGACCTCGCCACTCTTCTACTTTACACGTTTCAATTGAGCACTGCCTTATCGTATCTTGAGAGCAAGAAATTTGTACACAGGTAATTATAGAAAAAAATTATAATTCAAGAACAACTTTGTCTGTCAATGTAAATATTTATTAATTTTTACAGAGATATTGCTGCAAGGAACGTACTAGTCTCTGCACACAATTCCGTAAAATTAGCAGACTTTGGTCTTAGTAGATGGGTGGAAGATCAAAGTTATTATACAGCGAGTAGATGTAAGTTACCTATTAAATGGATGGCACCGGAGAGTATTAATTTTCGAAGATTTACAACATCATCTGACGTCTGGATGTTTGGTAGGTGTTTCAAGATGAAAACTAATGTTCTTTACCATGCTTGATAATAATGTAAAATATTTTCTTTTTGCTCCTTCAGGTGTATGCATGTGGGAAATTTTAATGTTAGGTGTAAAACCGTTCCAAGGTGTAAAAAATAACGAGGTGATTCGTAAATTAGAAAACGGAGAAAGACTTGCGTTACCGAATCATTGTCCTCCGCGACTATATTCTTTGATGTCTCAGTGCTGGAGTTATGAACCCAGTAAACGACCGACGTTTAAAGAAATCAGAGAAACGTTACAGTACGTACATCCACTTGTTAAATTTAATTTAATTTAATCTTGGTTACCTTTGCTTAATTTCGTTGTCGATAGTTTTTATTAAATTAAAAATTACGATATTGTAGTGAAATTTTATTGGAAGAAAAACATCAACAACAAGAAACGATGAGACGAGAGAACAGAAGAGTGCAAGCTATGTCTTGGGGTATGTAAAAAGAAAATAAAGAATAAATTACATTCGAAGCGATCGAGATACTTTGGTGGGCACGAAGCAGATAATTTTTCGTCATTTAGGTGCAGACGATGTACCACCACCTAAACCTTCGAGGCAACCGCAAAACACGACGGATCAATCTCAGCTAACCGCTGCAGCGCCAGTTTCGACATATATCGTGGCGCAAAGCCCCGAGGTTCTTGCACAACTTCTCAAGGATAATCAAACTAGGGGGGTATGTCCCTCCGTCTACACAACACCCGCTTCGCCTTTCAATACCTTAGCCGTACAATTTCAAGACGAAGAGCAAGTCTTAACTACCGCCTTAGTTTCAGATCTACCCTTTTTCGATTCAGCCACCTCAGAACCTTCTGCCTCTCACGATACTCATTCAGGAGATTCCACTTTGTCCGACACTAATCTAGATTCCCTTGATTCCTCGGACACTCCTCTCATGTCGAGCCTTAATATTTCAGACGCGACACAAGCTCAGTCCCCCGCTGCCAATAGAAAGCAGCAGAAGGTTAAAGAGATGCAAAATTTGTACGCGGTTAGTTCAAAAGTCGTTGGTAGCATTACTGGAGATTTGTATTCTCCCGTGCAAAAATTCACAACATCCAGTGTTATTCCTGCTACAACTAGCGTAGCTACTTGTGGCGAAATATACGGGCCTGTCGCTAATTTCACGCAAAGTTCTGCTATCGTTGGTAATCTTAGTCAGAGCCCCAGCGTAGGTGGTAATTTTGGTGAAAATCCTGGAAACTTTGGGCCTAGTAGTTTAAATAGTATCGTAGGACTGAACAATCAAAATCACTCGTCAAATTTCGGCCAATTTTCTGCTAATAACACGAACCAAACGTTAGGTGTTGCTCAACCGATAAGCCAAAATTCTAGTTGCATACAAAATCCTGTCACTGCCGTCGTGTATCCTCGTGTATCGATCGTTAGTTCGACCAGCGCTGCTGTTCCTGCGTCAAATACGGAATGTTTGTACGGACCGGTACTGAAATTTCGAGCGCAAAACATCCAGAATCAAAATGTCTCTGATTTGAAACCCGTAAACGTATCGGTTGGATCTGCCATACCAAATCCGAGAAGCAATTTAGCACACGCTTCGGCTCCAGGACAAAATCTACAAGCACAACCGATGCACGCCCAGAATTATCAGCATCAGCAAATCTATTCGAACATTAGCCATCCAGGAACGCAACCAATGTACATGTCACAGTCGCAGAACGTGCAAAACATCCAAAAACAAAATCCCATTCATCAACCCGTTTCTTACATCCCGACGCAACATACGAATCAGCAAAATCAAGCGACAGGTGCTAGCCCAATTTACACGGCACAAACGGCTTCGGTTACGGTGGTGCAAGCTCAGAAGATTCAAGGCCCCGTATATGTACAACAAATTCAAGCTGGGATTGCGAGTCACGTGCCGAGCTCTCAAGCAATGAACATGAATCAGCAATTGCCTTTTGAAATAGCACAAAGTCATCCCGTTCAAATGCATTTTGCTACATCAGGTGGCTCAGTTCAACCTACTAGCCAGCAACACATGCATCCAAGCACATCTAACATTATAATGGGGCAACAATCGACTCCTGTTATGGCCACGCAGCATGCTCCGACACAATGCAACGTAACAAATCTGTCAGCAACCATGGCGAACGCGACACAGTATTTACCACAACCAGTGATGCAGGCGGGAATCATAAGATCAAGCACTCCTCAGATAGCAACTGGTGTTGCAAAAATTACTACATTCGTAAACCAAAAACAAGATGAACAACTGACAAGCTCGACAGATGGTACACTCTCTGGATCACTGATATCTTCCGCTGTCAGTGATAGCACAATGTCATCGAGCAGCTCGATGACAGAGGAGGCACAGCAAGATCAGGTTTGGCAAAGCCTCCTAGGAATGACAATCGCATCCTCTATCTGCAACAGCATATTGTTTTTATTTATAATTCAAAATTCTTGCAGCACCATACTTCTGTTGCGAATCAAATGTATATACAATACATACATACATACATACATATACGTATATATTATATTGCTTCTGGTATAATGCAGATGCGCTCACATGCTCGTTTAAATTCACACAATGGCCCTTTTCTTTCGTTTATACACAACTAGACGATATTTTTTTGTTTATAACCGAAATGAATTTTATTTTGCAGTTTTGGTAGGCTAATCTTTTTGCATGAAGAATGGAGATAATATTATCACTATAACAGTCTGAGCTGCATGAAATGAGTATGATTGCACTACTATTGTTCTGAAATTGGTTTTGCATCGAGAATTATGCATCTCTTTAATTTTACTATGTACATATGTTTATGAAACTGTGTATTATCTTAACGATTGGGAGCGAATTGATAAAAATAAAATGAATCCTTTTCTTTCAGAGAACCATACAATCACAGTTCGATAACATTACAGAAAATTTCAACAGTGGAATTGACGATGAACAAAAATTATTAGAACAACGACTTTTGGAACAACAACGCCAGTCGGAAGAAGACAGTCGTTGGTTGGCGAGGGAAGAGGTGCGATTTATTACTTGCATTTTTCATATTTATAATGCGTTATTTATTTGCTCATTCCACCATTGTTTATTCCCATATTTAGAAACGTCTGTCCATTGCGACAAGTGGAGATGAGAGCGCAAGTCCACCAATTCCCCGTTCAGTTACGCAATCACCAAATCATGAACAACACAGTGCTAATACCGGTTCTATAGGTTCCGATAAAAGTACCGAAAAAGTAATTGTGGTAAAGGTAATTTTTTTAATTCTTAAATAATTTTTAAATGTAAAGAAAGTTACAGAGAATGCCTATTTTGTAGAAAATGGAACCAACACCAACTGCTGATCTAGATAGAACGAACGACAAAGTATATGATTGTACCACCAGTGTAGTTCGTGCTGTGATGTCTCTATCTCAAGGTATGAATTATTATGTAAGATACCGAGGTATCTATAACGTTTTAAATAACATTTTAACTCACAAACTTAGGTGTTCAACAAAGCAAAGCTGACCAATATTTGGAATTAGTACGTAAAGTGGGTATCGAATTGAAAGCCTTACTTTCATCTGTAGATGTTCTGATGGACATACTACCTACATCTGCTCATCGAGAAGTAGAAATGGCGCATAAAGTTCTTAGTAAGGATATGGCAGAACTTGTAACTGCCATGAAGCAAGCTCAGAAATACAGTGCTACTACTTTGGATGCAGAATACCGAAAGTAAATGTTTCGATCAATACATATTG
This sequence comes from Bombus superbus, assembly GCA_014737385.1. NCBI lineage: Eukaryota > Metazoa > Arthropoda > Insecta > Hymenoptera > Apidae > Bombus > Bombus superbus. The sequence continues at coordinate 1,643,592 of JACXIK010000011.1, read as the reverse complement.
GTATATCTCCATGCATAACAGATGAACGAAAATATTAAGAAATATTTAATGTAATTTCAGAGGAATGCTATCAGCAGCACATATTCTAGCAATGGACGCAAAAAATCTTTTAGATGTAATCGATTCGATACGCATTCGATATCCATACGTAGAAGGCCAAATCTGCCAAAAGCAAAATCATATTAGTACTTCACAAGAATCAATGCCAGAAAGTCGCATTCGTTCCAGTCAATCTGGAGAACATTTCTTAAGGAGAAGTCAATCGAGTGAACGTCAAGGTACAACATTCAGACAGAGTCAAAGCGGTGATCTTCTACATAGAATGGGGCAATCCGTTGATCGTTCGTTGCAGGTAAACTGTATTTTAAACTTAATTTTATATGACGATTAAATAACATTAGTAGAACGATATTCTAAAAATGTAATTTTGCATTTAGGGTAGCCAAACTGATGTTAGCAGTAGTTCTAGCTTAGAAAGAAGGCATCATATCGTCACTAACAGTCTCGAACGTAATTCAACAACAAGGAGACAAATGACCACAAATAGTTTAGAAAGAAAAAGACCATCGTTATCTTGTAATATCAGCCCTATGAATAATTCGGTTAATCTGCCACCAATGGTACCAGTTACCTGTAATTTAGTCCAAACAGTTGGACCTGTTATTCATCCGAGTCAAACAGTTACAACAGGTATTAATCAACAGTCAGTGTTTGCACCTAATAATAAAACGACAAATGAAAGTGCAACAACTGATAGCTAACAACGAGGTGCCTTGTATTAAGGTAAATTCAAATTATTTATCACATTCGCATGAAATTTCTTGTACTCGTTACTTCACTGCATTCGTATTCGTTAATTTCAGGAAAACTTCGAGGGAATAATTATATGTACATAGACTACATCGTACAAGTTACCCATTTACATCTCACGCATAATTCAGCAGCAGGAGATTTAGTATTTATGCTTTTTATAGCTCTTTTTAACATTTAACAAACTTTGTCTAAACGTACTTATAGATAGGACAGTATTCGTTAGATGTAGTGATAGAATTATTACTAAAAGACGTAAGTCACAGCTATAAAGAAATCACTCCAAAGCTTTAGAATTATTGTTAATTTGTTATTATATGACAACCACGTATATAGGGTGACGCAAAAGGCAGCCTCGAATTTAAAGTTAAAGCATTATAAGTGTACGTAATTTTTATTGATACAAAACCAATACTTACATGAGGAGTTATTTAAATTTTGTTACATATACTTTAACATTATTGAAAATTAACTATAACAGGCTTGCTATTACAATATCACGATGTATACGATCCATCACTTTGGAGATTGTCTCATTGCATCACCCTGTAAGTAGTTGGATAATTCTATATATATTTATAAATATATATTTAAACGAATAGTTCAAAGTATTCTGCAAAAATCGAACTTCTCATAGGATACAATTTTGCAAAGTTGTTTTTATGAATTTATTATTTAATAGTCTATTTCCTGCTAAGAGGAGTGATCATAATTGTAAAAAATGGGACTGAATGTTATTTCTATTAGGTAATTATTTAGCAATTCATACCAATTTGTGAAATTTATATAAAATGTTTTATAAAAAGTGAATCATTCTTCAGCGGCAAGTCAGTTCCTATAAAATATTTATAAAAATTTCATCTTTGCATAAGAATAGTATCGATAACTCGTCAACACAATGCGCTTGTAAGAACACACACAGTGCATTTACGATTCTATTAAATATTCCATAAATATGAAGTATTCCATTTTTATACGTTTATTACCTTTTATGTTCCTGGGGAAAATTTAGTTTCATATTAAATTAATATTATTATTCATGATGATTGACTGATTTTTATATTATTCATTATTTTACAACAACCATAATTTTTTAATACTAATGTGCCAAGGTGTGTTTATATAATATAAACAAATTTTGCTATTAACGCAATAAAAATGTACAGTAATATTTTAATGTATCATCCCAGGAATTTGTAATTCATGATTACGACGTTTGACACTGCTATTGCATCGAAAGTATAAGATACTTTTTTCTAGAATTGCATTAAGTAGGTATATGTAAATAGATACCCAAAATTTATATCATTTAATAATAGTGTTAATAATTAAGAGTAAGTATTATTTTTAATGACTTTTATGTTTCATGAATGTTTTACTATGTATATGCATATTTTCAACATTTGTCACAGTTTAGTTACATATTTATCAGAATTCCACTGAAAAATTGATACATCTTGTGGTGTATGTTTATACTGTCTTCGATATTATAATACTATATAAAGTATACCTTTTGTTTTATAATTCCTTTACATGATATGTAATTATCGCAAGAATGTCATAACGAATATCACAATATCTAATGATATAATAAAATTATAACATTTTTAGGACGAACTTATTCTTTACAAAACATACAATTGACTTTTATAACTTCGACTGAGTTTTATATTTTTAATTTCTTTTCGGCAAATTTATTCAGTTACTTCCATGTATAAGCTAAATTTATATAATATATAAAAGCTTAATTTATTTTAGCTTTATAACTAAAATTCTTCTATAGTTACATTATACAAGATTTCGAAAACTGTAACGAAATAACAAATACATGAACTATTTATAATTGTTAGTGCTGATAATTGTTCTTAAAGATGTAATTGCAATTCTTTAAGAAGAGAAAAAAAGAAAAAATAGATACCGGAACGAAAATATTCTACCATCATTGATCCTGTTACTGTTATCAGATAGGTGATAAAGACTAAGAATAAACACAGTATGTAATATTTAAAAAGTATTTATAAAATTGTGTAAATGTAACTATGTATTATGACAACACACAGAATAATAAACAACAAGAATGATTTCAGAAGTATGAGTAATTTCAGTTATCATATTTTGAACTATAATACTTAATACCATTAATAATTGAATATCTAGCATATTTAGTTAGAAGAGCATTAACATTCATTTTATCTGTTGTTAAATTTCTGAAAAAAAAAAAAAATAAAATAATTTCTATGACAAAAAAGGTTGTATTTTACAAATACAATTCATTTTTACTTACATTATATAGGGTGTTATTTCTTGAACTGTCCACTTCTTTTTTGCTTTAAAAAGTTTATTAAATCTTTCATCAATATCTATTGGCAAATCAGTTTCTGGAAAAGATACTATTTCTTTTTCCATTAAATTATTCCACTTAATAAGTGCAATTCCATGTAAATATTCTTCTTTTGGTTCTATTTCTATATACAAAGAAATATAATATAAGCATCTATTTTTATTATAAATATCATATATAAATTGCAATCCTTCTTACGAAAATGTTTATTTACTTTCTGGGGTACCAATATTCCATGATTTCATGAATTGTTTGTATTCAGTTACTGGAGAAGCAACAAACAGTACTTTTGCTAACGTTTTGCAACATTTTTCTTCATTATATCTATAATATTGTTACTTATTACAACTAGTTAAAATTACAAAATACATTGTATATAGTAGAAAGATTTTTGTATAAGTTGTCTATACTTGTATAATGGTGCTCCATCCTTTTTTAATTTTTCACTTATTTCTGTATATTTTGTGAACAAAGTATTAAAAACTGGTTTGTAAATAAATTCCTTCAAAACTTCGTATGTAATTTCTTTGTCTACTTCATCTATTTCCCAACTATTTTCTTCAAAAAGATCTAACATAAGTGTTAAACTTCGGACCTCAAATTCAAATGATATAAGACGGAAATAACCTTGAGACCAGGAAACAAGAAATAATATAATTTTAATATAATATTAATATAATATTAATATTAGTATAGTTAATTAATATCGTTACTTAATATCGAGTATATGATATTTAATAATTTTTGTAGAAAATACACTACCATCAACATTAGTTATTAAATAATTATTTAAAGCTTGGATTAATTCAGCTTCACTGGCTTGTATTTCATTTTTTAATCTATGCCAATCGTATAAAAGTTCATGAGATATCGATGATTCATACTCTATGCCTTTAAAAGATGTGGGCTCAAGAATATTAAGTAATTTTTCCACTTTAGGTCTGCACTCTTTTACCTTTGATATTTTATACATGTATTCAAAGATAGAAAAATTTATACTTTCTTATTGTATCGATTTACATTAACCTTACATACCTCATAGTATGTATGAAAAATCCCACAAATATTATAAGCTTTTATTGTTCGATTTGTATCCACATTTATCTGTTCAGATAAATTTAATTTTGGTACTAACAAATAAGAATTAGATGTTTCTGCCTCACTAATATCATACGTTCGATTTTTTGTACATAATACCACAGAATCTTCTTCAGTACCCTGAAATGTTAAACTAGAATGTTGCATAAATTATTAGTAAAATATATACAAATTTAAATGATTGTATACCTGTCTCCAGTGTTTAATGTTTCTATTAAATTTTCATCAAGTTCTAATAGTTTGATGTGTTCTTCCATATTATATTCTTTTGCAGAATATAAAATTTGTGTTACATTTAGCAGATCAGACTCATTAATAACAGCTAATTTTAAACTTTCTTGTACTTCTTCCATTGTTCTCGAATAGCTATAGAAATAAAAGTCAAAATACACCAGGCAAAAGATTAATTTAATATTTTATTGCATTTATACATGTATAAAATAATATGAAAACATAATAATAATAAATAAAATTTTAAGTTACCTAGCATTCACAGTTTCCATCGTATGAAATGTAAAAAGGTTAGAGTGAAGTTACGAGTTATCAAAAGAGATAAATTGTTCTTTTTAAATTATAGTATTCGCATTAGTAAAATATAAAAAAGTAAAAATTTTATATTAAAACAATATACTTTATAGGTTTTTACGCGCCAATTTTTCTTCATCCAATCGTAGAATAAATGAAACTGAAGCTTGAAGATAGAGAAGTAGTTTAGAATCTCTGGTTTCGATTTATCGAAAATCATGTATCACCAGCGGCCATATTAATTGCCATTGCGTTTATTAAGAAACTTTGTTGTGATCAAAAAGTCTGAATTTGTACAATTTTCTTTTTCATCGAGGTACGTACGATTAATTGTTCTGAAGTGAAATGCGACGATGAATCTTTTTGCCCAGAAGATATAATTGTGAATGTAATGTATAGCCTGAATACTATAACAATGACTTATTTTTTATTTTATGCTTGATTCCTTTTTGATACCAAATTTTTAATGTACTCTTGATAATATATTCTTTATGTTACTGGCTCTTTATATTGAGCTTGAAATGAAATATTCTACTACAATAATCAATTCAATTTTATTTTTTGTATAAACTGATGCAGCAAAAACCTTAATCAACCTAAATAAAGATATGTATTATAGATTATAATAAATTACATTTAATTGTAAATGAAGATATCAATTTAAAAGAAAATGTTCTGAAATATATATTCTATTTTTTATATGAAAGTAACCAATTAATTATTTGATATTAACTATTTATTTGTTGTTCTTAGGAAGATAACACCTCATAAGATACAAACATGTCAAATGATGTGAACACTCAAGTTGATAAGGTATGTTTTATTCAAAATATTATGCATGTCAAATTTTTTCATGACAGTTGGGATATGTGAAGTGTATTTGAAAGAAACATATGTGCTATTACAATTGGGCTGCTATCATAACTGCGATTAGATTAATTCTTCTAATTGGAAAACAGGAAAATTGTGGTAAACAATTTGTTGATTAATGCTAATTTTTCTTTGGATCAAGCCCAATGAGGAAGAAAATATCGATAAAGCAGAAGAAGAAGAAGGCACTTCATCTATTGATCTGCATGCGGTACCTATTTCTGCAAATTAAAATTTTGTTGCTTAATGATCTTTTTGTGTTTTTTATATTCCTTGCCTTTTGTTACTAACAGTAGGGTAGTTGTACAGTAGTTAAAATACTAAATACATCATATAAATATGAATATACAGCATAATGTGCAAGTAATGGGGTAAACTTTTAGCAAGAAAGTGGACTTGTATATGGAGGTTGCGAAGGACCAAATGCAATGTATGTGAAACTTGTCAGCAGTGATGGACATGAATTTATTGTTAAACGTGAACATGCTTTAACTAGTGGAACAATAAAAGCTATGCTAAGTGGCCCTGGACAGTTTGCAGAAAATGAAGCTAATGAAGTAAATTTTCGAGAAATTCCGTAAGTATTTTTTAATTCTGCTTTTAATAAAACTTATTTATATTCCAGAAATGTAGTAAATTGTTTAAATTTTTATTTACAGATCTCACGTATTGCAAAAAGTTTGCATGTATTTTACTTATAAAGTACGCTATACAAATAGTAGCACAGAAATACCCGAATTCCCTATTGCACCTGAAATTGCATTAGAATTATTGATGGCTGGAAATTTCCTAGATTGTTAAATGTCACAAATAATGTCAATAACAAGCAGTTTAGCTCTGAGACATAACAAAATTGTTGGTTATAATCTCGACTTTAGAAAGAATTCAATATTGTGACACGTTTTTAAAAGAGATTCATACTTTATATTTCGCAGCATGAATATTATCTTCACAATAAATAATTATAATTGATTAAATGATTTAATTTACATAAACATAAACAACATAAATTAAAAATATTAACACATTCAATATTATATATTCAAAATAAAAATAATAGGAATTTCGATTAGTAAATGACATATATGCTGCATGCATTACTTGATTATACTTTCCATATATTTCAGTAATACAATCAATTATTATCTAAACAAAATTTTTATTGGAAAATGATATGCTGTTGTAATATTAAATATACATCCATATTTGTCTGATATACAATTATAAGAATAGATTTATATTATGTACAATTCGTGCAGACTTCAATCAGTAGATTGTATACTAATGGAGATTCTTATTATTGAAAGCATTATGTATTGATACAGTGTAGTTATATTTTTTGTTATGTATGAGAATATTTATTTTCGGCTTCTATTTATGTTACAAATTATTTCATATTTATTATTTTCTAGCATCTTCTATAATTGGGTCTTATATTTTCCATATAGAAAATAATACATAGATTTATAGATAGAATACAATATAATTAGAAATATGTTATGTGATATAATGTAAGAAAAAGAACACACAACACATTTTTACAAAACCTTCATAAAGAAATGTATGTGTGTGAGACTATTCTAATATAGTTAATTACAAAAATAAAAATTAATGTTTCTTTCTTATTTCTTACTTTTATCTTAACAGAAAATATTACCTTTGTTCTATTAATATATTTCTTATTTGGACAATAAATAATACAATGTTTAAATTAACATGTTTTTAGCTTAATCTATTACAGTTCTACTTGCTTTTTGTATCTTTTTCAATGTCCTTAAATTTTACTTCTAATCGTTTCGAATATGCTGCCAATTTATATGCAGCTTGTTCTAGTTTAGTTACACTATCATCAATTTCATTGATGTTATCTAAAATTGGTTGCAATTTTTTATATTTCTCGTTTAAAGAATCCAAAGATTGAGCTACACTAGACGATATTGTTTTTAGTTCGGTATATTTCGCAATAGTTTCTTTGTTTAATCGTTCCAATAAACGATAATCAGCATGAGTGGAAGTAAGTTCCTCTTGCAAATATTCACCAGTTTTTTGAAACATCGTATTAGCTAAACGACTAAGATTTGGATCATGCGGATCCAATGCTTCGAAGCTACTTGTGCTTGTCGAAAGCGTAGTTCCTCGTTTTGGCGATCCACATCTTGAGTTGTGATCTGCTGAATTTTCCATAAAAGATTGTTCAATTTGAACGTCTTCTTTTAACGAATCTTTGACGGATGTCATTGTCACAATAAATAATTATTTTTCTAACAAAGAATGGTATATATATAACCTCCCTTACGTCAAAAAGACGTATAATCTCCCCAACGTAAGTCAGTATGGAGAATTAGTTATTGCATTGCGCTACCTATTATCTTCTAGTCAAAACATTATTGTCGGTAATATAGTAACTGCACTTGTCGATTACCAATAAATCGTTTACTTTGATAAGTAATGTATGAATTTTAGGAACGTCGTAACGTTTCAATACATATTATTTTATTAATAGCCAGTAATTTTACAATAATAGGAATATATGTATATTCTATGGCACAATAATTTATGTTTATATAAATAATTTTTATACCACATTTATTTTGGACTTTGGTTTTAGACTTTGGTAATCAGGCACCACCATGGCTTATGTTTAAAGTAACTGGATATGTAAATGAAATGTTCTGCTTAAAATATTTAATATTTTTTCGTAACAGATATTTCAACAATTATTATTAGCATTTATAACCATTTGGATTATTTTGTTGCCACTTCCACGTATCTAAACCTATAATAATAATAATAATAATAATAGTACATTAAAGTAATTAATTGTAAAATATTTATTAATTACTGCATAAGCAGTTGTTCTTAATATATTAGTGAAACAATAACTTACACATATCATCTATATTTTTAGTAGCCTGCCAATTTAATTCTTTGTTCGCTAAACTAGCATCTGCATAACTAGCAGATATATCTCCTGTTCTGCGTTCAACTATCTTATATGGTATTTTTTGTCCTGATGCTTTTTCAAATGCTCGTATGACTTCCAAGACAGAATAGCCTTTTCCAGTACCTAAATTAAACACTTTAAATCCAGTAGAGTTACGAATTTTTTGATAAATCATTGCTTTTACATGACCTATAGCTAAATCTGTAATATGAATGTAATCTCGTACACCTACAAATTAATTAGTAATTATCATAAATGGTTTTAACAAGTACAAAGTAGTTACTTATGCCATACTAAATATTATATAAATATTTTGTACTTTTCCACCTACCTGTTCCGTCATGAGTATCATAATCATTGCCATAAACATATAAAAATTCCCTTTTACCTACAGATACCTGAGCAATGTATGGCATTAAATTATTTGGCACTCCATTAGGATCTTCTCCAATTTGTCCAGAAGAATGAGCTCCAACTGGATTGAAATATCTCAAAGATATAACAGACCATTCCTGAAAACTTTTAATAATAAATATTTAATTGCATTTTATTTGAAAAAACCAAAGATGTAGGCAAATTTGACACCTTATCTGAAGCACACAAATCTTTCAAAACTTCTTCAACCATATATTTTGTTTTTCCATAAGGATTGGTACAATCACCAGTTTTCATATTTTCAACTAATGGTAACTTTTCAGGGATGCCATAAACTGTAGCACTACTTGAATAAATAAAACGCTTTACATTGAAGTCTCTCATAACTTTTAATAAGTTCAGTGTCCCACAAACATTTGTCTTATAATATTCTAGTGGCTTTTCGCAAGATTCACCCACTGCTTTTAATGCAGCAAAATGTATGACAGAATGAAACTCGTGCTAAAATAAAATTATTTTAATTATTCACTTTCATGATCCATTTATATTTGATAATATTCATAATCATACCTTCTCAAATACATCCTTTAATTCATTCCAATTGGTTACATCACATTGAATAAATGTAATTGTTTTATTTGTTAATTTTTCTACTCTTAGTAGACATTCTGGTTTTATGTTATCATTACCTATGTACAAAAATCGCAAATATATATTATATATCGTTATATTAAATCGTCTTTATTAAAGTCCAATTAAAAAGAAACAGAAATGTATATTACTAATGTTAATTATATAGTTACAAATATACAAATATTACATATCCTATACTTGTTATCATCATTACATCTTATACTATGTTATGTGTATATAAAATCATTAACTGCCTCAAATATTATTAATAAACTATATTACTCAATTAATACTTTGACAAATCATTATTTCCATATTAACTAACACTATAAAACATTACTTATTGTTTCATAGCAATAGTTTATAAGAAATAATCATTATTCTTTAACTTGATTCATTATTTCTCACCTTTATAAGCATTACTAAAGTTGTCTATAACCACCACCTCAAAATCTGCTTGCAATAATTCCAATACTGTATGAGAACCAATGTACCCAGCACCCCCTGTTACCAATACATTCCAGGATTTGTTTGCCATAGTGTCACTCTGCTCTTCTGTTATTTTTAATGCATTATTCTACAATTATAGTGCTACTAATGTACTAGAATAAATCTATCATTCACACATATAGAACCAAATATATGTTAGTGGGATTAGATATAATACAACAATATTGAATCACTAACTAGTCTTTTTTTTAATTTTATCACTAATTCATCTTTAATTTATTCATAATCAAGACGTGACATTAGGTACCAAGATTCATATCTATTCCACATCATATATTTAAATCTGTTTCCGACTGCCACACAATTTATCTGAAATATTTATCCAAAAATAGTGTATATACAAATATATACAATTCATATAAGCAAAAAGAAACTTTAGCGTGACATAAAAATTACATATTTCTATATAATCTACACCATAAAAAAAAAAATAGTATCATACCTTACTTCGCGACACGTAAGCAATTAACCTCACTTCCCAATCTCAGAGTGCCTAAGTTTAAAGTAATGTAAGCACGGTAAGAAATTATTTTGTTTGCTAAAGTTGACTAAAGTTATATAATAGTACGTCATTGTGAACGTTTGTTAGCGTTTATAAGGTACTAAATATTAGTAAATTTTTAACATTCCTAACATCGACCAGGAACCAGCAGATTTCATTCTGATATTCGTCAATTTCTTTGGTAAATTGTTACTTGATATATACCACAATTTTAATATTCAGTACTATCATGCGTATAAGTTTTGACATTTTACGGTATTTACAATGCCTTTATCACTGATTCGGTATTCAAAGTTATAACATGTATTATAAGTATTTTATTTAGGAACAGCAAAAGTCAGCAAAGATCTTATAATGAATTCAATGAAAAGAATAAATAATACATAACTATAATCCATTTTAGAAAAATTTCACTGAAAAATATGTAAAATCTGTTACTGAGTTGCAGGTATTGCATAATTCTTAGTTTAGTAATTCAAAGATCACTATTTGGACAGAAGAAGATAATTACGCGAAAAATAGTTCGCTCGATCAGACTCTATGATCACCCCAAATACTGCTGCTCCTTACCACTTAATCATCTTCTCTCCCAAAAGTATGTTACTCGTCATATTCTTTGATTCATAAACAAAATGCACATAATTGTAAATGTATGGACACAATTAAATTTTAAATAAAGAAATTAATTAATAGTTCCATCAGGTTTTTCCATGTTTGCTCAAAACTTAAGCTAAAAAGTGTAATTACTAAACGAATCTTTTTCAATTTAATTAATTTATGCAAACACATCAAGAACTACTCGTTAGCACACATGGACATACATAAGAAAACATACTACTAACCATCCGTAGACACTCACGGACATGGACACGCGCGATGCACATGCCTTAGTTTATGAAAAAGCATCCCCCGTAACAGCGAAGATCTTACCAATTTGCGAGCAGAAAAAGTGGAATTCATTGCTAATATATTGTTAAGATATATTTGATAATATGTATCTTCCTGACAATGCAATTTATGTTCTATAACGAATACAAAAAGACTATAGCTAGCATCAGACTGGCTTCTTGTTCATTATGTTTTTAATTATAATTTGTTTAATATTAGCATATATGTATATATATATATATATATATATATATATACAGGCATTTGTATACGTTAAATTATCATAGAATTTGAGTAAGTGATCGGAAATTATCTTTTACTTACATTCCTTTTATAATGGAAGAATCTCATTTTAAAACGAAGGGATGAATCAAGGCTTTGAGAAATCTCTGCACCGAACAGATCCTCATACACTTTAAGATGCCGTTCCTTTCTAAGTACTTCCCACGAGTAAAACGTGCTGTTAACTCCCCCCTTCAAGGAAGAAGTTGGTCCAATCAACGGTTGCCTCCACGTTCCCGCGCCTGAACCTTAAAGCCTTGGCGTCGTCCGCAATCATTTCTTAAATCGCAGGTCTGCGATCGTAGCCATATTGTTGGTACGCGATTTTCACGCGATTTTCGCTCGAGATTATTATCATTGATCCATGGTATCGGTAAACAAAATAAAGTGCCGCTATTTAATGAGATTGTGTGGTTTAATGTAAATACACTTGCGAGAACTGGCATTTATGAAAAATAATTGAATAGGGATATGAGTAGCGTAACGTTGAGCGATTGAATTATTATATTTTCTTCCGGATATTAGAAATCATCGAGTATATGTGAAAGAAGGAAAGAGAGAGAGAGAGAGATAGTTACAACAACACGTAGTAAGCTAAATCAATCAACAATCCAGAGAGATGTGTAAGAAAGTTTATCTCTGTCGTTGTACGGTACGGTCTGGCCACGGACGACAAGGTTTCACTGGAATGCCCCACTCCATGTTACGGCACTGCGCCTTGTGAAATGCGGCGGCCCCGCAGCGAGAAAAACGGGGGCCCGGCTGAGCGCATTAGCTCTCGGGAGTGCAATATCGCTAGTATGCTCAGGATTTCGTAACGAAAATAAGTGTCCATGCGGCCAATATTTATCCTATTCTTTCGCAAAACTATGCTTTCGTGCTTTAATCCGATTGTTAACAGCTGGAACGTGAGCATACCACGCAGTAATTCGGAATTACGGCATAAACCGAGGACGTCGACTCTTTAATACCGAGACGAAGCCAAGGTTGTACGCGGACACGAATACGGGATTCGTTCGATGTGTTCAAATAATTTAACCATAAAAATCTTGTCAGGATTGTTCGTATTCTCGTAATTACAATTTTATTAAAAGTGCTAGAGTATGTTGCACTGAACGACATACAAGACACCGCGGAGGACAAGGCGTGTAAAATATTGGATAGAAGGGAAGTTTAGAGAAATTTATAAGGGATTGGGTGACAGTGATACGAAGAGAAATCTTAGGAAGAGAAAGAAAAGGAAAAGGGGAGAAGTTTGATAGACGGTAAGGTAAGACTCACGGAGGTAAGACACATATCGCGTGGGCCACCTCTTAAGTAGTATATCCAATCTGAAGAGAGAGCAGGAGATCAAGAGAAAGAGAGACCGTACGGCGACCCAGATTTTAGCGGGTCGAACGAGGCAGGTCGACACGAAGAAGTCACGGTGGACTTCCTGAAATGGGACACAGCGCAGCCTGGAGCTAAATTAGCCGCGATGTCCAATAAGAGTAAGTCCCAGCCGCAGCAGCAGCAGCATCCTTCGCACGTGATCAAGTCGACAGTGGAGCAAGTGCCACCGCGATATCAGCCACCACCGCAGCCAACCAGCGGTATCCTCAAGAATCATCCTCATTTTGGTACAGGCCCTTCTGTGCCAACCTCGGTGTCTACTACTGGTCAAGGTCCCGTCGCGACCTTGAATCATCATCAACCCGTCCAATCACGACCTGTGCCGCAACAGAAGGATGTGCAGAGTAAATATTCACCGAGGATAGAGCATCGACATCATCCTCAAGGCGGAAACACTTTGACTGCATCCGTCCCTAAAACACAGCCTCATAGCTACCTTCAGGCCAAGGTCGGCCAAGGTCAGTACCTGCCACCTAACGGTCAATATCCTACGGTAAACACTGCACAGACACCGCCGCTTAGACAAAGGATCACCGACGACGAGTTTCTAAGGCTCGGTCCTGTGGAGATGCTCAAATTTGTTCGAAAGACCGAGAGCGATATCGCAAGGCTCGCCGCCGAGCAGAATCGACAGATACAAAGCTTGGTGAGTTTCACTAGTTTCCCACTTGTTTTTTAATCAAATAGATTTAATCTTACGTAGTATAATAAGCGAAAGTTTGTACATCGATCAGAGGAAGAATAAACGAGAGGAAGAGTAAAAGTAATAATTGTAACCTTCTTTTCTACTAACGCCACGGTATCTTTGTTTTATTATTTCGTTTCGCGAAGAAGATACGATCACCGATTTTAAGCACATCACACGGAAGTTCTTGAGGTTCTTTTAGGTCACACACGGGTCGGGTCCACCATCGTAATTTGAACCAGTCACGCACATATGAGTCCAGCCGCAAACAATCTCCACTATGATCGAATTCTTCTTCGTTAAAAAATTATCACTCAAGAATAAATGCATATTTTAGAAACTTCGAATTGTTTATAAAATTTATTTTTACCCTATACCTAATTAGGTAGGAATTCGATTTATGATAAAAATGCGTGCGAATATCGGTGACTCACGCATTCCTATTTCAGCTTAGCGAGCTTCGGGCACTGAAAGAAGCAAACCAAAGATTAAGCGATGATAATCAGGAGCTGCGAGATCTTTGTTGCTTTCTGGACGATGATCGACAAAAGGGTCGAAAGTTAGCGAGGGAATGGCAAAGATTTGGAAGATATACGGCGAGTGTTATGCGTCAGGAAGTATCCGCTTATCAGAACAAATTGCGTCAATTGGACAACAAACAGCAAGAGTTAATCAAGGATAATTTAGAGCTAAAGGAACTTTGCCTTTATTTGGATGAAGAGAGAGGAGGTGGTCAAAGAGACGATGGAGATGGTTCAAGTTCAAGTACGAATGCCGAAGAAACCGCGCCTCCGAGACCAAGGCATGCATCTACGTTTAATGGTACAGTTATCGCGTTTGTTACGTTGATTCTCTACGGAAGATGTACTTTTATGCGAATAATTTTGATCAATTTTTCAAATTTTTATTGCAGACCAAACTATGCAGTACGTAAGGAGTTTAGAACAACGGGTAAAGCAGCTCGAAGAAGATAAGAGTCTTTTACAAGCAAGAGCGCAAGGTTGGGAAGTACCACCTGGTGAAACCTGGGAAAATCAAAACAGCCCAGGTGAAAATCCTCACATAGGAGGTCGACCAGAAGCAGTGGTACGAGCTCTTCAGGTTCTCGAAGTTAGAGAACAACTGGAAAGAGAAGGCGGTCACGACGGAGAAAAGGCTTTGGTTAGAGAAATGTGCAATGTAAGTTGGTATTTGGACATAAGGTTGCATTTCGAGAGAAACGAGAAATTAATTGTGTTATTAATGTGTGTTCTATGTAGGTTGTTTGGCGGAAATTGGAAGAAGGTCCACAAACGAGGCACTGATAATCGTATTGTAAGCGTGATTAATTAAACTATAGTGTAGCCGTTGCGAAATCTGTTAATTCAGATATCGTATTTAATAGTATTATAGTGATTAATGCGAATGTTATGAATTTTACGCATGTACCTACAACTATTTTGATGTAAGAATCAATGTGCCTAGTTTACAGTATTTATATGAACATTGTAGAGTCGTTAGGTTTCCTATATAAATTAACAAACTTTATTTTTATTATAAATTGCGATGATATATTTTTCCCTATCCCAAAGATCCCATCCATTAGAAACTGGTAAACGGCTGATTTATAATACATAGTGTTATTAAAACAAAATAGGTAACACAACAAAAATGTTGCGTATTTAAGGATGCAGTTCAAAGAATTACGGAAACCACGAAATAATCATGTACAAACTTCACACTACATCCTTATGTGCAAGAGACCCATTTGTGGAGTAACTTGGTTTCTATTTTTAATCTGTCAAAGAACCTTCCTTTCATAGGATTTTTTTCACTAGCGATATATACTACTGCCTTATATAGATGATGCCTTTTATAAATCATATAGCCCTGCAATTTTACAATGCAAAATTACGTGACATAAATATTGTACATCTTTTAAATAATACGACCAGAATTTTGCAACATATGAATCGAATAAAATCTTTATATACCAAATGTTAACACTGTGTTAAAGTAAATACAGCTAATTAAAAAGATAAATATAAGGAAGTAATTGAATTAAAAATATACCTTAAAAAATCATAAAATTCTGAGTCGCGATAGATTTTGAATGATGTATCTTGATAATCTTCGTCGACAATGTATCTGCGGATTTTCGTGCATGTTCGTCGCTGAGTTTGCGCCAATCCAGATGAAAGGCAAAAGTGGGGTTGCAACCAGTCTCCTGTATCTAGAGAGATGAGAATTGTCGGTGATGTGTCTCCCCGCTGGCCTCGGAGAGGACAACGCAAGATTCATCCTTCATTTCGCCGTCTTGATAGTGTACATGTTGGCCGGCGCTGCAATCTTTCAACATCTAGAAGCTGATCTTGAAGTGCAACAGGTATGAAATCATTTTTTATCTTTTGGTTGTCTTTTTTATTTAAGTTTTAAATTGCCTTTTTAGTCCGGGTTGCTATGTTTTATTACTATTTTTTCATTTAAATAAATATCGAAGTAAAAGTTAATACTTGTATGTTAAACTCCTGCTCGCTTATAGACTGCAGAATTTTGGCGCGTTTATCATAGTTTTCGAAGGTATCATTTGCAAGGGAGTCCAATTGCTCTCCAAAGACTAGATGAGTTATTATATGCATATGGAAACGCTTCATCCTCCGGTGTCATCAATAAGAGCCGACGATGGGATTTTCTTGGCAGCTTTCACTTCGTGGGTACCATAGTTTCCACAATTGGTAAGAAATATATCATGACCTATTTGGAACTTTAAACATTTCATCTTATAGTGTAACTGAACCGTAATAATAGATCAGTGGAACGCCAGACACATATGCCAGAGGTCTTTATCTCAGTTATATTTTTCTTCCATTTGTATTCTTTTTCAAAAGACTGCGCACGCGAGTGTATCAGTAATTGCGAAATAATTTACAATATTCGTCCTATATATTTTGTTTGCACGTTTCATTATTTTCCGATTATTCACTTAAAAGTCAATTTATTGACGACCGCATTATCGCGTCATAACTTGGTCATAAAAGCATTGAATAAAGGGGTAAGGGTCGTCGTCCGCAGCACACATAAGAATGTGCCGGTGAATTCCAGAATGTTAATATCTCGCGACCCAGTCTTGCAGTTATTCTCTTCAGTACTGTGTAATCGGTACTTTGTATTACGTTTGTATATATTCATTTCAGTTTCGAAGTTAATTGCGGATGTTATTATTAATTCGTTTTTCAGGATATGGAAATACCACACCGCAAACAAGAGCGGGTAAGATAGTTGCTGTTCTGTATGGCTTTCTTGGTTGTTCCGGTAATACAATAGTTTAATCATTAAAGATAAATGTTATTACGCACATTTATCTATAATTTTTCTCATTATCTTTTTTATAACACAGGTGGAATTTTATTCTTCAACTTGTTTCTTGAAAGGATCATCACTTTCCTTGCTTGGATTTTGAAGGCGATACATATCTATCGTTTAAAAAGGCATATTCGGAAAAGCTCGTTAACATCTCGACGTTCGTTCGGATCGTCCAAGAATGAGAAATCTTTACCAGACATACTTGAAGACGATGACGATCATTTAGATCTCGACGAATGGAAACCAAGCGTATATTGGGTTATGCTATTTTTATTATTAGTGTGTTGTATGATAGCTAGCTGCGCCGCGGCGGTTTACGTTCAATTCGAACATTGGGAATACTTCGACGCTCTTTACTTTTGTTTCGTTAGTTTCGCAACCATTGGTTTCGGAGACTTCGTTAGTACACAAAACTCGTATTATCCTTACATCAATTGGTACGTTTCACGAAATCTTGTTCAATAATATACACTGCAATACTGATACATAATTTCTTCGTGCACAGGTATCGTTTTTTTAACTTCATATTTTTATTGATTGGTTGCTGTTGCACATACTCTCTATTGAACGTGACATCGATTATAATAAAACAAGGATTAAATTACATCATACAAAAAATACAATACAGAAATCAGGAAATGGCCGCATCACATTTACCAAAGAGGAAATCTTCCTTGTCTACGATTTATTTTTCAAAAAGAAGAGGAACGAGGATATCGGCAAGAAATTCGTTTAAATCAGATTATTCAGAAACTCCAAGAAGAATGTCTGGAGAACTGATTTCTATGCAAGATTTTTTCTCAGCGAACAAGGTTTCTTTGGCGATAATGCAAAAAGAATTGTATGAAATGGCTCAGTCACAAAAAGGGGCTAGTGTGGGTACGATCGCATCTAATGCCGTTGTTCTTAAGTCCGATGCAGTTGGCCCTCTGGCCATCGTTACTGAAAAGTTTAAAAACAAAATTTCAAGAAAGAAGTAAAACGATTTCAAACTATGAAAAGAAATGAATTTATTGAGTATTCTTCTTTTTTTTTAATTGTTAATATGAACTTACTTGATGTCACACAGTATTAACTAGTAATACAATAGTTTTAAATAAAGAGAAAAATATAAGGTATTCTTATAGCATGTCACTCGAGCAAAGAATTATAGGATCCGATTTTGCGGTACAATAAATCGTACATAGATCAGTCATTGGGTAACTTTATTTAAGTCACGTTACAATACAGTTCTCCATGTACTCAACAACATTAACGAACATGCATTCTTTTGTCTTTGTTTTTTCATAATATTTAATCATATTATGCACATATAATGCATGTCAAACAAGTTTTAATTCTCTTGCCAATTTGTGATATATGAAATTGCATTTAGAAAATGATAGTTTGGAATGCTAATAGTATTTCACTGTTATAATTTGATAAACCAGCAAAGTACATATGGATAATTTGCAACGCTATCACTTTTACGTGCATTATAAAATCACAAAGACAAAAGTTTTCTTGTCTAGGTAACTATTAATACCTTCAACTTCAATCAGATATTTCAATTCGATGAGTATGATGGATGCAAAAATTGTCACACTAAACTTCCTTAATGAAACTAGTAATTCTGAAAGATTCGCGCGAAAAAAAAATCCGATTGATCGAAAATCTAGATTGAAAACACAGATATCTTTTTCTAAACGAGAATCAGTAGTAATTATGACAGAATGTTATAAATTACGAGAAAGAGTAAAAGTGATCGGGCGGTTCTTTACAGACTACAACATTTTGTGTAATCTACAGACAATTGTTTTATCATCAAAGTCAGATGTAACGTGTAGACACTACGATCAGGTCTATAAAAAAAATTACATAGTATAGACGAGATTACACTGATCTAAGATTCATTGAACTTTCCAAATTTCAACTGTGTTTAAATTTCACTTCAAACTTGAAGCTCAAATTCGATCACTCTAACATCCATAATTAAATCACATCGAATTGAAGCTTTTTCAAAATTTTAAAAGAAACTACTAGAGTTAATGTCAGTGATGTACCAACAATAAGAGGACTTGTTCTACCTGTTTGCTCTCTGTACTCGTAATACCTTGAGCAAAGATCTCAATAACTAACATGTTTCCCATTGTGTTTGAGTCTTAAGTCTCCATGTTTGTGTTTCTCATTGTGTGTTAACATTTAAATCTTCCTCCATGTTTCCGCCCTGGAGCTCGAAGTATTCGTAAAATAGTGCGTACTCCGTTCCAACAAATTTGTTCAAAATTATGACCGAATTACGGTCATGACATCATTGTCAACCATACAATCAACAAAATAGCGTTTAGTGTTTCGCACCAACGCTAACCAAGCTGTGCTCCAAATACTTCCCAGCGGAGAATCAATTAATTCTCCTGGGCATCAATGCCCTTATTTGGCAACAGCAGCAAAAAACACAGTGTTTCTTTACTGTGCACAAACTCATGAGATTCATATCTCATTAAATTGACAAAACCTCCCATTGAGGCTGCCACAGATCTTTTCAGCGTATGTCACGCATACGAACAAATTGTTGCCCAACTATCTCTAATCCATTGCTTATTAGATCAACATCCTCAGATATTTTGATTATTCTTGGTTTAAAGAAATCTGAATTTGTTTCACACGTCTGAATATAATCGGACAATACAAAGTGATCTTCAATAAATACTGGTGGCTGATTCTGATTCTGTGACTGTCGATTACGTGAACGCGGTACTTGATCAGCCGGTTCCATTAAATTTGAGTGTTTCTTTCGTTGATGTTGTAAAAGTTTTGCCTTATAAAAATAAATAAATTTTTTAAAAAGGTTTTTAATTTGTTATAAGTAAAACTGCAAGTTTTTACAACTTACTTTACTAGCATATTGTTTATGACACCATTGACAATTTTGTGGTGTAGTAGTAATGCTGCCGACAGTTTGACTAAATGTTGGATTCGGTAAATCGGAGTAATTCGACTCTTTTTGTCGGTTACTCGGCGGTACAGCAGCTCCTGGATGATTTTTCATAATATGCGCTTTACGTTTACTGCTGCTTTTATAGACCTATAAAGTAAAGAAATATAAAAATCACATGAAATAAATAGCTCAATTTATTCTGTCAATGAATATAAATGTACACCTTATCACAATATTGACAATAATAATCTCTCGTTTGACGTAAAATTGGTAAGTTTAATTCTGGCACAGATTCTGGCGCAACATCTGGATGTCTTTTTGCCAAATGATTTACAAGCATTCCTCTTCGTTTAAAACCCACCAAACATTGGTGACATTTATAAATGAAATGATTGTAATTATTAGGGTTTGCCTGGTAACAATATATAAATTACATTAGTAAATATCGTTTTTATTGGATAATTCTTCGAGTAAGTAGAAGATACCTTTGGAACAAATTTTTTAGTTTGTGTAACTTGCGACATTTGTTCTTCAGTGGCTGTCTGTGAATTATGTAATTTAGTCATATGTTCTTTTAATTTGTCTTTTCTCTTAAACTGTTTACCACAATTTGCACAGTGAAATTCTCTACAAAAAGAAAAAAGAAATTCCATGTTATAATACACATTACGTGATTTTGTGTACCTTGTAAGTATAAATCTTACTATACCTATGGTCGGAATGTTTTAGTAGATGCATCTGTAATTTATCTACCGTAGCAAATCGTTTTGCACAAATTTGACATTTGTGTTTTCTTTCACAATGATGTGCTCTAATATGTTTACGAATAACCGAATATTTAATAAATATTCTTTGGCAGTAAGGACAGCTAAATGTATCATCTTCATTTTTATGAGTTTCAATATGATCTTTTAATGTCATGCTCTGATTAAATAGTTGTCGGCACATTGGACATTCAAATACTTGTTTATTTTCTAAATAACAAAAAGGATAGATATAAGCAACTTGAGAAACTCTTTTCCAAATAAAATTAAAATTATTTAATATAGTAATTCACCTCTATGTGTTTTCAAGTGACAAGAGAGTGCTGAATTATTCATGAATCTTTTGAAGCATATATTACATGGCAGTGGTTTTTGGTCTTCAGCACCATGCACTAAGCAGTGCTGTTGTAATCGTACTTTTGTCGCAAAACGTTTATAGCACATTGAACATTTATATGTAGACAAAGAAGTCAATCTTTTTGCTTTTTTTAAAGATAATCTCCCATGTTGTGAAATATGATTGATCAATTCTTTTTGTTTTTGAAATTGCAGTCCACATTGCGGACAAACTGTAGATTGAATTTTAGTTTTTATTTTATCAGAATCATGAACAAGAGAGTGTAAGTTAAGCAAGAGTGATTTTCGAAAAATTAGACCACAAACAGAACATTTCCATTCCTTAGAATTATTCTGTCTGGAATTTTCTTTCTCTTTTAAATTTCTTCCGCGAAATACTTTCATACGCCGGGAATGATTATCATCTAGCCGTGACCAACTAGACTTCTGATTTTTGTGCTCTGTAATCGAAAAATTGCATAAATATACATATAAACCGAAATATTTTGTGAACTTTATATACCTTTATCATCTTTTGTTTCTTGTGTAGATTTGAGTGGTATTAAATTTCTACGGATTGCATAATCAGTACTAGGACCAGCTTTTAATTCTTCCTTTGGTAAAATACTTCTTGTAGTCAAAAATACTATTCCATCACGTTGTTGACAAATTACCAAATTTTGATCTTTATATGTTAATGCAGGTCTAACAAAACGCATCCAATTTGAAGCATCTGCATTGTTAATAAAATAATTTAAATCAGATATTTTTATCTTATGAAATATTACTTTTTAAATTACTAACACTTACTTTCATTCGAAACATCTACTTTTAAAAATTCTTTATTTTCAGTTTCATAGAGCAATGGCAATTCATTTCTAAATGGTGTACCATCATAAGGATATAAGACACCTTCTATAGGTCCAAATTGAGTACGTTTTTGTATATAACATTTTGCAAACACTCCATAATCTGATCCACCTGATATAATTTCAGAACTGGATAATTTGTTTATAGAAAGGTATGATCCTGGCAGTGTTGCTATAGCACGAGATGGTACTGGCTGATCTGCTATTGTACATACATTATGCGAAGTGCAATTATCACCAGTACACACATCATCACATTCATCACAACCTATAAAAAATATGAACTTAGTCTATCAGCATGTTACTAATTAAACAAAGAAACAATAAAATTATATACAAAAATTCTTTTTATCATTTATAAGACGTTTCGAACGTCTAACATTCTTTTTTTCACAATCTTCTTTTTCTTCAGCAGGTATTAAAATTTTGTTAATTTCCCGTTCATTACATGCAGTTAAAGGATCTGCATTATTTTCTTTGTTTGAATTCTCTGCAGTTGATGAAAGATGTGTAGAATCATCTACATCAAGGTTCTGTGTTTTAAACGAATTTATAACATTCATTTGGTCATCTTGCATAACAAGAAAATCTCTACTTAATGTAAAATCTGTACTTGGCATTCCTGTTAGCATTAATGGAGCTGTTGCTGATTCTAGCCCAGAATTTGTTTCTATAAATATGTTTTATACATTTAGTACATCATCATTTAAAAAAAAAACCATACTTTTTTTAGGTATAATATTTTATACAATTTACCTTGCATAAGAATCAACTCACTGCCAACACTAGACACTAGTTGTTCCTCATTTTCATTAGCAACATAGTCAGTAGAACTATCTGATTGTTGTACACTTTGTGTATCAATTGGATGCGTTAATTGAGAAACATAATTAACATTTGTTCTTTCATTTGATTCAGTTGAGGATATTAAAGGAGAAGAAGAATCTTGCAATACAACAACAGAATTATGAAAAGGAGATGGTGGAAGTTGTACAGGAGTAGGTGAATATCTAGCAGCTGAACTCATATTGGGGTCAAGAGGACTAACACGATGTTCAAAATCTGAAAGTGGAGACGACGGTCTAGGAGAGAAAGAAACTTGTTCATATGTTGGAAATAAACGGGAATATTCCCGTGATGAATCTTCCACACATTCCACCTAATAACAAAATAACAAAATAATTTCAGATATCATACATGATAAATTATCTATGAAAGCGTACTTTTATAAATTTACTTACAGTTAAATATAACAATTTATTATTATTCATTTTTTTTTGTTGTTCGCACATTGATGAAGAGAAAGAATGATCTGTAGACCAATTTACTAAATTGTTAGACACTTTATCGATATTAGTTATCTCAAAGGAATTAGCAGGGGCCCCCTCAGGAGGGCCCCTTAGATCCATTTTACTTCTTGTGTATCAGAAATGTTACGACATCTGTAACCTGCTAAAAATATGCTTTGAATCTACAAGAAGCTCTATTGTTAAAGGATTAAAAAAATTAACGACATTCGTTCTCTCTAATTGTATAATGATTACATTTGTAGGATTTTGGGATCACTGGATAGGTATGATAATGTCTGCGATAGAGGAAATGTAAGGATATAATGCTTGAGTTTTTGGATTTTGTACAATAGAAGACTTACCATCTTTAATATATAAGTTTTCGAAGTCGATGCACTTTTTGCCTTGTGAATTGTGATGCACCTGCTGCAGTTCGCTGGTTCGTCAACAATCGACGTTATCATTTTCATAATGCTGATTGAGAACCACTGAAATGGCGGGAAATTTTCGAATTGACAGATAAAATTAACAACGCATAGCTTTAAAATAATAGTTTCAACAATTCATAAATAATTTTATTTGATGTTTAGAGCTTAAATAGGAATTAACATCAAAACTTAAATTGCCCATTATACAATATGTTCATCTATTTTATTAGAACTATATTATATTTTTAAAATAAATATAATTTATGAAACATAAATAATTAACTTACTTGTATTCATTATATTCTGTTATACTGATATATTAAAGTACACTTTGTAAAAGTAATGCTAACATTAATTGATCCTCCACTGATCTATTAATAACATACATTTAACTAAAAATGATTTTATACATTGGAAGATTTCCAACAATATAGAAAACAACCATATAAGGATATTACATAAATCTTTTTTTAGCAATGCAAGGTGAAGTCGATAGTGTTTCATTATCCAGCAACGTTTATTTCTAGCCCTTATTTTATGAATGGGGATGTAGACTACACGTGCGTGTATAGGAGATATCTTTCATAACTCCCTTAACAACGAAACAACAACGTGTCAACAAAAGCCTAGAATGACTTCTTAGAACAGCTTGCCGCAAACATTGCTTATTTTACTTATGTATGATATAGTTATCATGGTACACATGAATGAAGTGACGGATCTAATGGATCGGATGATGAAAGTGAGCATTTTTCATCCATCAGAAAAACTTCGAATGTTGAAAGATGAAGAGAAGACGTTTCTCGATCCAAATTTAATAATGAATGCGAGACACCGCATACTGCGAGAGGACTTGTCTGCTTCATCCGTGAATGACTCCGTTTTGGCGGAAACTAGAAAGTATGATGTAGATAAAAATAACGAAGATAAAAAATCATGAAAATTTGTTTCAAAATATTACTTCGTAGATTATTAATACAAGAAGAAACGAAACAATTATACATGGAGAAACAAAAACGATTTTTGGAAAGAGAATTGAAAAAATTTGAGATGGAAGTAAGTAAATCTCGACCTAAATTCTCAAAACCCTACACATGTACAAAGAGAAATTTTGTATCTTCGGACGATGAAGATTTTTGGAGGACAACTAGGAAATTAAGGAATAAGGTCAGTATGAATTTCAAGTAATCGTAAAGTAAGTATATTTTATCAAAAGTACAACAAATTTTTCACAGATAACAGTTGAAGAGGAAAAAAATCAAATCAATAGCAATCGTAATGAAAGTATATTAATAGATAATATTTGTAAAAATAGTACAATAACGGAAACCGACGATTTTTTGTTAAAACTCGAAAATGAAGAAAGTCAGAAGAAAGCGGATTGCGAAGTACAATGTATTGGAAGCATAAAAGTAATGATTACAGATAAAGCTAATTCTGAAATAGAAACGCAACGTTTATATCTTCTAAGGAAATACTTCGATATTTTAAAACAAAATGCTATAGAAAAACAACGTTTCCGTGACATTAAAGTGAAAATTCAACGGAATATAGTATTGAAGATAATGAGAAAGTACTTTTATATTTGGAAAGCCCGTGCAAAAGATGCAACAAATTACATTAAGAAGCAAAAAGAAGAACAAGAAGTTTCCGAAGAACAAAAAATCGAAATGTTTATAAATACAATTATAAAGCATCAGAAAGAAGTAATAAAAAGAAATCAAAAACCAAGAATTAGAAATGACAACTTAATGGTAAAAGAATTTAACAATGCAAATATAAAGAAGAAAAGTACTTATAGTAAACGTATAATTGTCGAGTCGCCAGCGCAATGCCGGTTAAATGCTCAGAAACAGATAATAGAAAAGCAAAAAGCTAAATTAGCCGAACAGAGCAAGATGATCGAAGAATTAAAACTGAAACAGATGCAAGAGGAGATATTCATGGCAAATAGGGAGACGATGGATATAGCAAAAAAAACCCTCACTAATTGTGGGCAAAGTACGAGAAGAACATTGATTCAATTAATGCAACAAAATGGGTACAGGTAATACTGAATTTTTGGAAACTTTTGAATTCATATTGATATATATATAATTATTATAACTATATAACTATATAACGTATATAACTAATATATATATATATATATATAATTAATATATTATTCATAAATAATACATATATAAAGAGATTTATAATAAATTATATACATCTTCTTGAAAGAGACGAAATTTTAACGGTAACTCGACACCCACCGGAACCACCAAAATTTTTATTGAGAATGGAAGCGCGAGCAGAGGCTAGACGGAAAAGAGTAAAATTGGCTGAAGAGATACGAAGACAGAAACTCGAAGAACAAAAACGAAAAGAAGAAGCCGCTAGAGTGGAGGAGGAACAGAAAAAGAGAAGATTACAACAAGAGGTCAGATTATACAAGAGGTCAAAGTATATTAATGTCATACTAAGTGTCATAAACACTAATTTCACCTCGTAGACTTTATCTTTTCAAAAATACGATATAACCGACACAGGTTTCTTTAAATATAGATAAAATATAGATAAATATAAATAGTATAATGGATTTTTTGTTCATTCATCAATAAATAGGCTTTGGCCGAGGCAAGAAGATTACGAAAGGAGCAAGAACAAAATCGACAGCGGGAAATAGAAAAATTTCAAAGATTAAACAGTATAGCGGATGAATTCTATCGAAAGTATCTTCTACGACATTACATAGTGAGACCATTCGTAATGCTTATCAAAGAATTACGGATTAATACCAAAAAAGCAGAGGATTGTTATGGGACAAAATTAACAAAGAAAATTTTCGCAGTATGGAAAAAGGAAGTAGAAATACAATACGAAATAAAAACTGAAATTGTCGAATCATTCTATCGCACAATTTTAATGTCAAGGATATTTAAAGTATGGAAACAGGAAGCGAGAGAATTAAACTTGAAATATCAAGTTGCAGTAGATTTCTATGATATGAAACTTTTAGATAAATACTTTAACTTGTGGCGAGTAACAACACGTGAACTTAAAGCAAAATCTGAAGAAAAAATAAAGTTAGTTATCAAAATTTGTGAAAACAAATTAAAAGTCAAGTATTTCAGCATATGGAAGAGATATCTCGTGATTGCTATAGATATTGAAAAAAGTGAAAAGAGGAAAAATGAATTACGACAGTTGGTGCAAGAAGTAATTCCTGATTTTGATCCTAAACGGAGAGATGTAGCATTGGAGGATTAGAGTTCATCTATGACATTAAAATTAGAGTATAAAAATTACATCATAATCACATGCCCAGATTTATATAACACAACGACTGTTATTCATTTTACATTATTTTGTATAGGAAAAATGTAAATATTTATCATAGTTAATTTATGTTTAGACCTTAGATGTACTATACATAATTGAGTGATATATTTTATTGTGTTAATTAGTACAATGGCCATTTTATCACAGTTATAATAAATATATAAGTGATGTGCGCAATGATAGAATAAAAATAGTTAAAACTATAACTGAGATCAGCGTTTTTACGTCGTGATATGTTTTTATTAAGTTTAATATTATGAGCAATAGCTTAAGATTATTAAGTACATACTTTGTTATCATAAAGAAAGAACAAGGATAAGTATTAAAGTATATTAAAATGCATTGTGAAATAAATATTAAAGTGTGTGTTTTTACATATTGCTATGCCTAATGTTTGGCCTCGATTGTTTCAATTTTTCTAATATCTTTTACATAGTGCAAAGTATCACCTTCCATACAAAGTAAGTTTCATAGTTCAGTCTAGATTTAATATCTAAGTTTTGCAACAAAATAATCGTGACACATTTTTTAACATTCCATGGTCATATGGACTTGCAGCTTCCAGAAGACGTCGCTCATTCGATGTTGTACCAAGGTAAATTAGCCAAAGATGATATATTAAATAACAAACTACTACTAGCCCAACAAGCAAGCTGTAGAGTGCAGAGATGAAGCAAAGGGCAATGCTGGAACAATATGTACATTATTATACTTAGATTGGGTACCCAAAGCAAACAGTTGCATGTCATGTTATCTATAACTCTCATATTCTTAGAAAGCAAATAAGAGATATTACAATATTTATGACGTTAACACAAGTCTCAACAATTATCAATATCTTGTGATTA
Source organism: Bombus superbus (assembly GCA_014737385.1). Taxonomy (NCBI): domain Eukaryota; kingdom Metazoa; phylum Arthropoda; class Insecta; order Hymenoptera; family Apidae; genus Bombus; species Bombus superbus. The sequence continues at coordinate 1,615,617 of JACXIK010000011.1, read as the reverse complement.
TTAAAGTTTGCATTATAAATCCTTGGTATCTTTCCAGTTTAGCTTTCAGACTAAATAATGGAAAGTATTGTATTTCTCCAGAGTATAATTTTATACTCTGGGTACAATTAATTTCAAAATTACATATTCTCTACAAATTGATGTTAATATGAAATATTTTTTAAGTAATACATACTCTAATTGATGATATACATCACTGCAATCATCTGGTAAAAGAACAGTACCAATAAGTATAAATGGATGACATACACTAGTCATAGTCAAATTAGAACCATAAATAAAAGCTATAGCTGAGAAGAATAAACATCCCAAGTACCATCTTAAATTACTGGAACCTATACAACAGTCCAACCTAAAATATAAAATACATATCTTAAATATATTTGTTTTATTACGTAAGATAAGATGTATTTTTATCATAAAGAGAGTTGTACCATTTACAATGATATTCTCTATTAAGGATGCATGTCTGACACATTCGACAATGATAGGCTTTAGGAGGTGCTCTTCTCCGACATGTAATACAAAGTTCTCCACTTCCTTCGCCAAGCTCTAAACCCTGAGTTAAAGTACCTTCTTGAGTTGCAGAATCTGCATTTAATCTAGTCATATAGCCGCACCATATACCACCCACAACACACATTATGAATACTAAATTCTCTTCTAGCAAAATCTCTAGTAATGGTACAACACTAATCTCAAAGATCAGCATCAACATAATTACACTGGTAATTGTCCACATTAAAAAAAATTTGGTACGAAGAAGAAATCTCAGGAAGTTGTGATGCAAGTAATACACCGATATTGGTGTTGCAACAAATATAATTATAGTACATAACACTGTTTGCGCGGCTATTACTGCCAATGTTGGGACTGCAATTATTGGTATCATTGCATCGACTGAAATTTGCTTAGCACCAGCTCTCCAACCACAGGGATTCCGCAGCCTTTCCCACATAGTCATCTTTTATCAATAATTATACACCAAAGCAATAAGTTTACACTTGCATGGAGGATAAACGGAAGAATACCAAAATAAAGGTTAGAAATGTTTCACGAAGCGTTGTTCCTTGACTAATATAAAATTGCAAACTGACGATTGTTGAAAATATCGCGCGTAAGCACAGGTGGCAGCACCTTTTAAAATAATAGATATAATTAAATCAGTAATTATAAAAATTTTCAATTCCTCGACTCTCTATTCAAATGAAATTTTTCTTTAACAAAGAACCATTGCTTCTATACGAGCTTTCTTTTGATCAAAATTGTCTTACCAAATAAACGGTAGATCATTTTACTTAAGAACAAAATCGATTGATACAGTAAAATATTTTCTAAATCTTGTATTTTTTGTTTTGCTATTACGTATTGTTATTTTTCGAAAAATATGAAGAATAACACTTCTGACAGTATTTTGAAAATGGCGCAAAAATCACAGGGAGGGTAAGTATAATAGTGTTCATTTCCAGTATCCAATGGCACCTGCCGTATGTAATGTGTACTGTATGCAAGAACAATGGTGTCAATATTGTATTTCAATAATTCAAAACTGTGATTAATCGTTCAAAAATTCTTTTACGGATTCCATTCACTCAACTCAGGTAACAAATACACCATAGACAACTGAAACAACCGTTAATGCTTTTCTCAAAAGCATTGCCAGTATTGTTATTGCCACTTCGCCACCTTGTTTTACGTGTTCGTCATTCTCCTATCTGACATTTGCTGTAATTCGTCGCGCATGAAATTGCAAACGTGAAACGTATGGCGGGAATATGACGCAAGTTGAAAATGAAATCAACTTCAATGGGAAAAAATTGTCAGAAAAAATTAGAATATCTTAAATTATCAACATTTTACAGAAACATCGAAGGTCAACTCTTATCTCGGTTTAGTGTTTGTTATTTGGTATTTAGTACTCTCGTTGAGATTAAAAAAAAAAAAAAAAATCGTACAGTTATTAAAAGCATTAAATGGAAAATATAATAAATTAGCGAAAGTAGGTACGACTTCTTAGCGAAACGAAATTCTTTGATCACGAAGAAATGTAATCATCGTCTAAGAAGATGATTTGAAAATTAGTTTCTTAATCAAGAGAAATATAAAAGTCAAGGCCAAGATAATAAATTTAATCTATGTTGGTAAGGCAAAATGTAACATCAATGAGGTTACTGTCGAAATAGACGCTCAGATGAATACTATCATACATTACCGTTAGCGATTAGTTAGTTGATCAATGCTCTACCAAATTTATTTTATCGATTTATGATTAAAAAACGACTCACCTCTGAAAATTTGTAATCACTTTGAAAAAATAACGCACCTTATTGTAACCTAATACCACAACCTTATCTGTTATAACTAAATATCACATTATAATAAATGTATTTCTTTCTTCCATTGACACACGCGGTACAAATATCGATTGGTTTTTCGCGAAGATGAAGACTCAAACGAACATTATTATCGCACTGTCGAGGCGAGGCTAATTAAAGAACAGTGGGGTAGAACGCTATTAAGATAATCATACGGGACAATAAAGAATCGTCTATACGAGTCAAAGATTGATCAATTACGGCTGCATGGTTGCTGCCTACTGGATCTGTTTTCAATTGATTGCACGTGTTCGAATTGTTTTATCAAGTTATCATTGTTTACCAGATTCTCCTCTCGCGGCTTTTAACACTAGGTGGGAAGGAAACATGGTACAATTCGATAATTATAATACTGTAAAATCATTCGATACTGCGAACGTATATATTTACGCATATGTGGTACATGTAATTTGAATAATATAACAGTGTTAATTTCGTAATACGTAATATTGCGAAATCCTGCGAATCGGAATATTATTATACAACATCTACGATAGAATCTAGAACATTATTTACATTTCTTACGTTTCTTAATTACAGAGATAACACACATATATGCCAGTCAACAAATTCAAGGTTTACCATTATGTCGTGCTTGCATAGACTCGTATAGGGGTAGTCGGTTGAATTCGATCACCCGAGATGAATACCTTATTTATTTAATGTCCTTTACCTGTCTCTTAGGATTTACGTAGTCTTTTCGTCAATGAAAGAAGCCGATTGAAGGCCTCTTTGATCTGCGGGATGCTCGTCCCTAGCCTGCCCCTTCCTTATGTCGCGCACTGGACAGTTCGTACGAGGATCTCGATTTAACAAGTAGCCTCGTAGTCGCTCGTTAATGCGTCCGACCTCATCTATCCACGCAAATTTGCGACTTCAGTGAAAATATTTAACCGCGCGCGGTTCGATTTTATATATTTCGTTCAAGTAAGATAATTAGATCCCGGCGAAATTGGAGAATACTTGAATATCTTGTCAGGAAGAAAAGAAGAAGGGAAGAAAGAAAAAGAGAATTCGACATAAGTGAAAGTCACTGTATAGAACTACATAGCCGTATCCATCGAACGGAGTACGTGATCTTGTATAGCATCTTGCCTGACGCGATTTCATTTGGGACACTGATTACGTGTTGTTTTTCTAGTCGTCTTATGTCTATTGATATTGTAGGTTCGAAAGTAAAGTTCCGAAGAACGCAAGACCAATGACCATCGCGTTTCCTCGAAGTAAAATTCTAATAAAGGAATAAATTATCTTTAGTTGACCGGAACGAGTGTCGACCAGTTGAAGAGGTCGTGATCCTTGGTGGTGGTAAGCTCGGTGGTGGTCTAACGTACGTTTCCGATCATTTGCTTAGGACAAAGATACGCTAAACTGTAATCGGGGGTACTGACAGTCTCGTTTCCGCTGGATCGATTGATTGGTGGGAACTCGGGGGATCGCGCGATAGGAACTGGAGAAACTAGTCGGAGGAAAGATAAGTAGATGCGTTCTTGAGCTTCGTTCGGCTACTTTGGTACGGTCGTTCTTCGAGGTATAAGAACGAATCGTGTTACGCTCGAGACCAAGCGATAAGGAGGCAACGTTGTGTGACTCCAGAGTAAATCGGCCGATAAGAAGCAGCCGATGCACGTAGACCCGGGTGTTTGTACTGTCGTGTTAACAACTGGCGATGAACTGTGTCACCATGTTCCAGTGTTATTAGTAGCGGTAATGTTAGTTGTGGCGTTGGTGGTAACGGCGACGTGCAACGATCTATGAATCCGGGGTTACTGCTCTCTCTCTCTCTCTCTCTCTCTCTCTCTTTCTCTCTCTCTTGGGCCGTGCTTCGTGGGTTGAGAAGCTTTCAGGCTTCCCGTGGAAGGCTAGGAACTGGTCTGTCGTGGACTCGTGGGGATGTTATGTAAGCTGCACTTGATCGACATAAACGCATACAAAGATCGTGTACATACCTCGAGACGCACGTATACGAGTAGCAACCTCAACTCCCAATGCAATACGTGCTATGAGCGCGAGGTGTTGGAAGCCGCTGAGATCCAGCGAGAGGACATTCGTTCAGTGACGAGAGTAGCGACGCGCTAGACGTAGCGATTAACAATCAAATGCGTGTAGACTTCAACCAAACGTCGAAACGTATAAGGCATAAACGTATAGACATCTCGATCTTTCAGGTGATCGGGTTGCGTGTCCTAGCAGTGATCCTCGAAGATTACCCGAGGACACCTTTTATCCATGGTTCAGCTTCGACGAGCTTTTGAGCTATGAGGAGGATACCCGCTTGAGGACGGAAGACAGGGAGGAAGACGACGAAAAGGAGTTCGAAGAACGTCTAGTAATGTCTTCGGCTTCCACTAACAAACTGCAGATTTTGTGGGATCATTTTATTCACGCAGAGCCGCAGAGCTACGAGGTACGCGATTCTTGGATCTAAGAATTTCTATCGACCACGATTTCTTTACCTTTTTCTTTTTTTTTCACTTTGCCAAAGTTATCATATAGACGAGGATTCGAATTCGATAGATCAATTGGCACATCGAAGAGCAAAGGAGACTCTAACTCGCAACGATATCAATTTTTATCTTCACGTACCTATATCCTTTCTCTTTGAAATATTCTATCCAAACGGTAAAAGCTTAGTCAATGATCATTTTTATTTAAATGCATTTACCTCATCCAGTCATTCTTTACTATGTTTCACTAAGCGAGATTTCGTAATCATTGTCAGTCATGGCTAAACACTATACCTTATGTTCGTCTCAAGATGACTTACAAGTCACGCGTAACTTATATGCTTGTCGATATTTTTTCGCGCGTCTTGAAATAACAAGCGATCCTCCGTCCCGTATAACGTAAATACTATCGATTTCTTTCCACGTACTTACTGAAGCAACTACAGAAAATTTGCATCAGACAATTTATGTGTATATCACTGAAATTTATGAATTGATAATCGCTTGCCTCTGACGAAAAAATACGACGATGAATGTTTGTTTAAATACAAACTGGAAATAACATAATACGCGTTCTTGCCAATTATGCCATTTGGTAGCAAAGTTATCAAATTGTGCAAATTGTTAGATAGATGAGAATGAATTTATCAAAATTGTCACAGAGCTACGCATAATCAACGATTAACAAAATGCTTACGGTTGTTTCCATCGTGAATCATCTGTTTACGTATTAAACAAATACGGCACTGGGTAAACCCAATTGATCCATCTCTATTTACAAAAGGTTGAATTATGATGTATAATAGTTTTAACGTAATTTATAGGACGATATTGGGGTTTCTATCGAGCCGATTATTTTATCAGGCATACCGCGGCACGTGCCATAATCATTTTGCATTTTGAAAATTAAAGAAAGCAATATCTTTCTTTCCTTTTTTTGTAGAATTTAGTACTTCATATTTATCATCTTTTCGTGATACTTCTATCTCTGTCGTAATGTTCTTCTTATTGCTCGATCAAATGTAAAAGACATAGTGTTGCTAAAAGCGAAGAGTTAATTATGTACATATATTTATTTACACCGTAGTAATTAGCGTTTAACATTGGACTTTTGATAATCTTTTGTTTGAATCTTTTTATTGCGACTTAATGAGTTATTTTACAGTTAACAAATTAAATTATTTATTACGTAGTAATTTAACGAATGAATTAATTTTTTCTATTTAGAAATCACATTGGTTGGATATATTTCTCGCAGAATTTCTTGCTCAAATAAACGAAGGTCGAGATGTGAAAGATGCTCTATCGTTTTGGTAAGATTACATGTCACTTAATTAAGTCTCTTATATCTTAAATGATAACCGCTTAATTTTATCGTATGGTAATAGGCGAAGTAACAGATATCTTCTTCTAAAAATATTCGCGTCGTAGAAGAATTGATGTTTTTATTAAATTATTCCATTATCGAGTCATTTCAGTATTATTTCTCGAGGAATGAAATGAAGAAGTAACAACATAAATTTTTTTACAACGAGACAGTGGTCGTTGACCACAATCTGAAAATACGATCTCGCGTTTGTGGCTTCGACTAACGTAACTTTTTACGTTTGTATGTATCTCGCCTTTATTCCGCTAGCGCGTGATCACTTTCTCGCATTCGCACATTCTTCGCGACAATTACCTTCGATCGATAACTCTGCCGGTATTCCGTCAAAATGAAAATTACGCCTTACTAAAATTTAAAAGATTTGTTAATCGCAAGTGTCGCTGTCCTGCGCGTGATTGCTTTTTCTTTACCGAAATTCTACTTGATTTCACTTTCAAAACTTCCCTCGGGGATAACGCGTTTCTCACTGAAAATAAGATTGCGCGCCTGTATGAACGTTTCCACAATAACTCGTATCGGAGTGACAATGAAATTTATATTTCTATCGGGATACTACGTAGATAATGAAATTAATAAAGAAGATATCCGATCCGATGGATAAGATAGAAATATAAAAAGCCAAAATATGAATATATCCATTCCAGTTCGGTGGGCGGTGGTGGTGTATCTACCCTTATAGCTTGCGAGCTGCTGTCCGATGTTCATGAACTTTGCGCGAAGAGAATCGACGGGGACGAGCTTGTTAGACTGAGAAAGTATTTGGCTGAGGATCGTGGTTGGCGCTGTTTGGCTGTCCTACAATTACTCGGTGTTCGTGGACTTTCTTGTGGGCGAGAATTGGTTGCTTTACTTGTAGCTTTGTATCCAATTGTCCTGCAAGAGGAGACGAGTAATAAAGCCAATTCTGTTTCATTGAACGGATCCACGTATTCTTCGATAGATGGTACCACGCGTAATCCTTACGTAAAATTTTATTGCAACGACGACACCGTCGACACGGTAGATATCGTGTCGCATGTGAAACGCAGAACGACAAAATCTAACCGAAACGGTGTTTTCCACGAGGGCAATGTATCGTCAAGAAGGAGAACAGGTCGTAAACATAGTATCGGTACCAAGGTGCCGATCCATTACAAGCAAAAATCATGCGGAACGTTCGAGGCTCGTCGCAACACACCGGAAAGCAGCAGCAGCGAGTCCGAATTGCTGACGGATGGTATGGATCAGGCACGATCACTCACGCTAAAGATCCGCCTGAACCCTATGGATTTCGAGTATTTCACTTCAGTCGTCAGAAGCGACGAGGAACAGAAATGGCAAGCGGCACTTTATGAGCTTCCTATCCGACCGGCAAAGAAAACACCGATGGATTACATAGATGAGCGGATCAAGGATGTTCTAGATGCTAGGATTAGTAATTTCGAGACGAGCCTTTTGATTATTCAATTGCTTCAAGGACTACGAGATTACGATACTCCGGCCGAACAAACACCGGCTGTGCAAGTTCTAAAATTTGCCTTGGATACGTTATGGTCTCTACAATTCGGTATAGACGGTGCTAGCTTGACTGGTACCGAATGCGCTACGTTGAAAGCTGCGGCTGCTAGGCTTATGCTTACAGCATTGGAGCGCGTATTACGAGCAAATGAACCGACTACCGCTGTTATTCACAACGGTCTATTGCCTATGACTTTGAGATTACTCGAGGATGCTTGTAGCAAGCCGGTAAACGTCTTTTCACCGGAGGAAGGTTCCCTTCTGCAAGAGTTCATCTTTGCCACCATTTACGGAATAATAACATTTCTTTATTGCCTGCTGCACCAACAAGGTAGCACGGTAGAAAAATTGTCAGACTTTCTAGAATTATTTCAATTATTTACGGAGAGCCAGGATGGAAAGCTGGTGGAGCGAACAATTTTTGCGATTGTTGACCTGCCAAGCATTGATCCGGCGAGGTCAGTAATCCGTGCCAAAAAGATCATTGATATGATAGGTGCGCTAACGAGTGGCTTGAAATCTGTTCGACGTGATATTTCGCACGTAGCTCATTGCAACAGAACAAAACACAAATCCTGCATCGATAACGTTCAAATCCATCATCATTCGGATGTATTTGGGGCGCCTTATGCTCAGCCGATCGTTGGCACCGTTATGAAAGAAGCATGTTGCATCTCGTCTCTTTTTATGATACTCACTAATCTTCTCAAGCATTCTCATCCCTTCGTCAGCGAGTTGCAAATCAGATTGATCAAAGTTTTTGCAGCGGCTGGAACGTGTTGCTGTTTTCCACCCAGAATACTCATGATTGGTATCATGACTCTTTTAAAGAAACGAGAACCGACGATTTATATCCCAGCTGTGGCATTCCTAGAGCGTATCTTTTTTAAAGAACTCGGTGCTTATTCGGAATCAGAAGCGTGTACCACCTGCGACAGACCTGCAACATATTCTTGGGATTTTCTGGAAATGTATGCAGATTTATTGACACCGGATGATTCAAAATTATGCTACATTATAATGGCTCATCTTCTGAAAATTGCGCCTTGTTCTAAACTCCACGTTAGACGGGAGTTGCTTCTAAAAATTTTTTATCCAACCTTTTTGAAAGCTAAAATCCATTATGCAGCTGACAAAGGAAATACTGTCGCGAAATTTCTAATTCAATCTTGCCTCTCTGCGATATCTTGTTTGATAGTAAACACGCAAATATACGAAGGATTCACTGAGATCAATGGATTGGAAGAGGCATTGACTTTGTTACCAGACACAACTTTCACGAAAAACGTCTACGCTCTCTTAGAAGTCACCGTCATTGTCGAGATCTGGACGACGACCTTCGTGCAATCCGATTTCTTCGATACGGAGAAATCTGCGTTTAAATCTTTGTTCGATTCGCTTGAAAAGGAAACGACTGAATTATTGGATACATTGGAGAATTCATTTGTCGATGAGAAATACGTAGAACAAGTAGCAAACCAAATTCCTCGCGCGATATTAAACGATCAGAATGTTGAAGGAACAGGTATTATCATAAAAGGCGATACTTTACAGGAACAGAGTGACGTGAAGGAATCGATCGATACAACTTCGTACTTTTTCAAAATATGGGATAATTCTGACATTAATGCATCATGCTCGGAAATTGACGACGAAACAGATACAGGTAAGAAAATAAATCTGTATCAAGCTAGTATCGCGTGGAGGACCGCAGCTGGAGTAACGCTCTACAGTCCAAAATTTCGAACTCGACTGTCGTTGCATCCCGTGTCACGAAAATCTTTGCAGCTTTTTATAACGCTGGCTACACGCATCTCTACGGACAGCATCGCAGGTATGTACTAAAAAACAAAGAACGGATTGTACCAGATATAAAAATATCTGGATTTACATTTACGTACTTGTCTCCTTTTAGACACCAACAAATCAGCGCACAGACTCTTCGAGGCTTTGCTAACGTGCTGTCTAACATCCCCGTTGTGTAAGTATGCTTTTATATAACGAATGTGAATCATAGGTATTCCGAGTATGTTTCTGTCCTACGTATTCTTTCGCCGCGTGCAGCTGCGGATTAAAATCCCAATAAGCTATGTGAATTTATTCGCCGTAAAAGCAGTTCACATAATACTTGACACCAGTAAACATCTCCACCTATCCACTATTCGTTAAATCTCTCTTTCGTCGAGTAGTATTTCATCGTATGCGCGTGTTTTATATTGTCCATAAAGTAATATATAAAACAACGCGCGATACAGGTGATTGTGACATAATTATGGAATTGGGAAGAGCGTTGATGGACGCAGGAATCAAATTGGGTCGTGGATTGGCTGTCATCGTGGAAGTTTTATTAAAAGTCTCTATGTTGAAACCAGCTCAAGAAGAAACTATACCGCAGTGTATTCGTCCTAGGGTAACTAATTGGACTGATTGGACTAAATTGGACTGATTTATTTAGTTACCTCGATACCATTTTTCGTTGTAGTTACCGATTATGATGTTAGACACGACGCCAGATTATGCCGCCGATGACAGTAGCACGGGTGAATATGTGACGGCTGACGATGGTTACGAAGCAGACGTAGAAGTACCAGCGCAAAGCTTTCATAGTAATTCCGTAAAGAGGAGTAATTCCTTAGGACCGGTAGTTGAGCCCAGAGGCCATGCAAATGCACATCCGGCACTATGCCTATTGGCAGTGGATTTATTAATTTATTTCAGTAAACAGTAAGTATTTGACTGTACGAAATGTAGACACTATACATGTGATAATGATATTATAGATGATATTTCTTTCGCAGAGGTTTGGATGCTGAGAAAGCATGTATTATAACCACTGGCTTAAGAAAAGTTGCAGTCACGTGCAGAGAAAGTGCTTCGAGCAGTGCCGCACTTGCAAGTTCAGGTGTAATCACAAAAATGTTAAACGGTTTCAGGGATGTATTTACTAATAGAGATGCACAATATCAAGGTATTTTTAATATATAAACTATTTTATAGTACGTAACATAACGATCCTGTTTATAACGTTACGTAATAAAATATTACAGATCTACAACATGCTGTGCTAGAAGTATTTACTTTGCTAGCGACGCAATCGATTTCGCCATCAGAACTAGTCATATACTTGTCTTTGTTCAAAGTTGATGAACCACCTCTACAATCGTTGTTGGAACCGCTTTTCCATCTAGGTTTAGCTGCACGTCCACAACCCAATTTTATCATATCTTTTCCTGTACCTTCTGATGCGAAGATATTATCGAAAACTCAATCGGAAGAATATAAGAACCTGGAGAAGGTTGCAAATCTTGTAAACAATTTCCGAAAAAGACATTTTACATCGGGTATATGCAGCCCATGGTCTGTCCATGCAACGTGTCTACCAATTGGTCCAGAACTGGCTTGGCCAGTTTGGTTGCATGGTTGTTCCGTCTCTATGTGGTTGAGGGTTGAAAGAGGATTACCCGTTAGTGGCAAGGGAACAATGATTAATACATCACCATTACTCGATTCAGATGACGAGAGTTTGTCCGATTGGGGTATTCTGTCCGATAATTGGAGTCGCGAAGGTTGGTAAAGCGATTTACTAAGAACTAACAAATAAATATACATGATCAATTTAATACTTTCTTCTAAGACTTTTGCCACAAGTCCATCATGAAACTTAATCAAACGTAGCAATATATTTATTATTTTGTACTCAATGCATGCTCTACACTTTATCGCGGAAAGACCAATCGATATCTGATCTTTTCTTGGGTACATCAGTCGTAGCAGGTTCGTCATCTCCACCTACACCAACGTCAATTATTCATTTGATGTCTATCGGATTTGAGTCTCTGGTGCTTGAAACGTGGTTGGATCTTAAATCAGGTAAACTATTTTAAACAGACTTTTAACTTTTTAGTATGATTGGTGTGTTTTATCTTTTTTCTTATATTACAGATAAGTTAATTTTACGATTAACTCGGCCAGACGACAAAATGAATAGGACGGTTTCGGAAACATCTGTAATTGGTATGCTTCCTTCCGGTCGGTGGCATCATTTAGCATTGAATTTCAAAGACATAGTTTTAAATAAACGCAGTGCGGTGGTCGAAGTCGTGCTTTGGATAGATGGCTGGAGAGAAATCAATGCGCAATTACCATTTGATGGACTGCTAGTGAGAAAACCCGGCACCACGTGTGTTCTATTAGGACAAGTTGGATCCAGTACTATCGGTGCTTGGTATCTTGGAAATTTAATGGTATTCAGGTGCGCACCTTTATTATGAGACATTTAACTACCAATTAATAATTACATCATGTGTATGCGTTGTTAAAAATTAATCTACAGATGTCCAGTATTTACGAAAGAGAGAGCATTATACCTAGCAAGTCTTGGTCCTAATTATACTAATCTCGCGGAATGTACTTTAAACATAGAGAAGCCAGATTTTACGCAACTAATTGCGTCTGGCGCTTTAGATGGTGTACGAGAAATACGATTTGGTGAGTATCATAACGTTTGTGTCCGCTATTTTTATGTTTAATAGAGAGAGGGAGGAAGAGAGAACGAGCGAATAGCCAATTATATTTTTATCTAATATAGAGGGAGGAAAATTTGATACGAGTCGAAGGAAATCATATGGCGGAACGTACTTAAGACACGCTATTGAAACTAAAGTATCTGAGACTAAAATTGATTGGGATGCGGTTATGGATGCTACAAATTCGCAACTGGCTGAATTGCAAGATAATCTGCTTCTTAGTTATGAAGCTCAAAATCCCAATATTGTTCATTTATATCCTCAGGCTATTGCGAATCCAGCCGGTAGGTTTATTACTTCGTAAATTTATATTTGTTAATTAATGCTCGATAATCATTATTTCCTCTTGCATAAATATTGCATGGTTATTTTTAGCTGTGGTAAGAAATTTATTTCCGGGTCAACCAGGTTTTAGGGTTGTTTCTGCACCGGAACATAGAGTTTCACAGCAACCACCTTTATCTGTGGCTCCGATACTTTCCGCTCGGATAGAATGCCAACAGTATAGAGGTCTTGTACCCGCTGCCATTTTAGTGGGAGGTGTACCTATATTTTTATATTTGTTCGCAAGAGTAAGCATAATTGTACAGAAATATTTAATACTGTCAGTTATGACTATTTATAGTCATCATTGAATGAATTTATCCTATATAGGTAGTCGAATTAAATTCTAACGAAGAAGAGCAAGCATTAGCTCTTTCGATAGTTCTGCACTTAATACGGAATGACTCTGAACTTTTAAATCAGTACCGATCAGAAGGTGGAACATCTTTAATCCTACGCATTTTAGAATCACCTCGATGTCACACAGGTAGACACATTCTGAAAGCAATGTTAGATGCGGCTTGTGATAGTTCGATCCTAATAAAAGATATCGGCAGCGGTAATCATTTAGTCTCACAAAATTGCGAAGCTGTGATCACGGATCCAGATTTAATCAAAGGTGCACTGACTGCATGGAGAACATGGACAAAATATGATACATTAAATTTGTTATTGCAAGCTTTGTTATCATTATTAAGAGATCAACATTCACAGCGTGAGTTCAACGCAACTCAATTAAATAGAGTCGGAATTGTTGATACCATTTTAACACTGTGCAAAGTAATTTAATACTTTTTGTAAATACTGTATTTTATAATAAATACACTAAAGAATTCATAAAAATATCTTATTGTTTATTATAGGAGCATTTTATGTATGATGAGTTGGGTGCTGTACTTGATTCTTCAACAGGAACTGCAGTGGTTGAATTGATTAGGGCACTTATGGGAGCACCTCCAGAATTTGCTCATCTAGTAGCTATTACTGACTACCTAGTTCTGGTTCATCAAGCGTCTGAAACTTATATTACACACTCAAGACACAATATATATTTTTTATTACCGCCGATTGGAGAAAAAAGAGTTGTAAAAATTGCCGCTACAGTAACTTCCAGCTCTTTGGATGAATCCATGGAAATTCTTGAAAATAGTAAATTGGGTAAAGGTTTAACAAATACACAGGTTCGTATTTGTTATTAAATAAATTGTGAAATAAGTAATAACAGATAAAATTCAATTGACATTACTTTCTTAGATTCAAAAAAATAGAATGCCTAAAAGAAAAGAACGCCGAAATGGTCCTCCTCGAGATACCAGTGCTGGAGAGGATTCAGGAATCGCAGCTAGTGATGGATCCAACCCTCTTAATAACGTAAGTATGCAATTAAGTCTACTGTTTATTAACTATAATCTATTGCAAATCCTGATTTTTTTACGTAGGAAAAACAATCTACGTGGATGGATGAAAGAAAAGCTTGTCAAGGTTTAGTTTGTGAAGGACTTTTATTACTTCTTCGAGATGCAGTTAGAGTTTTACCTGATAGCCAAGTTGGATCGGTTTTAAAACACGTTTTAAGAGCTGAACTTTTACTTGTACTGGCTAATAATCCGGACACTAGAGTTCGTACAGCATTAGCTAAGGTATGATAGGATGTAAAAGGGAAGTAAGTTTTATTTTCATTCAAGTATTATAATAATTGGTTAATTTATAGGTCATACAAACATATCTACAACGTGCTAGCGACGAGGAAGTCAACAAATTTATAAAGCAAAAATATTTTATACATTTAGCAAACCAAATAGCATTATATCCTGGAAGCGAATCATTGGTAGTTGCTTTAGAAAATTTAGCTTTACGTGGTCCAACTCTGGCTGCGATGCCTCCATTAATGGCTATACTAGCGAAATCAGCAGCTACTGAATCAAATGTAGTCAAACCAATTGTATCATTTATGACTGACATAATTGCAAAGGTACGATATCGTAGTTTGGTCTCATTTACTAAATAAAATTAATTAACAAAATTTACTTTCAGAATCCTACCGCTTTGAAAATGCTTTTGGAACAAGGTTTGACTGAATCATTAGTTCAAGCATTAGTAGGAAGTGCTCATAAAAGTGGTTCTATATCTCTTTATCGAGATATTCATGTACTTTTTGTGGCCATTGCCACAAAACTTTTGGAATCCCCAGGAAATCATCAAATGCAAGCTGTTCTAGACTTGCATTTAATATTAAACCATATGGAATTGAAAGAAAAATCTCACTGCGTTAAAAATAGAACCTGTATATCAGTCATAAGAGATGCACAGGTAGCACTTTTTGATGGAGAACTCGACGTGCTTATAGCGAAAGTCTCAAATCAATCTGGTTTCCGATTACGTAGTACAGCATCGTATCTAGCCTCAGCTTCCCACATAACTTCAGGTAATACTTGCATCACAAATAATGAGAGCATAAAATTTCAGTTTCTTCACTTTATTAGTATTATATTTTTTAGTTTTTACAACATCAAGTGATCAGAGTGACCATGGTTCTCGATCATCTAGCTATGCGAGTTTACATACACCTTCCATCGCAACCTTACGCGAACCAGGCAAAGGAGAATTGCTTGAACGGTTTCGCATTGTTCTCAGCCGTGCTGTCGAATTTGTAACAGCAGCTGACGAATCACCTTCTAGCAACGAGTTACAATTAACTAAAAGATTGTTTTCCATTCTTTTACATGGTTTTTGTAATCCAATACAAAAGAAAAATCATTGGAGCAGCGGATGGTCAACCAGACAAGCTTTAAGAAAATATACGGCCAAGATAATGGTCTGGTTACTTGGATCACACCAGAGTAATAATACGAGGATTTTTGCTGTTAGATCACTAATAGAAGAGCCGAAAGCTCGTGAAATTCTGTCCTCTCTTCTGGAAGTTCATCCACAAGTGAGTCTATCGATTAATCCATATTTATCTGTTTTCTATTTTCTTATGTGTAAGTTTCAATGCATTTACATATATCAGGTAGAACAAAAATTCGCTGTCTTCTTTTGGGATCTCTTACAAAGACGAGGTGAGATGCCTAGCGCTGATGCAAGGATATGTGTAGAACTGAAAGAAGCTCTGAACATATGGGATTTGGCAAAAGGAATAGAACAAGCTAGTCCTGGAACATGGAATGAAGAATTATCATTGCTAAGGCGAGAATTGATGAGAGATCGAGATATATGGATCGATAATAATCTTCCTGCAATTCAAAGGTAAGTGAAATTAAATAGAGTGTTATATTTTTTATTTCTTTATTTTACAAAATATTTTTCTTGTTTATATTAGGGTTGCCAACAGATTTGATGTACTTGCTAAACAACTAACAGAAAGTGCGATGACTATAACGCGTACTGTCGTGGAAGAACAAAATCGAGAACGTAAAGTATTAATGGAAAGACTGAAACATTCAAGAGCGATGGATGCTCAAGCAATTGCTAAATGGAGAGATTTAGCAAAACGCCTAACGCATGAAGGAGCCCCTTGGCATTTTCCAAACAGTTATCCAAGAAGTTGGGAACTGGATCCTACGGAGGGTCCTGCTAGAGTTAGAATACGATTACAGCGGTGTCATTTAAACATTGATCGAAGATTTTTTATGACTGAATATCAAGACAGGCTAGGTTTGATTGCTATTATTCTATTAATTATTTTCATTCAATTTGTTTGTATTTACATAAATTTCATTTTTTGGCATACAGATGCAGCAAAAATCGAAGCCCCTTTATCTTATTTATTTACAAATAATCGGCAAGATGCAAATGCTACAGCATTAATCGAACGGCTGCATACTAGTGAAAGAATACGTAAAATGTCTCAAGCCAAAGTAGTTACGCCTAGAGCTGAATTATCTGGTGAAGTTCTTATTGGTGAAACGTGTCTTTATTTTGTTCCTGATAATCCTGATGTTTTACTACACACAGATGTACGATTCTGTTAACCCTTTTATTATTCTATGAAGTCATTATTATACATTTAATTAGGTACATAATAATTACAGATAGCTTTAGGTGGCTTGGATTTAGCTATGGTGGGTGGAACAGCTTGGCGCCTTGAAGATATTCGAGAATTGCATCGAAGAAGATATCAGTTACAGGAAAGGGCTATTGAAATATTCCTCATTACAGGAAGAACTTACTTATTAGCATTTAATTCTTCAAGGGTACATATATCTTATCTTTATTATTTTATACGTATATCAAAAAATAAATATGATATAATGCCTCATAGTGATATTTAATTTACAGGAAAGAGATGAATTTGTAACGGAATTATCTGCTTGCAATTTACCAAGACGAATACCTGGTGATGATTTAAGCGAAGCTATCTCGTTGTGGCGAAGTGGGGCATTAACAAATTGGGAATATATTACTTGTCTAAATAAATTAGCCGGTCGTTCATATAATGATTTAATGCAGTACCCTGTATTCCCATTTGTATTAGCTGATTATACGAGTGAAAAAATTGATTTAAATGATTCAAAGATTTATCGGTAAGTATAATACATAAAAGTATGATCAGCGAAATATTTATGAAGAAACAATTTTTTTTTAGAAATTTCAAACGCCCTATGGCTGTGCAGGATAAAAAGAATGAACAACACTACATAAATAACTACAACGTAAGTGATTTAATTACGTTTATAAAAAAATATTATTTATATCATTTACCATTTTATATAGTATCTCAAACAGGCTTTATCGGAAGGTTTAAACTTAATAGCGTTAAATCAAGAACCATTCCATTACGGATCGCATTATAGTAATTCTGGAACAGTTCTTCACTTTCTAGTAAGATTACCACCATTTACTAGTATGTTTCTATGTTATCAAGGTAAATTAAAGTTGCTTTTTAGATGTATGTATACATTAGTGTTGAGATTTAATTTTCATAATTCAGTCTATTTATATTTTTGAAGACAACAATTTTGATATTCCTGATCGAACATTTCATGCACTGGCTACTACATGGAGATTAACTAGTTGCGATTCAACAACAGACGTGAAAGAATTAATTCCTGAGTTTTTCTATTTGCCTGAATTTTTATTGAATTCCGAAGGTAATATACATAATCATGTCTCAAAATGTGATATGTAAGTTAATTAATATTCAAAATAAATTTTGTTAAAGGATTTAATTTCGGAGTTCGACAAAATGGTAACCGAGTTGGAGATGTGGAATTACCGAAATGGTGTGGAGGTGATGCACGACTTTTTATTCTTACTCATAGAGCAGCACTAGAAGCAGATCTTGTCAGGGAAGTTCTCCCTTATTGGATCGATCTGGTATTCGGATTTAGGCAAACTGGTAGACCAGCAGTGGAAGCTATAAATGTTTTCCATCCTGCCGTATGTTGATACCAACATTCATGCAATCATATTTAAAAGTGTAATTTAAATTTATGAATTAATTTTTTTAGACCTACTATGGATTTAATGTTGAGCAAATAGCAGATCCTTTAGAACGTCAAGCTTGGGAAACGATGGTTCGAACGTATGGTCAAACACCAGCGCAATTATTTAGGGTTGCGCATCCCTTACTAATTCAAAATCTTGGAAACACGGTAGTTCATAGTTCATTACCACAAGTTATTGAAGGTGTAGATGGCATAAAATGGGGAAACTATGTTGGTGCTCCTGGAAATGAACCAGTTTTATGCTGGAAACATAAACATAAAGCGCCATTAGCATCTTTAGTTCCTTTAATGACTGGTGATGTTTTTGGATTACCTAGCTATACTACTTTATTACTTGTTTATACAAAAGAAAAGGGTATATATCATTAATTTCAAGTAAACATTTCAATAGTTACATTTGTAGAACTAGATTGTATAATGTTTCTTTTTAGGCACAAGTATGTTAAGTGGAGCATTTGTATTGGGAGCTGCTTTAGTATCATGGAATGGTACAGATGGAATTGTAAGACTAAAATGTAAAAAAGAGCAACCACCAAGGCCATTAATTAGATCTTCGGGTCTTGACCCAGTAAATAGATACATTACTATTTTCTAGTACTCTTCTGAATTGCAAATTACATAACATATTTTCTTTTAGATTACAACTTTAGGATCAGCTCCGGATTGTGGACAACTATGGATAGGTCACTTATCTGGTAAAATAACGGTGCATACATACACAGTTGTAACAAGTAAAATTGACTTCACTTTAACACCAGCGTCTATACTGTTAGCTCATAGAAGTAGAGTAACAACAGTGTTTCTGTCACGGGCATTTAGCATCGCTGTTTCAGGTGACTCAAGTGGTGTTATTGTTATTTGGGACTTAAATAGGTAAGTATTCTAATAAATAAATAGATAAAAACATGCATATAACGCCTGAACTTATTTGTTATCCTTTTGTAGTTTAACATACATAAGATCCATATTCTGTGAACAAAACTATCCTATTTGTTTACTATCGATTAGCGAAACTCTCGGAGATATAGCAGTTACTTATGAAATTCCTAGTGAAAACACATCTCCCAGTCAATCAGAATTGAAAGTATTTACTATCAATGCAAGAGCAGTTGGATCTGTTTTATCAAGAAGAAGAATAACAGCTCTTTGCTATAGCAATGCACCAGAAGGAGTTTCTGTAAATGTTATTGCAACAGGATTAGACAACGGCGTAATAAGGCTATGGAGTAGTTGGGATTTAAGATTAGTCAGAGAAATTATAAACGGTATAAAAGGATGCGGAGCAGTGATTGCAATAGCATGGGCTTTAGACCAACACCACTTATATGCTGTAACCGAAGACTTCACTATCCTCATATGGGAAGGATCAAAACGTTTAAGCAACGGTACTCCAAAATTTGTAAATTTAACGTCACTCTAATGTAAATAAAACCAAAATGTATTTTAAGCGTATAGACAACATACTATTTTAAATATTGTTCAATATATGTTTTCATTTTATTAATAAGTATCTTATAAAATAAAAAGAATGTTTTTTACAATTATGACACTAGTGTCACATTTGTAATAATTTTGTATCATAATTAGAATCACATCAAACTCCTAAGATATCACACAATCATTATACTTGTAGCTAGTAAATAAAAATCCAACTGTTGAAATATTATTTTCCTAAAGTTTTTGATACAATAACTTTTATGCTTCTAATAACACTCAATATTTATACTTTTATATTCTGTTACAGTATAAGAAATACAGATGTTATTATTAACTATAACTTATAACTATACTAATAATATATCAATGATATGCTTACAACTTTTAATTTCATAAATCTGTTTCGTTCATGACATTATAACATGTGTGTATAAACATATCTAATAAACATATCAAGCAATAGATTCAAATAACATTTAAGCAATCTTCAATAATTTCAAACATTGGGTAATACTTTCCTGTTCTTTTTGCAATCTGTTCGGCTGTATCTCCGCTTGAATTTATCAATCTTGGATTTGTATCTGGATGTAATAAAAGAAGTTGCAAAGCAGGAGAATTATGAGAACTTGCAGATACTAAATGCAAGGGAGTTTGATCTCCTTTACTTCTGGCATTTATATCTGCTCCATTTGCAATTAATATCATTGCACATTCAACGTTATTCCAGCAACATGCAGAATGTAATGGTTGCCATTCATCCATAGTTTTAACATCTATCTTTGCACCTGCTTGAAGTAAGTGCTACAAACAAGATAAAACGGTGATGCACTTATTTATGAACATTTTTGTCAAGGAATAAAGTATATTCAAAATATAATATTCTTACTTCCACAATTTTTACATGATTGCCATAACATGCTCTATGCAACGGAGTATAACCATCTTTGTCTGTACATTCTAACAAACACGGATTTTTCATTAATAATTTTTGCACTTTATCCAGCTCGCCGTTTTCCGCTGCAGTCAGAATTGCTTTTTCATCAGGTTCTATAAAACATATATACATGTTACAAAACTAATAGTAAAAAATTGTAATACACAATTCAAAATCATCGGCTAACCTTTTGCATTCCGTTCAACCTCTACTCCATCATCGTCATCTTCCCATGCACTAACTTGCATACGTTCACCTCGTGGTTGACTTAACATTCGATCACGGATTGCTTCCAAATCTGTCAATTGATCACTTTCCTCTCCGGATGATGACATATTTCTTTCATTTCAAATCAAATAAACAAGATTATGTGAAACGTTACTATCATATATTACACGGATCCATCTACTGGAGTATGAAGACACTGCTTCTACGTAAATTAGATTCGATCAATTTTTTGGGATGCGAAAATCATCTCGTTTTTTCGATTGTTTTTAAAATGTTTTAAGATTAATTTATGATTTCGACACGATAAAACGAAATGGAATGTTTGAAACTTTTAGAGACTCTAGATATCTTTGGTTACGCTGGCATATGCGTGGGAACAGAAAACTCACAGCTATTACAAAATTCTCTCATAATATTGCAACAAGAAAATCATTTTCAAAAGTGTTATTATTGGGGTAAAATCTATGGGGTTCGAAATGATTATCATATTGCGTTTGGTTTTGAAAAAGATTGCTTGAACGATCAAGTATATTACTACAGGTAAGCTAACATATCAAAACGATTCTTTGACAGAGCATTTCAAAAAGATAGAATATCTGAATTAGTACGGATGGCTTAAATTGGTTGTTACTACCGAAAGCAAATAAATGTGCACGATTCTTGACACCTCTTACAATTAATAAGTTCGAAGGGGATCCTTCTATAGCCACCAATGTTTATAACGTTAACCCTCCGTTCCCGCCGAACGAAGACCCTAAAAAGTATTACGACGTAAGTGAAAAACAGTTGGAAAGATTAATTTTTCAAATTAATAAGAGAAGAATGTTTAAAAGTCAATAATAAATATTAGGGCCCTATACCAAAAGAACTGAAAGAGGAAGACAGATTGGCAGCTACGATAGAGATAATTAGAGAAGAAGCCATCATAATTCCTCGTGGTGCATGGTTTAAGTGTCCCAATGGGAACGTAATTGAAAATTTAAGTTTCGAGGGACTCAGTGTTACAGATGCATCGTATTTAAAATCGTATTTGCACGCTCGTCCCCCACAACAAAAATGGAATACCAATTTACTTACGAGACCCGATTATAATTACGCAATAGATTTTTTAGATACAATTGATATGGACGTGCCATCAGGTACTTGATTAGAAAATTGTTAATAATAATTTTAGAAGGTAATTTTGTTTTCTTCGTATAATTTAATATATCTTATTAGGATGTTGGAATGTACAGTTTTTACATGGCAAACAAACGGTGATTTTACATAGTCTTTTTTGGCCTGGAATGACGTTTTATCATAAATTACATAGCCCGCATTATGGATTTCTTTACTTTGGACATGGAAAGAAGAATATGGATATCGTCTTTATGTTGTAACTGTAATAATAAAAAGTCAATAAATTAAGATTCTTGCTTTTCCTAAAATCTATTCAATCTTATTCAACTAATGAGATTCGTTCGATTCCTTTTTGTTTTCTATGACAACCAAATACATATCTGCAAGCACATCATTCGATATCAATTTTTTTACACGTAATTTGCGGTATGTTATAATATTTCATTCGTTAAGTTTACAAGTAACAACAGTACTAAGAATGACTGCAATCGGGGAAATAATTTTTAATAAAAATGTCCAGCATTTCAAATTGTAACGCGTAAGTCTCGTTAATATAAGGTTATGAACGCTTTCATAGTTAAATTACGTCAAAGCAAAAAACGAGTGTGTTAAATTTGCAAAGTTTTATTTCTAAGTTTCTAAGTAAATCGTTTTTGGAATGAATAATTAATTATTTCTTCTCATGCGAATAAGAATTAACCGCCGCCTTTGAGAACGGGCTTTGTGGGTAAGCTAGTCGACCTCTCGCGACGTAAGATGGCAGTAGTATCTCGCTCGTGGTTGGAGAATTTGAACGCACAAGCGCAGTGACCGGCATACTCGAGTGAAGTGTTGTTGCAAGTGCTTGGGATCCGTATTTCGACAAATTTCTTCAGGATATTTTGCTGCTAACGGTAAGTGAAAACATTTCTACAACTTTTGGCGTGTCTTATTTGCTGATAAATAAGTTTTTACTCGTTGATTCGCTTTACTTTGACCTTGAATCGAAAGTTTGGTACACGACGTGACGCCGGGTGACGCCGGTTCGATGAAAACGTATTTCGTAGCACGTGGATTGTAGTGTTCTGTGAAAGAACGTATCAGAATTTGTTCCATTGCGTTTTAAAACATCGTACATATATATCTTTGTGAATTTTTGACTTTCGGCATCGGCGCGATTTCAGAACGCGATGTAAAATGCTTTCTCGTTGACAGGCGGCGTCAAGTTTCTGTCTTCTTTCGCACGAATTACGCGATATTTGATGTTACCGAAATTTTCGAATTCGCTTCGTTGTCGGAGACCGATAGAACAAATACAAACTGACGTATTCGACTAATATTAAGTGCCCAAGATGGATAGTAACCGAAACAGATATTCACGTTACTATGTTATGCATCCCCACGACTTCCTTGTCGTTGCTCGTTCTTGCTCGTTCGACGACATTACGATATCGTACACATTTCTCTCGTAAACTCGTACGAAACATGTATCGTGTCAAAACAAAAGATTTTACAGATCGCGACACAGCGTCGTAGGCTCAAACTCGCCTGTTATTTTATTATATGTTATAGTTGATATTTGTATTTCTCTTTCGCATTCTTAATACATATGTACAATCTACGACAGGAAGATGCTCGATTCAAGGTTAGAGCTAGGTCAACGAAAGAGAGTTACAGAGCTGTCGTTGAACGAAAAGATATAGAACGTTCTTCTTCGAGTCAGCCCAACACCATTGAATTAAGTTTACATCAGTGAGATGGTTATGTTTGCTGTGTCTCGAAATATCTAGCAGTTCCCCGCCCCTTTCTCGATCCCTCCCTGTACACTGTTAATAAGAACCAGTGCGTCCATTTCCTTTTTTACCGGTACATACATCGAATTATTCGCGGAGCAGGAGATTTCGCTCTAGATAACGGCACAATAAATTAAAAGGCCGGTAATGTTTATACGAATGCGATAGACTGTAAAGTCGACGGTGCAACATCGCGATGCTCGCTAAATGGAAAGTCTGTGTTATCGATCGTTGGGTTTCGATGATCGCGCAATTCGCGGCAGGATCATAATCGAAGAGGTATCTCGATCTGTTAGACGATTTTCGATTCGATCTCTACGGTTTTGAAAGCGTCCGCCTTCGATGACCGATGTGTGCGTGCTCGCGCGAGCGCGCGTGTGTTCTCTCCCCTTGATATGATACGGAGATTTATTTTCGCGCGACAAAGAAATCAATGACGGAGCCGATAAACTCTCCGCGCGACGCGCACCTCCGAACTCCTCTGGCTCTCTTTTATCTGATTCATATGCACGGCTGTACATGTGCAATCGTGTAGTCAATTCTGAGCACGGACCACGAGTTCCGGTTCCTATTCGAGTGGTATCCTCTCTATCCCCTGGCGTATACCTTCTTTTTCCTCGACGACGACTTTCGTGTCGACGAGCTGGGGTACTCCTCGTCTACAGGATCGGGAAAAAAACCCCGAAATAACCGTGAAGCTATCGAATTACGGTACAACGTCGCGTGAATTCCCTGCCTTGTTATTTGTCTTATGGCTATATCCTTTAAACTCGACTATTTGTATTTAACGCGCTACGACTATGGCTATCGTATATTATATTACGTTGCTCGACTTGTTCTTTTACGAAGTGAAATAGAGCTTGAAACGAAAACAAATATTCGGTTGGAATATAATTTTTACTCGTCGCTGATTTAACTGTAATCAGTCGCGAGTATGTGATTCGGTATACGGGAACGGGTTAAATACCATTCTGATTACGTATTAAACGATGGTCCGATTAAACGGTAGTGTTTCCTTCGTCAGTGGTAATTGGTACGTACATTCTTCTTTAACCGGGAACGATCGCGATCAGAGAAACCCAGCGCAGACGATGAAATAAAATTTCATATTCCGGAGCGGTCAAGCACGAATAGTTGCGATTTTGTCGTCGTCACTTTACGACGAACGAGAGTCGGTTCGCAGATTGTGGTCTTACGTGGAACGGGGAAGGCCGGCTCGCGTCGAATTCTTGCGATTGTTGCTCGCAGCGAGTTCGGTTCGGTCTTTGTTCGATTGGACGTATCGAGCGCCGGTTATCGACCCGGTTTCGATACGGTTTGTCGCTCGTTTTTAATAGTTGGCCGCGATCGAGGCGAAATCTCGCGTAACGGGATTTAGAGTAAACCGTAAAAAAGCTCGTGGAAACGTCACGGCATTGACTTTCTTTGTTCCGCTAGCGTAAACCTCGGTTTCCTGTCTTACGTTTCGAAAGTCGCGTTCACAGCTGACGAGCAGAGGCGTAGCGAGCACCGCGTAGCGAGATACGTAACCAGAAGAAAAGAAAACGGCGACCAGGAAAAGTCGGACTCGAGTCGTGCACGAGTAATTTGTTACACGGCCGGTAAATTTGTTAAAAGTTAAGGCTATTCGGTAGAGCGGTGTAATTAAGTATGAGATACGTGTCAAACACAGGTCTCGAATGACTCATTAACGTTCAAGTTAACCGAGTCGCCTTCTTTTATACCGGCTGTGTACGGCCGTATTATTGATCACGAAACGATCGTATCTCGAGCAGTAATTCTCAACCATTGTTACGCGATAAACACTATTCAATTCTAGTTTCTTTTGTTTCGCGTTATCGTTGATAGTGGTAGTTACCGCAATCTCCACGGCTTGCTGATCGTTTGCCTTTCTTCGTTCTTATTAAATAAAACCGAGTCGTTCGTCTCGTGTCTCGTTATCGTCTTTCCAACGAGATCGTTTCGAATCGTTGGAACGGCGGTTCGATTTTGCCGCGATTACGCGACACAGGTATTCCAATTTCCTGCAAAACGGTGCACGACAGACAGTGGTTCTCACGGAGCTCGATTGCGGCAATTAGGTCGAATGGAAAGCGCGATGAAGGGCCATAAATGCGTGAGAACCGTCCGTTTAAGGCGCGAGAACTGGTTCTGGGTTGATCGCGGGCATCTTCTTCCCAAGGCCCTCTTCTCCATGTTAAACACGGCAGAGATGTTACGAGCTCCTTCGACTGCCTGAAATTAAACGTCGGGGACAAGGAGCCCCGAGGACCGCCTTTTCTCCAACCTCCCTTCGTCCATTTCAATCCTCGACCACCATCACCTCCTCCTCCTCCTCCTTCTCTTCCTCCTACTTCTCCAAAGCTCCCCCCCACCCCCACCCATTCTCCCTTCACCTTCTTTTTCTCCATTTGCTTTGTTTCTTCGTCGTCTTCTTCCTCTTCTCCTTCTTCGGCTGCCTACCTGGCGAACGTTACGAAACGTTTCGATACGTTTTAGATTCGAGTTGGAATTTCAACGTGGAAGAAAAAAGCAAAGGAAGAGGTTCAACCGTGCGCGATGAGCAGCGACCGAACTCGCGAAACAATCGCCTAACTATTTTTCGACTCTATTCGACTTCTCGCTCCATTTGTCTCTTGTCTACGATTCCCGTTTCCCCCCGCCTCGTCCAGATTGCTCGACGAAATTGCTCGAAATTCTTTTGTCCGGTGAACGATTCACGGCGGTATTTTAGTTTAGTAGATACTCTCTCGAAACGACACTTTGCCTGTGTACGGAGAATTTGTCGAACGGGCACGAGGCATCGACGATCTTCCAAAGAACAGAACGGGAAGGTAAAGAGAGGCCGGTGTGTATCGGTCGGGCATCACGTGCACTCGGAGTGATTCTCTTCCAAGCCATGGCTCCGTTGTCAAGTGGACAATATCTTCTCATGTTACAGCAATGTTACCGTTGCCGAACAAAACGACGCGCTCCGATGTTTCTTCTTGCGTGTCCCCATCGTGTTCGCCAGCGTACTGTCCTTCCATGGCTGCCGAGATATCGCGTTATAATAATTTATTGCGTCACTCGCATCGACAAAAATTTCACGCGAAAAAGTCACGCTCGCTAAAAGAATATCAAATTACTCCTCGACGAATTTCCTTGCTTTTTTGTCCCTTCGAAGACGAGAAAATAATTTTCCCTCCGTCTTTCGTAAAATTGTAAATCGAACGCTTTCGAGAAAGCGATCGATTCTCCAAACTGCCGTGCCTCGTTTAGCCGACGACGCGACAAGTGCTCGTTCGCTGGTCTCCTTTAATCGTCCTTGTCGTTCGGTAACCAGCGTCGAGTAGATCGGATCGTGGCAAAGCCTTAATGGAAAAAGAGGGTTGACGAGAAGGGAGCATTGATTTAGCGTTAAGAAGCTGATATCCCTGCCCTGAAGCGCGGTACTGCCGCCGCCGGTTCTTATCTAATATTCACGGTCGTAATACCTTTGCTTTTTTCGTACATCGTTCGATAGATACATAGATAGAACGGTGACGATTTTCATCGTGTTCACGCCCGACTCGATCACCTTATCGTGGACGCGCGATATTCCGGGACAAGCGTAGCTTCTGAACAACTAGAAACGAACGCTTTTCACGAACACGACAGCCAGGATGACATCGCGCGATTCTTTGCTCGTCAGCGATGTTTTGCCGTGACGTTCCGATGGTTCCGACCCCGATGGTCGAGAAGAAAGACGACCTGTCCGTTCGATGCTCGTCCACGATGATTTCTTTCGGCAGAGATATTTTCCGGGCAGATTTTCGGTTCGATCGGACACACAGATTAACAGCGAGCATACGTACACTTCCACGCGCGTCGTGAGCGCGCTTTTATTCTTTGTAAAGTAGGGAGACCAAGGGATAGATGGATGACTGTATAGTATACACGAGGGTTTCCAGTGGCTGTAAGAGCAACAGAGCGAGAGAGCGGGGCAAAGAGGGAGTATGGGGGTTATGGGGGCACGTTCACACAAAACGGCCACCATAGACCCCGGCAGCTGTTCACCATCCGTGCCCTACTCTCTACGTTGTTCTCTCCCCCGCATTCTTAGTTCGGCTTAGCCTCGCCCTTTCTCCCTCTCTCTCTCTCTCTCTCTCTCTATCTCTCTCTCTCTATCTCTCTCTCCCTCGATGCTGAACGAACTACAAAAGTTTCTAGCTTCTGTACCGTCACTCCGCTCTTTCTGCTTTTCCCCCTGTTCTCTCTCTTTGCCTCCTCTTGAGAATTCAGAGTCGGACTTTGTTTCCGATCGTCTCCTCCTCCCCCATCCCCCTCCCCGCCGCCTCAAAATCCTACGTCACATACAATTATACGATTCCGTGCCTCTGCGCGGATCGCACGTGTTACGTTTGCTTTTACCTCTGTCCGGGGATCGCGATTTGTCAGCAGAAGTAACTCGAGACCGAAGATGAGAACAGGAACGACTCGACGACACGTTCTGAAAGGATGGTCACGTTTATTGCATAATCCGAACACGTGGTCGAGACATATCGACGCTGGTCGTATTTGCCTTGGCGGAGCATGAATCTTGTTCGGATGTCTAGCCTTCACGAGGCAGACATCCGCAACGGCCGCAGCGTGCTTCGTCCTTCCCTGCGTACGTATTTCAGGGATTCCGACGATCCACGCGATCGTTTGTTTCACCGCAGCGTCTTCCTTCGAACAAACAGGAATGGAACTTCTTCGTACATCGTATTCGTCCATGGCACGATAGAGAGTTTCCTTTGATACCGATTTTTTTTTCTCTAGTCAAGTGGACGGAGAAACGAGAGTGGTGAAGTCGTTGCGAGAATGGATGCGCGCATCGCCTTTTCTCTCGCTTCTCTGTATCCAGCTCCCATTCTGGTTTTGTGAACCGTAATACGCGAAATATGCCAACGAACGCAAAGCAAACTTGGCGTTCCTTGTGAGCTGTGTGGTACTGTTGGTTGTGTCGCTGACGGTGGTGGTGGTGGTGGTGGTCGCGTTGGCCGGGTAATATCACTGTTTGCTCGAACGATAGACGGGCAGAAGAGGCCACCGCGCCGGGAGTGGGTGCGCGAGCGCGTCTTTGTGTGCGCGACGCTTGAAAAGCCGCCTTGAAGAGCCAACACAGTGGCTACATAATGGATTAAGCCACGTCCTCGTTGACGAGCCACGAACCGACAGGAAAATCCGCGATAATGTGGTTACGAGAACCATTCTCCCTCTGGTTCTCGCCCCCTCTTTTCATTTCCACGTATTATCAGCCAACGACCATGCAACCAGAAAAGATCGCCAGATCACCGTGCGTCGAGGGAAAGATGGGCGAAATGTTCGTGTTCTTAAGCCGCGGGCGTCCTATTTTCCACGATTCTGCGAGGATTCGGCGTTCCGATCGTGGAATCGGTACGGGCCGAGTTAAAATCCGCTTATTATCGTTCGTAGGAAATTCCACGAAATCGTGGCAAAAGGAAAAGACGTCGTGGTAAAAATATTTACGCGGCCGAAAATATCGGCATCGCGACTTATCCGTTGGAATCGTTGCGAAGGCGGAGCACTTTTCGTCCAGTGATCCGATCGAGAAGAAAGAGAGAACGCGGCCGTTGAATCCCGCGATTGTTCGTTTTAATTGCAAGCCCGAAAAACGGCGAAAATGATAGCGGCGATCGGTAGCGTCCCGAGGAATCGTGCGGCGCTTTTGTCGAACCGACAATGCCACGGCTGCGACGAGCCTCCGGTCCGGTCCCTTCTTGCTTCTAATTAATTACAGTTAATTACGTTAATTGGTCCAACTAACGCGATCGCACCGTTCCACGGCGTCGCATTCCTCGTCTTACGTCGTTACTCGTTATGGCCCGTGCCTCATGCAGATGCACGTTTTTTGCATTCGTTGCGCGTATTATCGTTAACACGATAATATTTTTATCGCTACGCCGATGAGCACGATGTATCGTATTCCAATGATCGCGATCGAGGGGTTGCGATAGCCTTGCACTCGCGTAACGTTTCGTTCCGTGAGGCGGCGTGCCGTGCCATTAGGCAGGGAAACGTAGTTACAGTTTCGGATTTCATGGATCGAAGCTGCAGAGGGGTTGGTCGATAGTAAGAGGCGAAGCACCGTTGTTCCGGCGAAACCCTTATTTGTTTTCCACGGATGCATCCGAAACGACACGTGTTTCTGTATTATTCGGTCGCGTTGCGGTTCGGAATGGGCAATGGGCCGGGCCGGATGCTCCCTCTCTCTCTCTCGACCGTCTAAAGTATTCAGAAACGGGAACGAATCGTCGGATCGATGCCCTAACGTCTCAGTGGCTATCTAATAATCGAAGAAGCGAATTAATAGCGGAGCGTAGCCGCGTAAATATCGAATCTCTGTATCGCATCGTGCGCGCCTTGCTCTCGCCGTCACTGAGGCTACCTCGAGCGCGTTATAAATTATTTCGCGTACGGTCTCGTTCGATTATTCTCCTCCTCGATCTCGCTTCCATTCCGCTGTCTCTTTCCACGCTCTTTCAAACGCGTCCGTTCCGCGCTCGATTCGCGCGATTAATTTACTTAAGAGGAACTTTCGCCCGGTATACGCGACTGCGACTCCGGTCCGCCGATTGTTCTGCAAAATGGATCGCTCTCTTAACGAACGAGTCTAGTAAAGATAGACTCTCGTGCGCCAGTTACGAAACTCGAATATCGATACTCAGGATCGTCGAGACACACTTCCTTCGTTAAGCGGTCGATGCGCGGACGCTGTTCGCAGCTGTACAAACATACGCGGCTGAATTCGGTAGCCGTTCGCTTTCGACGGCCGCACGCGTCGAATCTACGTATTTGAATTTTCCGATAGGTGTATGAACGAGCGACGACACTGAATTTACGTTTAATCGTATCGTGTCGCAATTACGCGTTAACGAACCGGCACGTTAATCGGTTCTGAGTCACTCGAAACACCCACGGTAATCTAGCCGCGTTATTTCCGCGCGACCGTGGGATGTCGTTACTCGTTTTCCAACGTTCTCGCGACTGAATAAATGACTGGCTGGTTAAACGCGAGTACAATGGCACGATTATGGCGCGATGCGTTCGTCCTTTGTGGCCGATTTAACTCGATCAAGTCGCCTCGTGGAACGCGTTAAGATTAGACTGTACCGAGCGCAGCCGCGTTGCCGGTACACGTTTCTCTTTCAGGGTAGCACGCCACCCTAAAATAGTTGCCGTGCAACTGGAGGGCGTGTTCAAGGTGAAGGTTAAAGTTCCGTTCGTCGCGAGAGAGTGACGCGCTGACAGATTGAAGTCTCGCCGAGGGTGTTCCGGTCGAATCGGTTACGATCGATGCGACCCGCGCTGTTGCTTCCTCTCTCCAGCCGCTCGTTTCCATCGTTCGTCGTCTCGCGTAAAAGGACGCTTACGAGTGTTCCGGGTCGAGCGCGTACGTTCGCAATTTTATGGGTCTACCGTTGCTATCTATTATTAAGGGGATGGATAAAGGCCTGAGTTTCTCGCGGTCGTGGAAGCGTGTTACGCCGGAGGAGCAAAAGTAGGCCGCGAGGGTAAAGCGCTTCAAGCTTGACAAATTTTTAATGAAACGTTACGCGTTACGAGAGCGGTGCCTCGGTCCCGTTGGGACGCGCAACCGTACGTAGAATCGTGCGAGACGCGCGTTGTGTATCACCGTTTCTCGGAGTCGAGTTGAAACGAGACCTTAAAATAGTACTAGCGCGTAGCATAGTGTGCAGTCGGTGTTCGAGGTTAAGGTTAAGGCTGTATCGCACGCGGTGCCGCGTGACTACAAGGGCAACGCGAAGACGTACGAGCACCACTCGAGAAAAACGATTCGAATTGTATTTAACCCCGTGGTGCTGTGCCTTTTACCGTGACACGACACCGCACGCCTCCTCCCTCGTAACCGACTCGACCGACATCCTGCAAAAGTATCGCGGCCGCACCAGCTTTTTTTCGCCTTGCACCGTTCCACTCCGCGCGACACGCGAGGAAAAAAAACCGGAGTCGCGAGGCTCGCGATGGAGAAATTCGAGCATATCGGGAATATAAAAAGCACGGAGAGATAAAAAGACGGCCATAAAAATTGGTTGACACTCCCCCGAGGTCTGCGGGCGGATTTCCATTTCACGGCGGCTACGTTCGACTAGCTTCTGAAGCGAGATGGAAGGCTAAATGGGACCGAGTCTGATATATATTCAGGTTCCGGTTTCGCTATGCTCGGTTGAGTACGGGGTTCAGGGGAGACACGCCTAATGTGTATCCTCTGTGCTTGTAAACGCGCAACATTTAAAACTTGCGCCGGGCGAGAACTTTTTATTTTTTCCCCTCCTCGTTGCTCTCGTGTTTTGCGCCACGGTGTTTCGCAACTCCGACCACCACCATAACTCGCAAGTAGAGCATACGGTATTTCGCACGAGACTCGCGAACGCTCGTTTACCTGTACAGTCAACTCGGACTCGGGCTCGTTCCGCTTTTCCTCGAACTTTGCCGTCCTTCTATATTTTTTTTTTTTTTTTTTAGTCAGCGTTGCACGTTCGTTTATCTAGCTGGAACGAGGATTCTCGTTCCGCAGTAATCCGGCCGCAAGGTTTCGTTATCTTCTCCGATAGACCTACATCGAATTTTATCGCCAATTTGATTCGTCCGATACTCGTTTCGTTCGCGTTCCGTGATCGACTCGCTCGAAGGATATACAGGCACGGCGCGTACCGTCGTTCACCAGCGTTAGAGAACGTAAGACGTGTTTTTCTCGGTTGTGTAATTCCTTCGCGGAGATACGGTGTGATGGAGTGTTTCTTTGACCTCCATGACCTACGTCGTTAAGATACGCGGTGGAGAAGGAAAATCTAGAACGGACAGGGGATCGCGGAATGTGCGCGTCTTCGGACTGGTCCCGTGAAACGATTCGTTCACGATTCCTAGGAACATGGAGCATTGCTCACGAACACCAACGAGATCGCCGTGCGTCACGCGATGCCGTTAGCCGACCACCGAAAAGTTGGCGTTGATCGGACGTATTTTGTTTCCAACTTTGGCCAAAACTGGGTGGCTAGGTTTGCGCGGTCGAATTCCGCTTGGAAAAGCAATGTCGTCGCAGCGGATACGGTAACGCGTCGATTTGCAAATGCCAAGCACGCAGAGTGCAATTGTATTTCTATTTGGTTGACGGAGAGTCGAA
Source organism: Bombus superbus (assembly GCA_014737385.1). Lineage (NCBI taxonomy): Eukaryota > Metazoa > Arthropoda > Insecta > Hymenoptera > Apidae > Bombus > Bombus superbus. The sequence continues at coordinate 1,582,955 of JACXIK010000011.1, read as the reverse complement.
TGGATTATCGCAGCAGCTCGTTCCGCCGTGGCGACTGCCTCTATAGTACGCCACTATTCGAGTGAGTCATACGGACGACCGATAATCTGTGTCGGTGTCCGTGTATAGCGAGCGCGTGAATAGAACGGCTAGCAAATAGAGGAAAAAAAAAGGGACGACGGGGCTGAGCGACCGAGAGAGCAGATATCGTACCGTTTTCTACGTCGAGGAACGAGGGAGAGGAAACTTCGACGAAAGGATCGAACCAGACGTTGGCTGTAGTGGAGCGGTTGGCGAGAAAACGGTAAACTGCTTCACGGGACCTGGCAAACGTTGTACGTATTCTGTGTATCAGAATACACAGCCGTTTCTCCGTGGTCCTTTGAACGTAACGTCCGTTGATGAAATTGCATCGATCTGTCGTAATACGAAAATGTACGCGCGTGCGTCTTCCTTACCTACTCGCTTCGATTCGTTGCAATCTGCTCGAATCCGCTTCGAACGTTTCCAACCTCCTTCGATCACCTTCGACCCGCTTCAGTTGGCATTGCCAACGCGCGTATGGTATAATTTAACGAAAACAGATCGTGTTCCTTTTACGCAATAACGAGGAGTACGCGAGCTGCGTAATTCTTCCCGACTGCACTTTGTCAAATCAAGACCGTCGCATCGCGCTCGTAACGAGCTTTGAGACGACGAGAAACAACTGGCAGGTAAAAATCTGGCCGAAAAGTCGCACGACGTCGAGAAGCAGGTATTTTCCACGAGGCCCAAGACTCTGGATACCGTACGGTATCGGCCGTGTGATACGTTTCGACGCGGTTACTCGATCTCGAAAGAAGTTGCCTATCGTGACCCAGTTGAAGCGTGGGCACACGGCATCGCGGAATACGTCCCTGCGATGCTCGAAGGATCGAGAAAGAGAGGCGAAAGGACGAGCAGAGGTCCTGGTAATTAAGGCGTTTCGACAAACGTACATCGCGGAAACCGGTTATCCCGGCATCGGCGCGTTTCACTCGTGTATACCTGCTGGAGGTTGCTTGCAAGGTTGCTCGAACCGCTGGCCCTGACGGTCCTTTGAGCCACAAATATGCGTAATCTCGCGTATAGGTAGGAAGAGGCGAGTGTTCTTTCGCGTACGGTTTTGCTTTCGAAATGCCTCGCTTCCTGGTCTTATCCGACCTACAAATTTACGCCCGCGGGACTCCCTCCGGCTTTTAACGAATTTATTCGCCGCTTCTAACGAGCCTACGCTCTTTCCTTCTTCTTCTTTTTTTTTTTTTTTTTTTAATCTCTTAAATAGGAATTTACGTTGAAACGTGGAATGGCAGAGAATTCACAGCGGACCGATGTCGCTGGTGTAGAACGTAGACGAACGATGTCGTTTAAGACAGGGCTTCCCTGAAGTATATCCAGCAGCGCGCGGTTTTCAAGCACCGCGGAGTAAATCCTCGAGAAAAATCTCGTCTCGTCCAGCGAGCAGGAAGTATCGAATTAACGCGTGATCTCGTCTCTGTAACACCGTACGAGCGGCTTAACCTCTAAAACCAACGCTTCAACCGCTTCTCTTCTCTCTCTCTCTCTCTCTCTCTCTCGCTGTCGCTCTCTTCCTCTTGCGGTTGTACTTTTAGCAGTGCCTATGGTTTACGATTTATGCTTATTCTGCTCCAGTGGCCAATTCGGAACAGACCAACGCGTTTTGGTTCCTGTGTCCTAGGTCAGTTGTCCTCGGTACTCGTCTAACTCGTCGAGATCAATTGGACGCGTGTTTCGTTTAAGAAAGCTGTACGCCGTGGTGTTCGGGCGAGATCGTGGGCGCAGTCGTTACTGAAATCGTTATCGAGTATCGTTCTTGCTCACAGCGTGGGTTATTAGAATTTCACCGAACGTTTAAAGCTGACGTCGTACTTCTAAAGTAAAAAGCTAATTAGCAAAGTTGGGCCAGAAGTTTTAGTCGACGGGCGAGATGAGACGGTGTCCGACTCAGCTTTCTCGAAGCTGCAGCAACGAGCGTGGTTGAGTTCGCACGACTAGGAAGTCTTTTTCTCCAAGTTGTTGTTCGTTCCGACAACTTCCCAGCCAGAGATTAGGTAATCAGGGATGAATTGGTAGCCGAACTCGCCGTGTAATTCAAAGTGTAATCTTGTTTCGAGCTTTGTTCGCGCGTAATACGCAGCTGGAAGATGTCTCGTAGAAAGACGGATGTCTCGGAGAACTGCAGTCTCCCTCGCATCGACTACCGCCGTAACTAAGAAAGCGGATCAAACGCGAGAAATTGTAATTTAACGCGGTGACGTAGCCGCTCCTTTTTAAAGTACGTAATATGGTAGAAATGCCATTCGAACGGCCATAGAACGGCTCGAGGATCGAAACGCAGGGAACTCGATAGATTTCAGCGTCGTGTATATATGTCTTTGGAGCATGGTGGGAGACTGCGTAATATTCAACGAGTGGAGGAACGATTTCTCCCTTTTTTAAAAGGCGCGATCCAGCGACGAGCGGAGATCATCTTCGCAGATTAAGCCAAAAGAGGATCGTGAGTGTCGAGTATCGTCTCGTAAAGGTCTCGTGGATTTTTCTCTCGGAGCCAGCTCTCTATGCTCGCTGCTACGAGCGTGTACGTTAGACACGCGTTACGAAGCGAAATATTTCAGAATGTTTCTCGCGCCGGTGGTGGCGAGTCGAGGCAACGCGTTAAGTTTTAGCAGCTGGATCGCTAAAATGCGTAGGATAACCAGCGGACGGGTGTTGTTCTCGACCGTGGCACGCTGACCACCTTTGTGGTAACGTTATACCGAAGCCAAAGAATACCGGAACAGCGGAGGGATGTCGAGCCGAAACTTCTGCCAACGAAGATTTCGCGATCGATCCGCTCTTTCCTTCCCTGGTTCGTTCCAAAAACCAGCTCGAAGTTTACTATTTTACCGAGTACTGGATAGTGGGAAACTTTGCCTAGCCTCGCATTATCATCTTCAAACATACAAACACTTTCGTATATATTTACATTTCAAGTAGGAGCGACGGGGATGAATAATGGTAGAAAAAGCCTGATAGGAGAGAGAGAGAGAGAGAAAGAGAGAGAGAGATCACGATCACGTTAGATTTCTTTCGTGTATATCCGTCGATCTTTGAATTTCATCCGGAACGCGTTCGCCACATGCTGGCCATCGGACTTTTGCCTTCGATGATCGAGACAGATAAACGAGGAAGAGAGAATCGATAAAGCGACTGGCCCGAGTTCAGAGGCTTTTGTAAAATCGCGTGTTGGCCGCTCTAGCAGAGACAGCAAGGAGGAATCGCGTTAACGGTGATAGCACGCGTACGACGACCTTGCCTGATTTTTTCGTCTCCACCCTCTGTCGTGTCCCCTTTCTCTCGGTGTCTCGTACACCGAGTACGTATCTTCGGGTTCCAGCACGATATAAGGATTATAAATAACGCCATTGGGGAAAGCGTTTGTCCTTGGATATCATACGAGAATCGTGTACGTATGTACCGGCGCAAACGTCGGGAGGGGGAGGTCCCTCTTCTATACAAAGTTGATTGTCCGGCCTTGAATCTGCGGCCAGATGTGCTACGAGCGCCCTGTCTCTCGTACATGCGCGTACCTCGTGCCTGTATTGCCGTGCAGATTCGTCCCAAAAACCTGTTGTGCTGGTATCCGAAAATCTCGATCGCTTTGACAAACGAGACGAGACGAGACGAGACGAGACGAGACGAGACGAAATTCGACGGAGGAAAAGGCAACAGCCACGACGGAGTATTTTTCGCTCTGAAGGATATCTGATGGATAAATAAAGACGTTTGCGAGAATAACGTCATCGGTATTATGTTAGTTAATTCAGAAATGCCGTCATCGTCGATAAGAGGCATTCGTGGTCTCGCTAGATTTTGCTTCTTTAATGAGTCAGCCGGTGATTGTTTGACGAAATCGAAGCGGCCCAACCCAGTGTCCTTCGCCTTTCCTGCCAGTATCTCCCCTAAATATGCTGTCTCCTGGCCGTCTCCCTTTGCATAGGGATAAGCTTCGAGCCATGGGGTTGGTCGTGTCGGCTTAGAATATTGCGGGGGTGGCCACCGGTGGAGAGAACCCCATGAATCATCCGACGTACAATCAATACGAAAGCACCGACCCTCCTAGCGCACCGTCGCCACGTCGAAGCGATGGAAACACGTAGTTTCGCCACGAATCAGCTTGCCAGAGGGTGCTGGACGTCCTCGTGCTGCCACCGCGAAACCCGGATAACCCTCACGGCCAATCTTCGCCTTTCCGTCCACGCGAATTTTCGACTCTCCCTCGGGCGATCGTTACATCGATCGCATCGACGCGATCTAACACACGATACCGTGGTCTGGTTGCTGGTCGCTGGTCGTGCGCTCCACAATCGCCTAACGTATGGTATTTTTCCCGGAGAATGGCTGGCGGCGGCGTTAGCGATAACTTTGGCGTCGTTCGACCGCCACTCGTCGCCGGCCTGTCATAAGAATGTATGGAATGCTTTGGAAAAGGAGGAATCGAAGCCGAGTCGTTTAGATACTCGAAGACTCGGATAGCCGATGGCCGATCATCGAGGTTCCAGATTAGGAAATTAGTCGTCGAACCGTGACACGCTTTAGTTTTCCGACGCGCGATTAAACCAAGGGTACAAAGTCGCGCACGTTCGCGTATCGCTTGAAAGCAGCGTGTACGTTGGCCTTGGAATTTCGCCGGATACGATTTCGAGGGATCCGCGCCACGGTTAAGCGATTTCGTTAGAAGAGAACGAGAGACCGCACGGTCTCGTCCGTGGCCGAGTCGTTTATTGCACTTGGAGCCATCCCGCCAGATAAAGCAAACCGCTCGAATCTCCACCATTTTTATTATCTCGCGTGGTTTCGAAACGCGTGTTCGCTCGACTATGCCGTCCATACGGCGGGAGCGGCGCAGTCGTTTAACTCGTGTTATTGAATTGGAAACGAGCGAGCACGTCGACCGTCGAGCGGAATTATTTCTCTTGGCGAGAAATCGCAGGTGCGCGTCGCCTTCTTACTTCAAACGAATCACCGTGTTGAAACGCTGGAATCTCCGATATTACTCTTCCCTTTGTAACCGCGTGTTTTCAATTGAGAATTCACCACAGCCGACCAATCTGCTTTTTTCCTTCTCGCGGATTCCAATCTGGTTTTTGCCATCCGTCTCATCGATATTCCGTTGGCTAGATTTTAACGAGTTTGTTTTCCTCGCGGTAAATGCTCGTTTCCTTTTGTCCCGTTCATGTACGCTTGCCTGCAACGAAATACGAATCACGGTACGTACCATCGCGCGTCGACGTTCGCCGCTACAACTCGTACGATGCTACTAATTGCTCGAAGAATGGCATAGAATGAATTAAACGAGCTGACAAAATGTGGCCATTCAGTTTCACTTACGGCGGAGATGCGCGTCGTTGCTGGTTTCTTCCGCGGCACGACGCCACGTTTCACGATATTCGCATACTCTTCCGTTCGATGCGTACGAGACGCGTAATCGATCCCTCGAACTCGTTCTTTCTTTTCCTAAAACAACGGACACTTTGGGTTATTTAACAACGCACTCGTTCGTACGCGTTTCGCGCCGAAGAACACGACGCACCGTTCGAAATTAAAACGGACGTTATTTAAATGGACGCCTTTACATGTGTCCGCTGGCGCACCATTTGAATCAACGACGCGCCTAACGTTTGACGTTACTCGAAATCTTAGAGTACCAAAAAAAAAAAAAAAAATGATCTCCTCTTTCCGTGGATCTTCTTCTCGTCGATAAAATTCTCAGAGCGTAATTTACGCACGCAGGCGACGCCGCGACGCCGGCACCTGGAATTAATTGCACGCGATAAGAGAGTCGCGTCGGCTTTTCCAAATGTTTTTCTTCCACGCGAATCAACCCCTGATATAACTGACGCGTCGTCCGTCGGGCTCGTGCTTGCTTTTAAAAGCCGAGTCACGACTTTCGATCACCTTTGTTCTCTGTAATTAGAGACACGACGTTTCCTCCTCTTTAAGAACGTACAAAGCTCGTTAAAACTCGAGGCCGCAGTTTTAGAAATGGTACTCTCCGGTCTAACGTGCAATTCGCTTTGTCCATGGCATCTCGCCGCTGTCGTCGAGTTCCGTTAGATCAGCGAGAAACGCGCGTGACGGGATCGAAACGTTCACTCGAACGTGTAACGACTTGGTTCCTGGTTTCCAGGTAAACCGGTAGATCGGGGTGGCTGTAGGTACGAGCTTCACGCCACCCTCTCGCTCGCAAATCGTTTGAATCGTCGTAGACGCGAGTACGTGAGTGGACTCGAGTCTTGCACGTAACCGGTACACCCTATATAAGATCGTAGTCACGTTTCTCGTGTACGAGTCGTCTCGTGGTGCTCGCGTGGTGCTGCGTGCCCTTATGAATGAAATCAACATCGAGGACCGTTTCGTGACGCTTAATTAGAAGTTAATTGCTGCGAGACTGGTGATTTACCGTCTTGCTGAAACAACAACGACGCCCTTGCCCGTTGGCCGCAACGAACGACGTATCGTTAGCCTTTTAGGCAAAGTCGTGGCTTGCAAATTACGTTCGACCGTGTTGCACACCTGGATAGGCGATTACTCCGCGAACGAGACAATGTCCGTTGTTGCTCGAATTCGTCGAGGAAGTGAAGGAGTTTCGGCCTTTAATTATGCGCGCGCTGCGTGCATTCCATCGTACGCTCGCACGTGCTTCGCATTCGAGACGGAGAGAGTTGGATGGAGCGCGTAAAGAATTTACGGAGCAATTGTGGCGCGGCGAGCGATCGGCCTCGTTTCTCCTCGAGAGTAAAATCTGCAACGATTAATGCACTTAGAACGAGCACCGGTCGTGCCCGGAATCGCACGCGCGAGACGTTGCCCGCTGCAACGCGAGGACAATCTCTAGCGGACGAAATGGTCATGCAAATTCGCTAAAAAAGAAGAAAGAAGAAAATTCATCGACTATGCGTCGTCGTTCGTGACGCGAATGCGCCAAGGAAGGACGTTTAAAAATTTACTTTCTCTCGACGTGGCTGGCGAACGCGGGAGTGCACCGACGACGAATCCAGCCTGTGCATCGTCGAAGGTCGAACTCTCGATCGGGGATGACGGATAGCTTGATGGCGCACGGTGGCCACGATACTTTGCACGTGCGAGGAAGGAGATATCGATGGTCGGTTTCGAGAGGACAAAAGTTTCGACGGGAAGCGAACGTGCGTTTCCCGGGATGGTATGTGCGCGCACGAGTTGGCTCGCGTATTTGTACGAGCGCATTCCGCGTGTACGTGCACCGGTTTTCGTTGAGCAGCGACGACGTGTGCTCGATCCACGTCCGTCTCGATACGCAGTTGTAGGTTTTCGCGTGTACACGCCGAGGCGCACGATCCTGAAAATAATTTCGGGCGCCAGCCGTCCACAGTTCCGACGGATGCGAGGGATTCGTACGAGCGATGAACTTTTATTCGGAAGTGGAGGTTTAACCGTATTAAAAATGGCAGGTCAGAGCCGGGCACGGCACTCCGTGTCCACATGATTCGTAAGTGCGTGGACCGTGCGTTTAAGGTCGGCCGGAACCGGCGTCCAATAATATAATATTTAGCGGTCGTTGGTGGCTTTGAAGTCACGAAGGTCCTCCGCTCCGACTGATTCGTAATTTACGAGCCGATTCAATGGAACGATTCTGGATCGTCGGTGATTGGGATATGAGTAATTACGTCGTTGATTTCCTTTCTCGTCGAATCAGCTCGTCAGGCCCTGCACGCTCGCGCGTCCTTCGATTACGCGATGGAAAGGAAAATTTGTTGCCGGAGAGAGCACGGTGCGCGGCGGTTTCTTTTTTTTTTTTTCTTTTTTTTGCACGCACGCTGCTCGAGCGTCGCGTTAAGCGCGATTAAGTAACGCGATAAAGTAATCCGAACAAATAGCATCGTGTTCGGTTCAGCGTGGCGCGAGTAAATATTTGTGCCTGAAATGGCGAATGGAGAGGTTGCAGAAAATGCTCGGCGAATTTCTAACGCGTCTTTGCACGCCATATCTCGACAGAGTGTGTACGTTAGTCGGAGATCCGTGTATAACGACGTGTATCGCGTTCTAACGGTCTGCTCGGTTATCGTTTCTCGAAAACGCGCAGTGTACCTACGTTGTTTGACTTCTCGTCATCGCGTCACACGCGAAATCGTTTGCAGGAGAACGGTCGTCGCGCGAAGGCTCGCAAAAAGTAATTTCGTCCGTGAACAATGGCGGATAAAAAAAGGAAAAAAAAGCAGGAGATGCACTGTTGGATCGGCCACCTACGTCGACGCTGACGAACCAACGCGCGTCGAGCGAATCGGCCAGCGTCGAGCGAATCCGCGGCAAAAAGCTTTCTAAATCTAAGAACAGCGAGGACGAAGAACGGACGCGCGACAGAGCTTGCTGGCATGGAATCAGCGACAGGCAGCGCGCGGCCTTGTGCTCAATTGCATTTTCGTCGAATTACAATTCGCGTGATATTTCATCTGGTCGTCGACCTTTTCGCGCGCCATCGAAATGCGTGGGCGTTCATTCATTGGCCAAGAAAGCCTGGACGTGTCCGAAGTATGTACTTGTGCCATTTGGCATCGTGTCATAGATACACGTCGTACATCTTCATTAATTGGCGCCTCGAATAGCACGTGTCTACGCAACCGACTACATACCTTTTACACTCGATTCACTCGAGCCACCGTCCACGCGTTTTAATTGCTTCATTTCGAGCTTCGTCCAACTCGTTCGTCGGAAGGTTGAACCGCATCGGCACGATCGCGTAGTGCTTCGATTAACGGCCAAACTAAACCCATCCGAGCGATCTTGCGCTCGGTATTGTCAAATTGTCGCGGTTAATCGAAGCGAGATGGGAACAGGTCGCGACTCGACCCAAGTATATATATGTACGTCGAAGCTGTTGCTCGATAGACGATCGGATTTTCAAGTATGTATGTACGTCAGTACGCGACATTCTTCGAGTAGTACGTTCACACAAACGTTGTCGTAGTCAGCGACTAAGGTGGAGCTTCCGTTTCCGGCAATGAACGTGCCGTATAGGAGAATCAACACCGTCTATTACACGCTATATTCGTACGCAGCTCCCGGAGTCGTCTTTTTCCGCTGGCTGCAAGGCAACGTATTCCTTCGCTCGTCCAACGTGCACCATACATTTTCGGCGTTTCGCCGCTTGCTACTTTCACCGAAATATTCCTCCAACGTCTGTTCTTCTTCCAATCTTTTCTTCCGCGTCTCGAGCACTTATCCATCTCGTAAGAGTATCAGAAACGAACAATGTTCCGTATGATCGAGGCAGCAACGAATTACGACGACTTTTACTCCACGACCATTAGCAGCTACTTTATTAATTTAAGGGGCAATAACAATGGTCCCGGTCAAGACACAAAGGCTAACGTTCCTCGTGCATCTCGGTCGGAAATGCGCCGCGGCCGACTCTTTCTTTTTTCCTTTCCTCTTGGCTGCTTCCGTTTAGGACAAAGAGGTGGTTAATAAACGAGGAATATGGTTGGTTCTTCGGGGTTGGTAACTTTGAGATACGCGCTGTCGCGAAGGGAACGACCGTGTTCTCCGAAGCAGCGAGATTCTTCGTAAGCGCTATAATCGATAGAGCGTGCACACGTAGACGCGCGGCGTTATCGTCGCGTATCATGGAAATCGCTTCTCCGTTCGCCATATGCTCGCCGGTGTACCGTTGTCGAGTCTCCTTAGAGAGAGCCGGTTTTCATTTCCTGCCGCCACGAAAGAATGGCTAGCCTTCGCCGATAGCCACTGTCTCCGCCTCTTTTTGCATACTCTCGATGCCGGGTGTCGTTATTTTATTTTTCCGCGCATTCTCCGAAGACCCGAGAGAGCTGGCGGAGACTCGTCCGCCGTGCTCCGGCCAACAGTTTCTCGTCGCGGCGAATTAACGCGTGTCGAGCGACGTTGTTAACATCGCCACGGAGAATCAGTTAGGAGCGCGACTCGGCGTTCGACGATTTTCAGAGCGCGGACGTTGTGGTAATAGCTAGCCGGAGCTAAAAGCAGCGGAGAAACGAAAAGGAACTTGACGATGAGGGATTCGCTGCTCTTTACTTAACGGGCGTGCTAGCCGTTTAAACACGGTGACCATTCACGGAGAAAACGATCGCCTTGGGAACAGGCCGGTGGATGAAAGAAATCTTGCGACCACGTTCCACTGACCACGGGCACATTGTTCGTCGATAACGATATCATTCTGGAAACAGTGATTCGTCATTGTCGCGTCTCTAATTGGGTTAATGTGTTTCGTAGCGAGGTCTCTGTTCGGCTTGCAGGGAATGCCAATTATCAGCGGCGGTGATGCGGTGACTGATCGTTGTGTTCTTCTTTATTCGTTCGACGAGACGAACGAGCCGATGCTGAGAAGAGAACAAGAAACGTAATTCGTCCGATCGAGCAGATAATAAACGCTGCTAAGTAGAGCATTCGGACAAGTGGGATAATTCGGGTCGTGTCGCTAATCGAATTTATTATTCGGCGATGACACGGTCGGTCCCTCTGGTAGGTTGTTCGATTAACGAAAAGCGTAGGAACGGCCGATAGCGGAAGATAGATTTTAATTATTTGCCGGCGTGTTCCGCGCACGTCAGATTCCGCTCTAATAGGAAGCTGCATTCGGGCAACCGTGTGCGCTGCTAAAATCGATTTCCATTAATTCGAGGAAAGCCATTATATTCCGGCCTGAGAATATATGTATAGCCGAATCTCTCTGTAGCGCGCTGCCCGTTATGTCATTCGGAGCGGTCTCAACGCGAATACCTTCCGCGCGATATTACCTTGTCTATAGCGGTGATCGCTTCTGCCTATTAACTCGCGGCAACAGGAGCAACGTTCCGATCGGGACCGGCATCGTTACGAGCAATTCGTAGCGTTACGGTTTCCTCGTTTCCAGTGAGTAACCTGGCGGTCGCTTCTAGAACCGTTCGACGAATTACGTGTATATTTTCTCGTTCTTTATCGCGCGTTTCGCCACCATCTCTGTCGTGGACGATCGTTGCTGCAACATTCCGGTTCCGTGTATCGGCAGCTCGAGGTCCAAAGGATCGAAATGGACAATTAGCTTCTCCTTCGCGGAAACGAAACCGTTTATCCGGTTATTGTCTGGCGCGTAGAGAAGTGCCCTCGACACGGAATGCACGATCGTATCGAGCCAATGAGATCGTATACAGCAGTGTAGTATGCACGCCGAAGAATTCGATACCTAGAGCCCGGAGGACGACTGGTCATCGATAACCGATTTCCGCTGAACGAAACGCGGCGGGGGCATAGATTGTCGCGAATTGAGACGCATCGGAGCTTACGCATACCGCGCGGGGATTAGCTTTTCTTCGGACCGTGGTCGGTTTCGCGTAGCTGGCACGGCGCGGCGTACGGACAAATCGATAAATATCCGCGTGATTTCAAAGTTCGCCAGACGGTATGGGTGGTCGCGTCGTTCGGAAATCGATGCGACGACATAGCCTCGTCGAGCGACAGCGGGGGGCAGGCGTTTTACGTGCTCGACGTGGAAAAGCGACGCGACGCATCGAAGTCTCTGAAGGACAACAGAGAGAGAGAGAGAGAGAGAGAGAGTTGAACGTTTGGCCTGCCGGTGTCTAGTCGGAATTCCTAAATTCCGGACGCGGCGAATTGTTATCTAACTCGTTGGGCTTGGGTGGAGAGTAGTGGTCGGTGTCGGTGTCGAGAGCGTTCCTCTGGTGCCGCTTTTCGCATTAGTCACCGCGACGACAGGCGAAAGGCGGCTTCGTCGTAGTCGTAGTTGTAGGCGAGAGCAACGGCAGCAGGTATACGCGTATTTTGTTTCGCTCGAACGACCACCGTAGTTGTCTAAACAACCGACGATTTCCAGGTAGAATGCGCTACAATCGCCGGAGATTATGAGACAGCGGCACCTCTCCGGATAATCTTACGACTTACGACTCTAATTGCTTTGGAGGAAATAAAAAAGAAAAAAAAAAAAAGAAGAAAAAAAGAGAGAAGAAAACGATAGGAAGGATCGCGCGGTATATAGTAGTATACCGCGAACGACGTGCCATTCGTTAATCGCGCTGATTCGCGATTCTTCGGTTGTCGCTTGACTTTCGCGAATCGATTTCCTCCCACTTGTTAAATTCGGTCGAAACGCGTTACGGTAGGTCGTTCACCGAGTACCATTGCCCGTATCCAAACACCTCTGTCCGCGTATCCGGTCGTTAGGGAAGCTCCGTTGAAAAAGGTTCGTACGTGGCGATCGAACGACGTCGATCCAGCGAGCGGTCGAGAATCGGCGAATTTTCCAGGGAGTATTTGGGCTATTACGGGAAAACGAGCTGACCCTGAAAATGTGTAAATTCTATCGTGGAGCGAAACGTTGGTCGTGGTTGGAGGTAGGGAGCCCTCCGTGACAGGACCCCGCCCTGGAGTCGAGCTCCCCCCCATACCCCGATGTTCTTGGCGAGCTCGAGGCAGGGCTGCCACCATCCGAACCGAGTCCCGGGGTGCCGGGCTCGGCCGATACGTTCCTGCCTCCCGTCTATCCCGGAGCTCATTCTTTCTCTAACCGTCGAGCAGTGCGGAGCGCAGTAAAACGAAGCGGCGCTCGGTTGTTGGAGAGTGAACGTACACACGCTAACGCGGACTCGAGTAGCAAACGCGAGAACGCAACGAGAGCTGAGCACGCGCGTTCGCGCGGAACAAAAGTACCCGCGAGTAGTACGACGAGGAATCGAGGAAGAAAGAGATCGTTACGCGCGCGGTGTTCGTTGGGCGATTTTTGCCAGTTTGTGCGCGTTGGTCGAGCCCTCCCCACGCACCACTTCCTCGGGACAAAGAGAGAGAGGAGGTACGCGAACGCAACCGAAACTTCGTTCGGCGGGAACAAAGGAACGGCGGTACCGAGACGAATCGTCGTCGAGAGATCGCAGCAGAGAGAGGAAACGTGAAACGATCGATCGTTAGCTGCGGCTCCACGTAGTCCGGGGGTTCGCGATTATCGTCCTGTGCCCTCCTCTGTGCCTGCCGATTGGTCGTCCTCGTCACGCTTCTATCGTACCTGGGGTGAGTCTCGCATCGCGATTAAGCCTGTCTATCGTGTTCATCGACTGACTTCTTCCTCGCCGTTCGAATCGTTGGAAAGGTGAAACCGGTGTTGTATCGTCGTTGGTCCGACGATACGTGTATAATAGCGGCTTGTGGTTTGCAAGTTGAAGTGTTGTACGCGCACGGGCCACGAGAAAATCGCCGGCAGAGATTTTCAAAGCGGAAGAGCACGAAGGGGAAGGAAAAGGAGAGAGGACAGGATAAAGGAAAAGGGGGAAGGAAGAAAGAAAGAAAGAAAGAGAGTGAAGGCGCGCGCGCGCGCGCATACACGTACACGCTCACGTACGCACACGATTCGAGGGAGAGAGAGAAAAAGAAGGGAAGAGCGAACTACTAGCGAGCGAGAGCGAACGAGCGAACGAGCAATACGTTGGTGACAGAAAGACGGTCGGACGGACAGACGGACCGACAGACGGACGCCGCTTCCCCTCCGCTTCTCTCGGCAGTCGGTCGCGCGTTACCGAGCCAAGTGGATGAGTTCGCGAACGCGCTCCTGCTAAAAGCTTCTGCTTGCTGTCTGTGCCTGACCGTAGGCGACTTCGGTGTTCCGTTTCCTCTTGCTCCTACCGAGCACAAGCATTTCCTCGTGTGTCTCTGCCATCGTGCGCTCGGCTACTTCTCTTCATCTCTCGTACTCTCGTGTCTGTCTAGACGCCACGCATCGTGCTACACGCCCGCCACCGTCACTGCCGCCGCCGCCGCCGCCACCTCGTCTCTACCTCTCGGAATAATATATCCAGTGTGTTTCTTGTGCGGAGCACCGGCGAGGGACGCTCCTTAACGAGAAAAGTTTCGCCTCGTCGCGCCACTTACGACGCCCTCGACTACCGGAGGTGAGTACCAACCACCCCGAGTGCTCGTCGTTTCCTCGCCTTCGTTGGTTATATGCCGGGCAGCGCGCGCCCCATACACCGCGCATTTCGTCTCTCCGCGTGTACTCGATATACGTGCCGCCGCCGTCGCCGCCGAACCGGTCCTCTATTTAACGCGCCACCGTACGTTTCGCGTTTTCCGTTCGCCGACACCATATGCTTCGATCGGTCGGCCGTCGCGTCGGTCGTGACGTTTCTTTCGCTCGGTGCCTGTCAAAAAGCGAGAAACGTAAGATCGCGCGTCGAGCGGGATTTCGAGCGTGTGTACCCCCGCGCCATTTTGAAAATGGGCAGCATCAATCGATATAGCGAGCGCCGAGCGCAGGAGAGCCGGCTTTCAATCTCAGTCGCTGCAACGGTTTCGCTTCCAGTTCTCGGCGCGTCCATCGCGACGTTTCCCCCGCGTTCATCGCATCGATCGGCGTCCAGCGATCGGTCGAAAAAGCCGTACGATTCGTATTTGCATGATCGAAGAATCGTTGGGAGCAGCGGCCGGTTACGCCATCTTGATTCCTTCTCCCACCACTTGGCCGGTATTAACCCCCGAACGATCGACCATACGCACGATTTCAAGACTACCAGTGACCTTTCCCTCTGGGCACGATCCATCGGAATCTCGCGAACGACCTGGCCTCGTGGTATTCCGTTTTCTGTCCCGCTTCCATGTTTGTTCGATCGACGGGGGACTCCGTCAGTCCCCGGGCAGGGCCCATAGAAATTGGAATTTCTTTCAGAAGGCAGTGTGTCTCCGCGTGTCCCCTGCGAGAATCGACACGACGAGAAAAAAACTTGCGACGGAAGGCTTTGTCCGCTCTCGTAGATTTAGCGTTTGCTGTTACCATGGCAAAGGAGAAGGAGAAGGATAGAAAGGAGATACGTTCTTGGCAAGCCGGGTGCCTTAAACAGAGGCGACGTGTCTGTCTACCTACAGTATTTCTCCCTTTCTTTCTCTCTCTTTTTCTCTCTCTCTCTCTCTCTCTCTCTCTCTCCTGCTTTGTGCTGATTTTGCATAGCAGGCCTCTACCTGCCATGCATTTAAAACGCAGTCAAGGCTTCCACGGAAGCGATTGTTGTTGCTCGGGGAATGGCAGCCGGTGGAGAAAGGCCGAGAAAACGCTGATCCGACTAGCAGACCAGTCGCTCCTCCATATTCCTTGGTCCGTTGTTTTCCTTCGGGCCCCGTCATCTCGTCGCTGTATTCGTGCCGCTGGTGATTCGTTGGATTTGGATCGGCGTATATCGGTCGATGCTCGGCTCTGTGGATGTTTTGCGATTTGTGCCACGCATCGTCGTTCCTCCGTGTCTCCTTCGCTGCCTCTTTCTCGGCTTGCATCGCTACGATCGACGACAACCAGTTTCAGCAGTGGCGAGTCCACGCCGTCCATGCGATAACGGGTCGTTAACTTGCCTACATCTGCCTTTCTCTCGTTTACAAGAACGAAGAAAAGAGCTGTTCCGACTGCTTAAGCAGACGCGCAAACGCCACGTCGCGCAGTGCTTTTGAAACGCGTTTTACAACGCGACCGGTTTTCGGCCGAAAACACTGCTCTTCTCTTCCGTTTCGTCTGCTCGATATTTTTCCTCCATCTCTGTGCGTTGTTTCTCCCGACAACGTTGATCGATGGGTACCGAGAAACTGTAGCGCCCTTCGAACCGAACGCGCTATCATCGTCCTATCGCATTTTTCTTTCGACTCTATCGCGCCAGTCTTTTCATACGTCAGAAAAGTTTACTCGCGTTATCCTCTCGGCATTCTTATCCTTGCGTTGCCTATCTGCCGGTGTTTACACGAGATTTTCGGATTCGGCTTCCAGGGACTTTCACCCTTGTCGGGCCAGGTCCGCTTGCTGTTTACACGAGCGAAGGGTGCACGCGCGGCGTGCGCCCCGATCAAAAATAGATCCACGTACTACTCCGGATATGTGTGTATTTTTAAGCCCACTCCAGCCGGGTGTACCCCGGGTGTAGCCGTGTCCTGGCCTGCCCCACCTTTGCCTCCATCCCGCGCGTATACACGGGCTGAGCTTTCCTGTTTGCCCTTTACGACGATCACTGCGATTTTCATCGGCTGCAGTTCCCGTACGCACGCACGTGCGCCGCACCGGATCCGTTCACGCATGCGGGACACGCGCCTGAATACGGGACGGCCACGTCGCTTCATTCTCTCGGCACACTCGTAATTCTCAATTTCGAGAACAGTGGCCCGAGCAGATGTGCTTTTTTCGACGATCAATTATTCGCCTAACATCCCCGCGTCACGAGTATTTGGCGCGTTAGCCTTGTGAAAATAATGGACGATTGATTGGGTGGTACGCTGTTTATGCGGCGTTGCCCTCGGCCCGTTACTCCGTGGGAATCGAGCCTGCATCGTGCTCTCGCACGCACGTACTCTCGCGCGACAAGGCAAAAGGAATCTCCTTTTTTCTTCTTTTTTTTCTCTCTCTCTCTTTTTTTTCCCTCTTCTTTCGTTGGACCGATATGCGTTTTTTCTTGCCGTTAATGACTCGACGGATGTGACCGTGTGTGTTGGCCGAGTACCGCGTCCGACAAGTTCGTTGTAAGACTCGCGCGAGCTTTCGATGCAGCGTCCTTGATTTAATACAGCACGGCGCGTTAATCGGGGACGATCGCGGGATCGTTGTACGATCGCGTTTACAAACGCGTTTCATGTTCTAACGCGGATATCTTAACGATCCGTGAAATGTGAAAGTGCGTTTGATCAGCGATTAACCGGACGCCCGTGGAACAATTTTCTGAGTCACTACGTAAATACGCTGAAAATGTTATCGTTATCGTTTCTCGAGAATTCGGCGTTTCCAGCGTTTCGTCGAATCATTCGTAGATACGGTTCGGAACGTGCAGTTGTTTTGTAACAGCGATCGGAAGCGGGCACGACACTACGGGGACCGTAATATCGTTGAAATGGCATAAACGTCGTAGACATTGTCTCATTAGCATCGTTCCAAGTGTATATATACCGTTGGAATTTAGTTTCCCATACGTTGACCAGCGCGGTCTTGGCGTGACATCGTCGTTCGGGCCTTAACAGTCTTCGACGGCAGTGACCTCTGAATGTGCCTATTAATCTATTGAGCGGATCTGCAGAAAGAAATCTCGGTACGTGTTTTATTTTCTATTATTCGCTCGCGACGTATAGACAATCAATCGAGAGGTTGAAATCGAAATCGATCTTCTCTCTCTCTTTGTCCTCTCTCGGTTGAAATGTACGGGTGACGCAACGGAGAAACACGTTTGCGCGGAATTTCGTATTTTGCAAATAAAAATACGCAACGAATTGCACGCGATAGATAGGATATCGCGTTTTATTAGGTGTCGGCTGGTTTCATGATTCACAGGTACGACACGATTCCCTTGGCTGTTTGCCTTGTTTCCAGAAAAACAATAGTTACCGTAGCGAGTCGTTGAACCGGTATTCGAGGCGTGAATCGATGAAATAAGTGGTTTCGATGGCGACCGATTTCCTTTCGCGTTCCTTCGATCCGCTTGGCTCTACTGCTTGTTATTATTAAACGTTTATTGGTCAAGGAAATATAGATTACACACACACACACACACACACACACACACACACACACACACACATTCATAATAAACAGCGAATTACATTTGGCAAGTAATTTTGGCAGGAGCACCGCTACGTGACGAGTACGTCGTAGGCACACGATGTTTTGTGTCGGATTTACATTTTTAACATTACAGCTGATAATTAAATTCAAGTCACTCGCAGGTGCTACTTTTATACGATATCGTCTTTCTTTTTTTCTTTTGTCCTGAAAACTTGGTGATGAAAACTGGACAAATCGGTAGCTGCTTGGCTCTACTACGTTTTACGCCTTCGTTATTGCCTTCGCTTCCGTGGACCAAATATCTCGCAACGCGTTGTCGTTCACGACACGCTTTCGACGAGATATCTTGCCATGCGGTGTTGTTTGTACGAGGCACTGCGCGAAACATCTCGCGACGCAATATCGTTCACGCGATGCTTCGAACGAAATATCTCGCGTTTTAATATTTACGGCTGCGTGTCGTTCATCGGTCATCGTAACGTACCTAACGTACAATGCCTTTTGCTTCGAATTATCTCATACGACAGGAAAATAAGATCATTCGTTCGCAGAAACGAAACGTTTCCTTCGTTTAACGTTCCTAAATCCATTTCGCGTTCGCAAACGCAGCGCCTTACGAATTGAATTTCATGCGACGCGTTGGACCGAGAGAGATATAATGAAAATACACGCGAGATATCTTGTCCAAAGCGTGGCGCAAACGACACTACTGTACGATGAGATATTTTGTGTCGCGATGCGAAGCGGTTAGGCGTCGTTACAGCTGCGCCGTGGAATAATATGCCAAGGAAAGACGAATACGTAGGGTGATTTTTTGGCTGTCATCGAACGAAACGGAGAACGGGTACTGGGTGTTATCTGGCGATGCAGTTTGCAACCGGCGATATACTAAATATAGGAACGTCAGCGAGAGATAAATCGTAGTAGGTACGAGAGTGAGTTACGAGAGGAAAGGCTATTTTTCCTGTGGGATGATTCCATCCTTCCCACGAGCATACGATAGTTCGACACGTGTTTTGACCTCTCCGCTAGCTCCATTTTCCATGTACTTTAGCCACACCAAATCTATTTTTTACCGACATACCATCGTGGCTACTCCCGTAGTTGCATATGTTCGCTACACTCGGTAGAGATGAAACAACATAAATATTTGTCGAGCCTCTTCCTGCTGTCTAATATACGATCGGGACTAATTAAGCGTTTCCTTTTTCTCGGAACGGCTTCCTTGCTTGTTGACATTTCGTGACACGAATTCTCGCAGCGACGATGGAAAAGTGGTGGAAAATTCTTTTACTCGTGGCACCGAGTTTCCTTGCAAAGAGACGAACGCCTCTTGGAAACGAGGGATTCGCCTCGATAGCGTCTGTCGTAATTCCGTGGATCTATCGCGAAACGCGAAACGAAGCGGAACTTTTAATAGTATTTTCTTCGATCCAGCGAACCTGTGCTTCGTACGTCGCGTGCTCCGATCTTATTCGGAAAATCGACGAGTGCTAGGCTGTTTCGACAGTGTACAGAGATCTCCATTGCGAACGATTATTCCGTTACACAAAGATAATGGCGATAGCTTCTTCGCTACATAGGATCGAAACTGCTGATAGGTATAGACGATGGATAATCCAGATCGAAAAAACACCGTCGATATGCTGCCCTTCTTCCAGGAATTTTCCGTCTCGGTTTCGAGTAGCCTCGTCGATATCGGACCGCACCACCCGGTACATGAAAGATGACTAGCTTCTAACGCATTAGCGCAAGCGTGGTCGGCCCGTGGAACGCAACTGGAAAGTGCAATGTACCGCGAATAGGCTAGCAGAGACAAATGCTATTATTCAATGACAACGATACGCGCGCGGTTCGAGCCGCGTTACCTTCGCTTTGGCAAAGCTGGAAATATCGTTTATCACGAGCGACGTGCGATCGATCGTTTGCCGGATTGGAAATCGCTCGACGATGATTACCGCCGAGCGTTTCGCCTATGGTCGGATTTTCAACGAAAAGTCGGCATATACACGCTCGGATGCTGAAGATTGGAAACGAGCCTGGAATTTATCCGTTTGTCGAGATCTCGATCGTTTTTCATCTTGGTCGGTCTGGGTACAATGGATAAACCGGTGGTCGGGTAGTCGTGGCCGCAGATGCGTTACGCATCGTAGCTGCGAGGCGGGCAGCGGTGCGTAGCCACGCCACGTGCTCTTTAAACGCGTCTTACACACGAATGCGCGTGGTCTCGTGTTCGACTTCGCCTCGGCGTGCTAGTTTTTCGCGCTCGTTGCTCGAACACAACGGATCGCTTCCTCTTTTACCGTGAGAGAAGCTTCGAATCGACCTCGCAACCGTTAACCAACGTTCCTGTCTTTTTAACGGCTCGCAGCCTATTTTCTACCAGGATAATTAGAGAGATCTAGCCGTTCGAAGAGCCTCACGCTTCGCGCCTTTTGTCCTTTCTATCCGACGAAGCGATTTTCGTTCGATACGGCGACACAAGGATTATCATATCAGATAGGAAGAAACGGACGAGGAGGTTTCGTTCAGTTCTCCAACGCGATCACCTTCGACGTTTAATTCGCGAGGAATTTCTTTCTGCCGCCAAGCGTGTATCGCGTCGTTATATGCTCTTTGTCTTTCGTGCAACGAGTTCATATATTATTCATTATCGCTGGTATGCCTTGTGATTTCTTTCACGAGCCGTGTATGGCAGCGAGAAAGCTTCGCACGAAGGTTGCGCTATCGAAGCCGGTGTTGGGCGCGAGCAATCTTCTCGAGTTGCACCTGCAACGCGAATCGAGCAGTCTGCTTGTACGAAAATCACGACGATATATCGAGCGTGACGTTGTTAACCCGCGTCTCGATACGATACCGGTGATTATCTCTCGATTCCAGGAAACCGATGCGTCGTCGTGCTTCCGATTAAGAAACGACCACCGTGCCGCGAGAAAGAGCCGAACTCTTGATCTAATGTCGCGCCGACGTTGCTTCTGTTGTACTTTGCTGATATTCCAACACACGAGGAGTGACGAATCGACAAACTAACTGCATCGTGTCCCCTCGAATCAGCGATCGTTATCCCATACGCGATTTATCGCGATTCACGCGTCGCTCACTTTCGCCGCTTGATTGCAGGTCAGTTTTATTCGACGCACGACACTCGATCGCAGCATCCGGAAAGCGCGAACGAGAGACAGGTGAGCCAGAAGGGGATAGAGAGGCAAAAAGAGGAAAGATGGGCGCGAGACAGAGCAGAAGGTCCGTGGACATAACGACGACTCCGAAGAAGGAGGGATTGCCCGCCGAAGGAGGTGATGCCGCTGCACCTGGCGATGGCAAGCTGGAAAGGATCGAGGAGACCGACACGAAGCCTACCACCAATGGAATAGCGCCGCACACGGACGTGGCCGAGGATAAAGACAAGGATAAGGACGATGCAACGGAAAAGGATAAGGATAAAGAGAAGGTGAGATACGATGGAAAACATCGATGCTTTATTTTTTATTTATCGAGTCGAATGGGAAATTGTTATTCGCCGTATAGACGCGCCACGATGGAGACGTGGAGCGCGTACGTGTGTGTATCTGGAGGGACGTTTTCTTGCGACCAACGTACATATTTGCTCGCGATGACACACATCGCTGGCTCGTAGAACGTTCTTCTACGACACAACGAGTTTCCTCGAACTCGTCGAAGCTTTTCGTCCGTTGAAACGCGCTAATGAATCAGCAACAAACCGTAATCGCGAGTACGTTTCGCTCTATTTTCTTTCTTCTGCTCTACACAATGTACAAGTTGGTCGTTAAATTCCATTGATTCACCGACGTTGACGCGACTTCTTATTCGAAGAGCGGAAGCACTGCGTTGCGTCTGTCGTCGTCGATCCGGCGTTCTATGTAACGTTGCACGCCAGCAACGCGTACACTATATGCGGCCCGTTGCGCACGTGCGTGTTGCGCGCGTACATCGCTCGCAGCGTTTTCGTGCTATTCCGAGATCGGCCTAGGAGATAACGCCGGGCGTTCGACTCGCTCGAGAACTCCCCGTTGCAGGCAAAAATCCATAAAGCTCGTCTTACTGCGGGGGGAAAAAAAACGGATGCTCGAGTAAAAAATTTCAAAACGGGTCGAGTGTTAGGCCAACGATCCGTCACGTTCCATTCGGCAGGTCGACGAGTCGGTGTTATTTTTCACCAACGTCGATCCATCTCGGTATCAAGGAAATCCGAAAAAGCATAACGCCGAGACTGTCAACGACAGACACGCTATATCGAAAGTTTGAACTGTCACTCTCGTCGAATCGCATAAGCGTCTCGCAGTGTATATCGCGAAATGCTTCCAGCTAGACGAAACCTGATATTTCCTCGATTGAGTAACCCCGGCAGCTGTCATGCACTAGATACGGTAACGCGCGTGAAAGAGGGGTGAGAGAGAGAGAGAGAGAGAGATCGCTCTTCTGCCTCTTCCTTTCATTTCCGTTTAATAGCCGGTCCTTTCCTATTTCCTTCTCCATCTGATCGACGACACGACGGATTTAAAATGGCTTATCGGTCGCCTGCGATTCTTCCCGCTTCTTCCCGCGTCGCGATTCCATTATTCTTCACCACTGAATTGGCGCGTATCGATCGCTGTACATTATTTCCAGACCGAGTAGTACAAAGCTCGGCCGAGAAAGCCGTGCATTTAATTTCCTGGAAAAAGTGTATTTTTACACGCAGAGTACGCCCATTGTGCCACTTAACGAAAGCAGGATAGCGATCTTTCCAGAGGTGTGTAACGGTTCGCCTAGATAAACGCTAGAAACAGGAGTAAATCGCGGACCGTTGATTTTATTCGACGCGAGAACGAAAGTGTTCTCTCCCGCTGCCAGTGGAACGTACATACGGGGATCTCGGTTCGAAATCTTTCGATACCGCCTCGGCAAACGTAACGCTCGGTGTCGGTATCGATTTCTCGATCTCGCTTTCACGCACAATCTCGTGGAAACCGCGCTAATTCGCCATAAACGCGTTATCGAGGCCGCAACAGGTTCACGATCGGCTGTGTATCGCGATCGCCATGCCGCGCCGGATGTACGTAGAGATAGCGGGACGTCGACGCAACGCTCGGCTTACCGAGATTACGTAGTCGTCACTCCAGATAGATTGGCGGAGACACCGGAGAGCCGGTTAAATTTTCGCGTAGAAAAAAATATCGAAATACCGTTTCGTCGATGCCGAATAACGTTGACTCGGAACCACGCGCGTACCGGTAACGCGTTCTCGCGACTAACTGTAACCGCGTCTGTTCGCGTAAACCTTCTTACCGGTGCATACCTAACTGTCCTGGACGAATAAATCTATCGTCCTGTCGTTGGTTCGCGCGCCTCTGCCCACCTTTTAGTTAACCGCTATTAAAATACAAGGCGCGCACCCGCTCGTCCAGGCAACGTCTCGCTGCGATCTTGCGAAATCTCTCTGAGCCAGGTGCGCGTACGGCAGCGAGACGTTGCTCGAGAGAATTCGCTCGTTCCTCGCATCGAGCACCTGCCGTTGATACGTCTGCCTCAACGACGTCTACCACATTCAGCCAGCGTGCTCGCCGATCTTTTATTTTTCGTCGACGAGGATCTACGACGCGCCGCGCCGCCCGGTGTTTCGCGAATAACTTAAGATATATCTGCGGTCTGACTACGCCGGTCGATCTAATAGGAAGATCAGACCTTACTTTCGTAACATCGTCCGTGTAGTTTAACGACACGCGCGCAACGCTTGCACGCGCGCAAACTGGCTCTCTGTCTCTTCTTCCCGCGGGATTAGCGCGTATTTAATTAAAATACAATTACATAGCATATACACGCTCTATAGCGCTACTTCGCCTAATTTTTCCTACTCTTCGATCAAACTTTTTATCGGTCGTGGAAAGAGTCGTCGCGGTCAGTCGCGATGCTTGCGAACGCGTGTGCGTTGCCGAGTAACCTGAATTCCTTGCGATAGTTTTATTTCGTCGGACAGGCCAGCGGTGGTCGGGTACACGCGATATTTTAAACGGCGCTTATGTAGCGTAAACGATCTCGAGGAAAGCGCTCTCTGCGTGAATCATCGCGCTTCCCCTCTCCAGAAGTCGAAAACCAACTCGGTTTATTAATTAATACGAGACGCGACTCATCCGTTTGCCGCCGCTAATTAAAACTGCGTGCCGTTTGAATTCCATCGGATGTTTTGCGGACAAGCTACGCGTCGACGACAAAGGTCGCTGGAGGATTTCGCGCCGAGAAAATGAATTTGCCCCGCGCGCCATTTTTTACGCGTTCCCTTATTAAAGACGCGACACCAGATCCTTTCGCGAGCCTTGCCGATTCAGGGCGAGACCCGAACCGAAGGTGAATTCAATCGCGCATTTCTCGAACGCGTTTGCATCGTATACATTAGTCGGCGAGGAAACGAAACGGGGTCCGTCTGCCGCCTCGAGAGAATCGAACCGATCACGGAAGGCTCGCGATTATCTGCACGAAATTCGTAGGTCCTGTGTCCTTGTGCAGTCACGTTTCGCGTGCGAACCGTTGCGAATTCCTCTGTCGAGATTCGCGTCGCCGATGTTTCGCAATATTTCGCGATCACCGGTTCGTTTCGAGATTCGCCGGAGCCGAAAGCGACCGCCTGATGTTTTCGTACCTGGGCTGATTCAACCGCGTGGAATTCGTCGTAGAAACTGCACCTGCATCGGATCTCGTTCCTCGCGGTGTCCTCGAACCGATCGTTTCTTTGTATGCCGCTACGAATTTTCGCATCGAGCACCTGGCGCAAGGTCCAGGCTCGTGGTCGCGCGCCTCTTTGAACAATAAATCGCTCGCCACCGGAATGGATTCTTTTATTTCGACCGCGACAATATGTCTCTGCGCGCGCGTTTCCATGAATATTTAAATCGCTGGAAAAAACTATCGAGCGGAGTACGCGCGTTTAATTTCATTGGCAACGAACGCCAGCGAACCAGGCAGACGCGTTTCTCCTCTTTGCGATGTATGACCCCGCAATCGTGGGTTAATCGAGGATGTCAGATAAGCGAAATCAAAATTGACGGAGAGATGGAGGGGAGGGGGTAGGCGAGTGCCAACGAACGAACGAACGAACGAACGAACGAACGAACGATCGTTGAAGCTTTTCGTAATTTATCTTGGCGTGCACGATCGTACGAGTACGAGCGCGTTGTTAATGAAAGATCTTGAAGGAAAGACTACCCTGTAGAGGAGGATCGTTGCCGCGTATAAAGTCTTCCAACTTGTGCGCGTAATAATGCCACTGCACGAGGAACGCGTGCCTACGCCATGCATATTGCTGCCTCTGCCTCTTCGTTTCTGCCACGTAGCCCACGGACCGTCTTTTCTTTCCTTTCTCCTCGGTATCAGTCGCGATACCGCGATACCCAAGACGCGCGCGTCTTCTCGTCTGGCTGGTAAGAACGAAAATAGCCGGATATTTACATAATACAATCGAGGCAAATGACATCGCGTCTGTGCGCAGACGTGTCTTTCGACTTTCCATCGGATCGTGCGAGATCTTGAACGATATTTCGAAGCTCGTTCGCGTTATGGTTGGATAACGATTGGATCGCCGGTTCGATTAGCGGTGTTTTCAATGCGATACGCTCGATGATAAGTTAACTCGTCCGTAGTATATGGAACGTGCGGACGACCAAGTGGAATTCGTTGCCGAGGATTTGCATCGATAATAAAGCTGGCTGACGTTTACGCCATCGAAGACGGTATGGATGCGTCGCGGCCTTCGAGGAGCGTGGTAAACAACGCTTGGTTCGTCGTACTTGGACATAGCAGAAACGCTCGGGAATGTCGGAAATAATGATTCATAAAAGAGAATGATTCGGTATCACGTACAAAGTATATACGTGCTGCGATCGTTATTTACGGGAAACCGAGCGACCAGCGTCGAGTATCGTTGTTCGATTAGACGCGTACACGAACTTTCCGCCTCTTATTTCCCTTTATCGTTAATCTTAACCGGTGCTGGCTATACTCGCAACTATAGTCAGAGATTCCATAATCTTCGCAAGAAGTGCGCGTTTCACTTTACGATTCTTCGCTCGGAGAACCACTGATCGTTCTCTGTAATCTGAGATTTTCGCGGTTTCATCCTGTACGTCGTCCGACAGCCGCAGCTGTCTCGTTCTGATAAGTCTCGCAACTGTTGCTGCGTTCTCGCTTTTTTCTCTCGTTGCTCCGGACCTCTCTCTCTCTCTCTCTCTCTCTCTCTCTCTCTCTCTCGATCGGTTCACCGCTACGATTTTCTTTCGCTGTTCTTCTCGCACGCGCAAACACGAATCGTTTTCTTCGATCGGCTTCGATCGTTCGTCGATAGCTGCTGGCATCGCTTTGGAGCACACGGTGTCCGTAAAATTCGCCCTACGCGATGATGTAATCGGGCGGCTGCGGTTCGCGTAAGCGTGGCGAATGACGAAATTCCACGCTCGAGAACAACGCCTCTCGCTAATTTTTATGGATTTGCCGCCAACTCGTACTTTTCCACGCCATACCTGCTCCTTTTTCGCCGGCTCGCTCTTTCCTTACTTGCGTTTAAACTCTTAGACTCTTTTCGCCTTTGTCTTCGCTTATCCGTTTTCTTTTTCTTTTCCGTTCGACGAAAGAACTTGGATTTATGAATAATAAAAGCAGTTGGCGCGGGACGAAACGACTTGCTCGAGTATCGTATCGACTACGCGAGGGAAAACTGCAGTCTTCCCTTCGACATGTTGAATTTACGACGCGCCCAGTTGTGTACAGTATATTTGAAGTATTAGGTTTAAAGTTTCCATTCCTATTGTAAGGAAATAATAGATGCGCGACCTCTTTTCCTTTTATATTATCGAGAGATAAATTATATTTATCGAGTCATTATACGATCCATTTTCTTCCATTTCTATTATCACGATCATACGTGATTCGATAAAAATAACATAAAACAGAGAATGTTGCGCGTCGATTATCTGCTTAGAAAACGAAAGATACTTTCGGGACAACCTAATAAAACGAATGGACGCGGATGGCGACCGAGTCGCCTACGGTGTCTGTAACTCTTTAACAAGAATCTGCAACGCTGGCGCACCTGCTGTCGCGCGCTCCAAATCCTCGCCACACGCCGATCGATATCGATGCAGATTTTACTGGTTGCACGAGCCACCCGAGCACAAATTTTGTCACGTGGATTGCGTTGATACGCGATTGGCTGGATGGAGCCGTGTCGGTGACAGGCTACTCGCGTTCACTTTCGAACGCCTGCGAGTTGCTCCTTTGGATTCGACTATTTAAAGGACCACGCCACTTGGTACCTCCAGATGATGATATCTCTCGAGCGGATTTTCAACCAGTCTTTCCTTTTCCTCGTTGTTCCAGCAGGAAGAAGTAAAGGCCGAGGAAACGAAGCAAGAGCCGGCCGGAGAATCTGCGGCGGAAACGACGGAGGTCACAACACCGACAGAAGGCACTCCAGCTAGTCCCAACACTGCCACCTCTCCAGACAACAAGGAAACCAAAAAGAAGGAAAAGGTGAGGTCGATTGTCTTTGGGATATGTAGTAATCCGTGATATGGCGATATACGCAAGACTCCTAACTTATTACACGGTAAAGTATTATATACATAAGGAAAGACCGACCGGCTTCCGAGAATCAGACGGATTGATTCGTCGACGATACATGGCGCACGTGTATCGACGGAACAGATTCTATGCGTGTACACAGCTTAGGAGAATAAGACACGTAGTTGCGCGTAATGAGTTCTTGGATCATTATCGATACCGTTTCCTCGTTCATAGATGAAGAAAAAGTGGTCCTTCAGGTCGATCAGCTTCAGCAAGAAGGACAAGAACAAGCCTGCCCGTGAAGAAGCGCCCAAGAATGGAGACGTCACCAAGGAGGAGCCTCTCGCAGAGGTGAGTAAAGAATCTTACCTTATCGGATCTTTGTACGCTTGTCTTGCGTCCCTGTAGAATCGAGGCGACGACGAATCGCGACCACCGTCGGAATCGATGGCACAACAGAATTGTTAATTACGTTTTCTGAAAAAAAAAAAGCGAAAGAAAAAAAAACGCATTCCGAAAGCGTTATTCGAGTCGAAATTTGTCTTTGCGATTGATAGCTACGATGGCAACTAGGTTCGAATTATTTTTTAATTAGGAATGGGCCACGATATTATCGACCTACGACGCGTGTATGTATAATCTGTTCGGTGGAAACAAAGAGACGGAAATGTAACTGTTGCTTCTAGCAGTATCTGGTCGATTCGGAGCAGCGCGCGTTGCGCAAGACCTGGAGGTGAAACAATAAAATTTTGCCTGGCTCTGACCGATCGATCGATCGATCGATCGATTCGTGTCGGCCGATTCCAGGCGTAGAAAGGAAGTGAGAAACGTCGGTGAAACTAGCGTAACGCAGGACACTGCTCGCTCGAGCGTGATTCGTGCTCTCTTCGATTTCAAGCAATCGGCGTGTTAGTGGTATAATCGAGAACGACCACGCGATAACCGTCACGGATCGAAAGCTCGGCCGGTGTTTAATTGGCCTCGAGACGTCTAATAAATCTCGAACCTTTCGTGATTATCAAAGATTTATTTTACAAAAAATGATAAACGGATAGTGGAACGATCGGCGTTAACAAAGTCAATTATAATACTCAGCCACGTACCGATTTTTCTGCTTGGATATTTATAGCTCGGTTCCCTCGATCGACGACTATCGAAAACCTTCTGTTAGTCGTGCTTACATACTCGGAACGCTTCTTCGTTAATTTAAAGCGTCGACTTGTATGACGCGGCAAAATCCGTAACGCTTTATCGTCGATCGAGATCCACAGTTGCAGCACGGCTAACGCGACGTACAATCGTCGATAGGTAATCGAGTACGATTCGAGACACGTGCAAAATGTCTGTTGGACAAGGCGGTTTCGGTTTCGCCATCGTCCGTTATAAATCCATTGTAAAATATCTGTAATAAGATTATCTATCTGAAATATCAATAATAAGCAGCGAGATTGACCTGTCTGGTTTTCCTCGGTCGTAGCTCAGGTCGTCGAGCTGGCCACGCGTAGGCGAACCGTAGCCTCGAGATCGTCAGGGCTAATCTCCTCGTTTCTTTACCACCTTCTTCATCTTCTCGCTGTTCTCTGTCTTTCGCGTTGCTGCTCGTACACTCTTTTTCTTTTTTTGCAACCTCGCCACACGGTGCAAAGAGTGGGAAGAGCGAGCAGCCGTGACTCATCCTTCTTGTTCGTCGTTGCTCGCGAGTTTCGTGATAGGCTGCCATGGAAAACCGGCTTCGAAGTCACTGAATTATCCTCCTTGCTTCTCTCTTTCGTTCTACCTTGTGTCTCCTACTCGTCCCCTCTTGTGTCCTTTCGGAACACGTAATCGTCCTCGTCGCCTCCACTGTCGCGACCCTGATGCCAGAAAATAAGTCGTTCAGAGCGTTGTTCCCTGCTTTCCATTTACGTTGGTAAAATCGACTTGGCCGGATCGAAGAATCGTCGGCCGATCGTAAACCACAGCAACGTTCCCGATTGGAAATTTTGTGTTCGACCAGGGATCGACCGATACACGGTACCGCATAGCCGGCAGATAAACGTTGTAAATGCCCTCGTCCACGTACGTTACGTTTCTATTTATCAGACCATTTTGTAGACGTCTTTCGAAGGATGATGGATGTTCTCGTATCGACTTTGTTAGACGTTGCAAGACACGTGTCCCGGTTCACGAAGAAGAAAGATACACACGGGGAAGAAACGGCTTGGCGATATCGTCGTGTTTCTCGTCCTCGAGGCTGCAGGCAGCAGCAACAGCGTCTCTCTCTCTCTCTCTCTCTCTCTCTCTCTTCCTCTCTTCCTCTTCCTCTCTCTCTCCCTTTCGGTGGATATCGCGAGGGCCGCGTTCAACCGCGACTTTCACTCCCTTCGAACAGAGAGCCGGCATTCCGAGTCATTAAGGAATTACAAGTGGTGGTGTGTAGCGCAATGTGCCTCGTAATAGCGAGATGTCATTGCACAGCGCGTTATGACACCACCGCGAACAACGACTTAGTGCTCTCCGCCTTGTTATCCCGTATTTCATCCGGACCACTTCCACCTAACTTCGTCGTGGTATTGCGATCTTGGCGTTTCTATGGATTCCGTTAAAACGTTGGATGGTCAGGGCGCAATACGCGCTATCACGACTGGTTTCCTCGGAGAGTACTTACTCGTTACGTGGAAGACGGGTCGATCGGAGTTAACGGCTGACCTCTTCACCGGTGTATGACCGAGCGCGTGCATCGTCGCCGCTTGGATTTGCGTGTGCGGATTTTTTACAGACGAGGACGACTACACGCGGTGTAGTCTGGCGCTTACGGCATACGGTTCCGTACCACGGAATGGGAGTGGTGGGCTTGTTGTATTCTCCGAAGAACCGTCCTATGGGATTACACGCGC
Source organism: Bombus superbus (assembly GCA_014737385.1). Taxonomy (NCBI): domain Eukaryota; kingdom Metazoa; phylum Arthropoda; class Insecta; order Hymenoptera; family Apidae; genus Bombus; species Bombus superbus. The sequence goes on along the minus strand of JACXIK010000011.1, from coordinate 1,552,958 downwards.
TCGTTCCTCTATATTCTCGTTCGCACGTTCTCTGCCTTTATATTTGTATAACGAAACGTTCGCCAGCTCGGTTTTCGCAGTTGAAGAAGCTGTTAATTACAAGGAGCACCCTTGTTCACGCATCGACTCGATTTCCTACGGGAAATGAGACGTATCTGCGAGAAAAATCGGTAATCGGCGCTGGACGCCACTGGTCGACGATCGTCGTCTATGCTTGTCGTTCATTGTACTCGCTAGTAACGCGGTTCAATGGCCCAAACTTCCCGGATACGCTTACCTCCACTCTGTGTTATTTGTCGCGAAAAGAGTTTCGGTTTAATGACTTTGTTTGCATTGCAACGTACGTACTTGAGCATCGAGACACGTAGCTAGGAACGTTATCCTCGATAAGTCGCCTGTCGAAGATAAACGCTTGTCGCACGGATGATCAGAAGACGAACTTGTTCCATTGACCCAACGATGCTCTGAAATAACTGTGGATGCGGCGTTTTTCTTGCACTCGATCGTTTTCTATCGAGATCGAAGGTTAACACGGTAAATCGTACAGCGAGAGGGATTCGTTTGTTCGGAAGAAGCTCGTTAAACTGTGGCTCGTGTACTCTTCGCTATCTCTGTTCCTGTCGCAATGTCACACCGTGATAAAGGCACAGGTCCGCGTTAAAAATAACGAACACGCTTATTTATTGTTCGTCCGTGGACGTAATTTGCGAGACGACGTAAATTCGCGTAATCTGCTCTCCGGTATCGTAGCTATTCCGATCTCGGTACTGACTGCGTTCGCTTCTTCGCGAACGTTTTATGCGATCGTAAACAAGTTCCTAACGCCAAGTGTAGGAGGCAACGGTAGATCAGAGGGTAAGTAGCGTTTCTATTACCGCGGGATCGTTCGCGTGTCTCTTATTTTTCTACTCCTGTATTCGAAATCGTTTCGCTTCCATATCAGCTCCTTGCCGAATCTTATCTGCCGCGTACGTTTCCGGCCCCAAACGTATCCAATACGATCCTATCGCGATTTATGATCGTCGCCGCGATATTACGATGTCCTAAATCGAAGTATACTTTAACGACGCTGCTTGATGCGACAACGTTCAGGGTACCATAGGGTAGAGCAGTGTTGTAAGGAAGTAATAGATGCACCACGTTCTCTGCTTTGTATTATCTTTGTCGAATCACGTATGATCGTGGTAATAGAAATAGAAGAAAATGGATCTGATGGTCTGATCGAATAAAATAATATAGAACGAAAAGAGGTTGTGCATCTGTTATTTCCTTACGAAAGGAAAGAAACTTTCGGGACAACCTAATAGATCACACGCTTTAACCCTTTGCGAACGCGCGTCGAATATAGCCGCTCGAATCTGTTCACAGTTCCGAACAGTTATTTTGAAGTGATTGGCGTGCGCCTGTTTCTCTGAACGATAATCTTATGCGTATTTACGCACGGCTATAGTGAACTAGACGGTACTACGATTTTGATGAAAGAAAATTAGCGATTATTTGCCGCGTAACGTAAACTCGCGATGCAGGATGATGGTGGAATCAGAACGAATTTCAGTCTTTCAGTGGCATTACCAGACGAATCGACGAGCTTTTTATATATTTTATATATTTTTTATAATACCTATTGAGGTTACTGGATATGTGAATAGAGGAAATATATTTAAACAAGGAAGCGAAAGTACAAATATGAATACAGTTTGAGCCGGTCCAGATCCGCACGCTGACGATGTTACTTTCTAACCGAATCCCCGAAAAGCCATCGTCGCCTGTCTATCGCCATGATTTATTTTAAACGCTCTCGATGACTTCGGTGATTGAGAAAACTAAACAGATCAGATGTAGAGTTTTCTTAGAAGCGATACCCATCTCGACAATACCTTATACACAATGCTTAAAAGATCCAGAAAGGACATGTTCGAATCAAGGTACTATTGTGCTTGTCCGGCTAAACCTGCCCTGCATATAGGCGACATCGTGCAAGAATATGAAACGAGTCGTACATAAATACGGCAAAACTAAATACGTTTCCTTGGATATCGACGACAAATTTTCCTGTATTTAAATAAAGTTTCAGTTCCTACAACGCAAACGTTCAACGCGTATATTTTCTCAACTGCGCGCGCCAATACGTCTCGTCCACAGCGACGCTCGCTCGTCAAACGGCCCCGCCCGCGAAGGGTTAATATTTTTTTTTAAGTAACGATCGATTTTCCACGTTATGCGTTGCCCGTTCGGACTTACGAGCATTCGAATTTAAATGCATTCCTAGGCCTTCGATTGCCGCAAAATGTCCCAGGATTCCAAGAACGAGGCGAACGTAACAAACACGACAACGCAGTAGCTTTAGACAGGCGGGGGAAAAATGGAATTACGGCGTCGCCGATATATACTACAGAACTATAGAGTATAAGTAGCGTATAGAACTACAGAGGATCCGGAGGATAGGCGGTGATTCAGAGATATACAATCGAATAGAAAATCTGCCCGATGTCTGAAGAATCACCTCCGCAGGGAGGCGAGAAGCGTTCGCCGTGGATGACGCGAAGATAGAGATCGGCGAAGGACCGCGGAGAGGGCCAAGAGGATCCGCGCTCGAGAGTCTTTCTGTCTGTCGCTCCCGGTTTCGCACCTACGCGAATGTCACATTGTTTCCAAGCATCCACCCTCGCGCAAAGCGCAACAAGAGAGACTGCTACGAGAAGGGAAGGGGTGTGGTCGCGCCCGTGGCTCTCGTCCTTTGTCCCCTTTACCCTTTCTCTCTTTCTCCCTGCGCGAATTTACTCGTCCGCCAGCACGGAGAACGCGCGTATATCCCGTGGCTTTTATCGCAAAGAGTTGGAAAGTCTGCAGGAAGAGGCGAAGGGCTGGAGAAGAGGGTGCAGGGGGTGTATAGTTGGCACGCGCGCAGTGATATTAATTAACACGACATGATAGGCGAGAGGAGGGTAACTGGGTGGTCGACCGCTGGTGGGTGTGTAACGGGTCTGAATGCAGGAGGTGGTTGGTCTGGCCGTGACGGCGGCGGCGGCGCGGCGACGGCGGCAGCTTCGCCTCGCGTGACTCAAACCTTGGAAAAAAGAGAAACACCTGTACGCAGGGGTTAAGGACAGTGTACGAAGTAGAAAGAGAAAGTTTGGCAAGCCAGGCGTATCGAGCCAAGGGGCGAGACAAATTTCCATCGTTTCTTTTGTTCTATTCGTTTCACGGCCACGGATACTACGTGGATTTTACTATGTCGTCACGGTGTTCCGTGTCATCGTCGGAGAATCTGTGAATCGGATTGCGCGTTGGTTTACCGATGGTTTCGCGATAGACACGAGAAGAAGCACGACATGACGGATGATTGGACGAGGGAGGAAATTCGATTACGGGCGAGTATCGCGAATGGATTATTTAGACAGGATCGTCGGGCGAGATTGGGCAAGAAGGGAGACGATTTGTTTGAAGTAAAGAGCTCAGTCGTAACGCGTCGGGATGGTACAAATTTATGTGACAAGTGACGAGATACAGCCGGGCTTCGTGGTCTTAAAATATGTCACAGTTGTAGTTGCACATGCAACGGTACATGCACGGTGCAGTTGCGTCGATGTGCCGAGAATACGGCGCGCGCAACAGTGGCTAAAGATCGGGCGGACGGTTAAAAACCGGTTTCATTCGCCGCGGAAGGCGTCTCGGTAGTTTCTACAGGCTTCGATTTCGTTCCTAATGGGCCCGATGAAATTCATCCCACGACCGTTCGCTGCTCGCTTGCATATCTTTCTGCACAATTGCGTGCACCGTTCACCGCAATTTTTATCCTGTCCCCCGCCGCTGCCAATTTTCCTCCACCGTTCGACGAACGCTCGCCGAAATTGCCATTGCCTGGAAAATGGAGTACGCGTCTCCCGTGAAACAGCGGGACAGTGTATAAACGTCGTGGTGACGAGTTGGCCAACTTTATTAATTAACGGCGAGGAAATCGGCGGGGGGAAAAACGTTGATCGAGCGAATCGAAACGCTTTGTAACATCGTGCCAAGGTTAATTGTCCGTGTAAAGTCCGCGTAAAAAGATTGGCAAGAAAGTCGTGTTCCGGCCAATTCGTCGCCGAATCGACGCAACTTTGCCAGGCGTGAAAAACAAATTCCCTGCGGAAAGCAGTCCTAATCGCAGTCTGCGCGTAAGCAAATCGCCAATTAAGCCCGGCGGATCGTTAACGAGACCGTGGTAAATTTCCCGCGAGACAGATGGAGAGAGAAGAAGAAGATGCGACGACAGCGAACGAAAACGAGGCACGGTAGAATCGAGCGGAGCGAAATTGCGTCGAGCTTTCGCGACGATCGCCACGAATCCCTTGCTCACGTTCGACGATGCGTTTCGGATGACGTGGGAATTCGGCAGGTGTCCGTTCCCTCTTCCCCTGTGAAAATCGAATATCTGTCTTCTTCGGTTGGCGCGCGTCCCTCGAAAAGCCACTTTCATTCGCCACGATGAAAGCCTCACGGCTGTCGTCCCTTTTTTTGCCTCGTCTGTCTTGTCCCATCTTCTTCGGTCAACTCGGTCTCTTCCTATCCTGTTCCTCGTTCCGGCAATGGGAAACCGAGAGAGAAGGAGAAAAAGAGACAGAGGACGTTCGCTCCTAGTGCCAATCGCATTTTGTCTCGCGACATGCGTCCGTCCGCTCGCGCTAGCTCGAGCACAATGCGACAGGTGGAACGCGAATAAAAAGCAAGAAACCTGCGACTCTACTCGTAGGGAAAAGAAGACAAGAGAGCGTGGCTGTATTTCGCGAGCTTCCTTTCGAGGTTCGATGACCGCCGTACAAATACTCGGTGGGTCGCGAATCGATACGCCACGTCCACGACTTTTCCATTCTCCGATTGAAAAGTATCGAGGGCGAATAGCTGCCACGACCGGCAACCGCCGTAGTCGTACGCTGCCTCGTTTCGAACGCTTCGCTCGTCTGAGAAAATTGAAAAGGAAAGTCGCTGTTTGCCGCTCGACTTCTAACGGAACTTTTAATCTTCTTACCTATGGATTACGCGAAACGACTTTCCTCTTCGGCCTGAACGCAAGTCGTGAGAACAGGAGCAACGAAACGGTTTCGTCGTTTCCTCGTTGTGCTCGACTAGCGCGCTCCGAGCGAATAAATCGATACGATTTCGTGCTTGCACGTGCACGCGACACCATCGAATTTCAAGGGCCGTCTAACGAGTCGTAAAAGATGGAAGGTTAACGAGCCAAACGGCTTCTTAACGATCGTCTTTCGATCGTAACGGACCTGTCTGTCGTCCCCGATTTAAATTCAGTTGAAACCTCAAGCCAGGAAGATGGAGAGAGCAGGGTTCCCTTTATCGTTACGACTGCACAAAGCAGTCTACGAACGAGTTCGAAGGTTTAGTCTCCGTCTCTCCCATCGGTTCACGCTCGCATCAAATCCCCATGGATTTCCTTGTCTGAACTTTGGGAAACGATATGGCGCCTGCTTACGTGCCCCCGTGTATTCGTTCAGTTAAATGTGTCAGGGTGCGTGCGCGCGCGCGCGCGTGTGTGTGTTTGTGCGATCTCCTCGAGAGAAAGGAAACGTCTGCAACGTCTTCTCGTAGTTTCGACCTAAACGGGACACTATGTCGCACGGTTAAACGGTATAAATTGAATCTCAGCACGATACTCGACTCTATGTATTTAGGTTGATCGTGTTGTACGGGCCTGCTGTTCTTGTCTATCTCGCGCCATGTCTTACTTCGCTGTCAGGCAAACGGAAAACAACGCGCAATTACAAACTAATCAACCTCGGAGCCGACCATTGGCGAGTGGCCAGAACTGTTGAACGCTGTCCTCTTGAACGTACATCTAACTAGTAGCATCTGCAAGCTGTTTGGCTTAAACGGATTACTGGAAGCGGCAGTCGTCGACGAACCGTTTTCTTCGTCCGTATCATCAATTCGTAGACTTTTCCTCTTGCGCCGAGTCGCTTTTGGCCGGAGGTGGTTTAAGGAAATAAACAGATAGAAATCGCCAAACAGGCGATGTAAAAAATTGTAAAGAGTTTCGATTCTTTTCTTCGATGAATCCTAACCCTGTGGTGCGTGGTACGATGCAGGTGGTTCGGATATTGCGCCGTGTGCGATATATTCGGCATCGCTTAATCGATGTGGGCGAGGGGTTGTCCCAATATAGCGACGTTCTTCGCCTGTAATCTCGAGGCGAGTCTCGCAAATATTGGCATTCGCAGTTTTCTTCTTGTCTGCCGTGATCGATAAGGATATCGGCGACTCGCCGTGGAAAATTTCTACGAGAGTCGGCTTGGATAATTCGGTACTGCTCGAAGCGGCGAGGAAACGAGCTTTGCTTGTTGACCGATAGAACGACGCGTTAACGAATAGATGGTGAACGCCCCGTAATCTCGAAGGAAGCGATACGCGTCGAATTTTTCACGGTTCTTCTTACCGGCTTTCTTACGATCGAACCGAACCCATTTTGTTCCCCTGCTACGAAATGGAGCTCTTCCTTCCTGAAAGGTCATAATGCAAAAGAAACGATCGAAGGCAGCTGGCGGAGCAAGCAGAAGCTTGCTTGCTACTCCACCGTAGGTAATCAAGTACTTCCCCCTCCGGCAAGAGACTAAAAAAAAGTAGCGAGGCTAGCGCGTGGCACGTTGCACCGTTACAGGCCGGAAAACTCATATTTTTACGAAAGAGCTTGGATATTTTTCCCTCTCGTCCATTTCAATTTACCCGGTAACGCGCCGCGAAAGGGACGAAACGAGGAAATAAACGCAGCAGGCTCGCGCACACCGGCAGAAAATGAATTTCCTAAATGCGGTACGGGGTTGTTTCGCGATTCACCGATACGCCGGTTTCGTATTCGAATTACGCGCACCCTCTCTTTTTCTTTCACGCCGAGTGTCACAGTTGCCAAAGTGTGTCGGTTGAAAGACCTCCGGCGCACAGATCTCAACCTCGTTATCACTTGACGTCATCGAGATGCCATTGTATTAAAAATACGAGGCGGCAAATACGACCTTTCGTCGCTGGCTTTCCGCTTCTTTATTTATAAGTCTCGATATCAGACCTGACACACTTCGCCTTCGAACACGTTAAAATACGAATCGAGAGACAGCGATAAAAATGAATCTAAATATATCGACCAAGAGCGAGCGCCACCGTGTGTGCGAGCAAAAAGAATCGGCGAAATCGTCAGCTCCCCCCTAAGATTCGTCGTGTTTCCTCGCTTCTTCCAATTAATTCTCCCTTTCGACGATCAGCGACGCGATTTCGATAGCCGAAGCGGAGCAAGGACGCGCAGCGACTTGTTGCCACGGATCTGTCGGAAGGACGTGGCAAAGTCCCGGCGCAAAGACGATTCACGGTTTTTCACGTGGGCCGCCAAAGCTCGCGTCCGAATTTGCAGAATTGGCGTCGCGTTGTCGCCGGCGAATCCGCGAATCGATCCGCCGTCGAAATCGCGATCGGAAATTCCGAATCGCGTGGAATTTGTACGAGTTGCCGCCGGTGGCCCGGTGTTCCTCTCCGCCCCTTCGGATTTGGGCGTCGTCGTCGTCGTCGTCTAGTATCGAGCGTCCCGACGCCGGGACGCGCGGAGCTGTTGCCATGCCGACCGACGGGGCTACCAGGGCTTTTCGCATTCAGCAGGCTTGCCGGCAAAAGACTCGTGCCGCTCTCGCACACGAACAAGAAACTTTCGCCGCGTCCGGATAATTGCCACTTTAATTAGAATTAATCGTGCTTTATTGAAATTTTCTCTGTTCCGCCTGTATCCGCGTTCGTCGCGCTTTTCGCCGTTTTTGGCGGAACACCAAAGGACGAAAACGTTAGACGCGTCACAGGTCGATCGTCCTTCGCTATTTTCATTCGCAAGTGCGTTTACTTCGTTACTCTGTAGGTCGTTTGCACTTTTACTTACTTTATTCCGCGTTTATTTGACGATTACAATTTTATTTGATAATCTTATAACTTCTTACCATTTCAAAGCTTATTTTGTAATTACAATTTGTCCAACGGGGCGTTTGGTAAATTTGTATTGGACTGTCCCGAAAGTTTATTTCGTCTCGTAAGGAAATAATCGACGAACGACTGTTTTATATTACTTTTGCTCTTTCATTTACTTTATTCCGCGTTTATTTGACGATTACAATTTTATTTGATAATCTTATAACTTCTTACCATTTCAAAGCTTATTTTGTAGTTACAATTTGTCCAACGGGGCGTTTGGTAAATTTGTATTGGGCTGTCCCGAAAGTTTCTTTCGTCTCGTAAGGAAATAATCGACGCACGACTGTTTTATATTACTTTTGCTCTTTCATTTACTTTATTCCGCGTTTATTTGACGATTACAATTTTATTTGATAATCTTATAACTTCTTACCATTTCAAAGCTTATTTTGTAATTACAATTTGTCCAACGGGGCGTTTGGTAAATTTGTATTGGGCTGTCCCGAAAGTTTATTTCGTCTCGTAAAGAAATCATCTATGCACGAATGTTTTATATTACTTTTGTCGAATCATGTATGATCGTAATAATAGAAGTAGAAGAAAATGAGTCGTATAATGACTCAATAAAATAATATAAAACGAAAAGAGGTATTATTTCCTTACAAAAGGAAAGAAACTTCCAGAACAACTTAATATATCTTTGTCGCAAAATAACACGCGGATGGTTAACTCCCAGCGGGATACCATAAACTCCGTAGGCGACGAAGATTTTGAAACATCTTGTAACATTGGAAGAGGCTGAAGCGAAACGAGTAGTCGGATTTTCGGAAAGCTCTCGATATAAACGGCTAAGACGGGTCGGATTTTGGAACGATAAGAGAAAGCCCGAGCGAAAGCGCGTGTTTTATTGATAGCTGAATTGCAGATCCTCCAAGGGGAAAATCGAATAAGCGGCAGGATAAAGGGAGAAAAGTGGTTGCCTTGCCAACTTCCATTACTCTGTTATACGGCTAAAGTACGGACAAACGTTTCGGCCGAAACACTAGTCGTAATTCGTCCGTTTGGAAATTAATCGAAACGCATTTGTTTAAACGACGACACGTATAATTGATTTCAACGTTTGCTATTCGTCGATCGCGTGTCATTAATGGCGAGAGACGAAGCGCCGAAGGGATAGGTCATTTTATTTCGTTAAAAAGTTCGCTTCTTAATTAAGATCGGCCGTACCAAATAGCATCGCGTGATTTCCCAAGTGAAATTTCCCGTCTGCGGTTGCCGGGCCTGGAAACCACAGGACGCGACAGTACACTCTGCCACGAGAAGACACCCAATAACGAGTTTTTCTATCCATTATCTTCGCACCTTTTTTTTTTTATTTCCATCGCCTTTTTTCGTCTCCGATCCGCGAGCGCAGCCTTCTTCGCCTTGCGTGGGAAATAATCTCTCAGCCATCGATAATTCGAGTAAGCGAAATACAGATCGCGCGATAATTCCGCGGAGTCTCGCCTTTGGTCACGACCGACATCGTCATCGGTGATTCTTATTCTCGGGATCGTACGAAATGAAATCTATCGCCAACAGTGGAGCTGCATCGTCGATATCTTTTACTCAGCAAGACGTACGAACGTTTCTTTTTTTCTTTTAACGAAATTTTGCAATAGTCACGCTTCTCGCGCTTGCTCGCCCATACCGACGTTGTTCGAGCTTTTCGATTTTCGTTTCACGCTCAAATAATTCCGAAGACACGGCGATCAGCGCCGAGCGAAATTTCCAACAGGAAATCCCCTTACTGATATGCGAAATATTCCAATCGTGTTCGCATTCCGAAGCAACGGAAGGAAGGGGATTTCCGCGAATTCTCGGTCGTAAATCATTCGCCTGCGATGGAATTTTTACGTGTTCTCCGGCGAAGCTGACGCCTGTCCGAAACGACAATAGTCCATGCCGATAGCGAGACGAACGCGTTTTCACCTTCACCGCGATCTTCGTCAAAGGAAAAATCACTCGTTTAGCGCGTAGTCGACGCGATCAAGTTCGCCGATCGAGTTCTCGCTCGCGCATTATAACTTGCGCGCTCGCAATTGGGTTAAGGCAGGGTATATACTTGCTCTTGTTGGGACGGATCGTGGCCAGCTACGCAACGCTCTGGGGAGAAGTCGAGCCACGAGAATAGGTATCTGAATATTTATCGGAGATGGAGTAGTTTATCGTAGTCGTCGTATCGTCGAGAGGTTCGTCAATCGCGTAGCAACGGTTCTCGATTATGCACGACCCATGACATTTCCGGGAAGCTGCTCGTAACTGAGATTCCACGCGTTACGTCGTTAGATCGATAGGATCCGCCGTCCGTTTCCATCGACCGATCCTTTTCCTCTCAATCCTCTGGCTCTTTCGAGATGGAACAGTTTCGCGCGCTTTGCTCTCGACGTTACGCTATGGTAACCAGTATGATGAAATCAATGCAAAAACGAGAAAAGTTGCTTTTGTACGATCGACGATTATCATTGGCCACTGCTGTCCCACGCCGGTTTATTTCTTGGCTTTCGCGCGGTTGAATCCGCGCACACCAATGATAAAATCGATATCCACCTCTCTTCGCGTACCATCCTGCTCGTGTTGCGTTTCGCGACCCTCTTCAAAGGGTGAAGAGAACGCACGAGAGTCTCGGTGCGTGCTTTTCTCGGAGCGTGCGTCGAGACCGTCGTCGTCTCGATCGCATTGACGTCGTTCTGTTCCTGTTGCGCGAAACAACGGGGCTTCGCTGCAGGGGCCGAAGCGAAGCAACGCTTTTAAAACGATACCGTTGCTTCGACGAGTTATCTGGCATTCGCGTAAACTCGCCGCGCCACGCTCATTTGCCGTTGCTTACGGCTCGTGGTACAAGCACGCGATTCTCTTCGCGAGTAACGAATATTTTTCGCGCCTCGTCGAGCAGCGCGCTCGCCGGGCGAATGCTAACAGCTCCTCGTTGTTTCTGCCGGTCTTCTCCAACAGTGGTTGTAGACTTGGATTTATAAATCAGGAAATTTGAACACCGGCGAGCGAAGATAAATAGGGGGCCGCGGTGGAGCAACGAGAACGAAAGAGAAGCACGGGTCAACAAACGTCGATTTCGAACGCCGATAGTGATGATTTATAGGCTGATAGCGTTCGTGGAATCGGCGTATTTGTCGCGCGGTGTCGTTGCGTTTCTCCCGGACGAAATTTATCGCGTCGTTGCGCCCTATTCCTTGACGAAAACGATTCGTTACGACACGAAAGCGAAACGGCTCGCCGCTGCTCGAACGTCGTTGCGTTTCGTTGTCTCGTCGGAGGTGTAACGTTAAAAAGGCACGAAAGCAAGCGGTTCTTTAGCCGTTTCGAAAGAAGAGATCTCGAGGGAGTCGGTATAGTTAGTGGGTAGTTTCCATCGTTAACGTTAATTAATATACGTCGGTCGTAAAGGAGAAGTTGGATTCCACCCTTGGCGAAAGAACGTCTCCATCTGTGTTCGGTGGACGCTTCTCGTCGAGAACTCTCGGTTGGTAACCTACCTCCTTTCTTGCCTGGTACGAGAGTAATTGCGTGCTGGCTTCACGGCCGATGCTGCCACCAACGATCAGCTATAGAACCTTCTTCCCTCGTCGAACACGATTCCGACTTTCTCTGCTCGATACGATACGCGAAGATTCGGGAAACCGCTATCGGACAGATTACGTAGGCGTCGAAACGAAATGTTGTCGCGATCTTGATCTTATCGAATCTGTTGTCGTATCGCGATCTAGCATTCGCACGGATGTAGTACGGGACTGGCTAGCGGAGTGACTAGAATCGCGTTCAAAGTTTCTTTTCTTTTCTTTTCTTTTCTTTTCTTTTCTATCTTTCGTCTAAAGAGAAATACGTTGGGAAGGATGGGCGTAATCGGACGAATAGCGCCGGGGCTAATTCGAGCTCGAAAATCCAATTGACTCACGCCATGACGAACGCGGCCTAAAGGTCATATATGCAGCATTAGAAATTTGGAACCGGCTCAAAAATTCTCGCCGCTATTCACGCTGAATAACCCCTCGTACTCGCCGTACGGTGTCGTGGTATCCCTTCTGTCTTGTTAACACCGGCCTCTCCCGTCTCCGTTTGGTTCCCTTTTCCCTTCTCTCGCTCCTTTTCTCGCTCCTCTCTCGGCTCCTTTCTCTTTCGATCATCTAAGAATAGAAATGCGCGGTGGTTTTGCGGCGTGAATTTTTCTTCCTTCTCGGACTCGCGCTGATTTCTCGTCACGCGTTCCCATCTAACGAATCAAACCGCGACCTCTCGCCTCTTCGTTACTCGCCCGCTGCGTTTTCTTTCCTCGCTCGCGCCTGCAGCCTGTCCGTCACCGCCCCTTTATTCGGTTGCGTTTTCTTCGCTTCTTTCGCCTAGGCAAAACGCGCGTAGCGGAGAAGGAGGATCGTCGAAAGTACAGCAGACTGCCAGCGACTGCCTCTCGGTCCATAATCCGTTCATCTTTTCCTTTTTCGCTACTTTTGATCCTACTCTCTTCCTCTTTCTCTCGCCAGCTTTCTTCGCGCACGGTTTGCGCGTCTCTTTCTCTTCCTGGTTTCTCCGTCCTCGCGTAGGTGGTGCATGACGGGTTTCCACTCCCTCCGCCTGCCTCATTGTAACTCTTCCGCTCCCACTCCTTCTTTCTCTCTGTCAAGAGGGCTTATACGCGCACTCTTACAAAACGTGGGTCAACTCTCCTCTTGTCCTCTTTGCAGGAATTTTCCCGATTATCCCTCAACTGGCGTGAAGTCGGTTGCCTTTTTAAATCGCCGCGTTCCAGATCGCCAACTCATCGCCGAAGGGTGGTCGTTAAAAAAAAAAAAAAAAAAAAAAAAAAAGGAAAAATCGGCCCCGTTTTTCGTCCGCGGCGAACACTTTTCGACGGGAAAACAGCTTTGCTCGTTTGGGTTTTAGCGAATCAGACGCCGGTTACTCGCGCTCTTCCCGTGCTTTTCCTCGCCTCGGCTAGATCTGTCCCTCTTCTCTCCCCGGATGTCCACGTGTGTATCAGTAACACTCCTCTCTTCTGTCTGCGGGACGTGGGACGATCCTCTGTTGGACTCTATATAAACCACCGGGAACTCGCAGGCTGGCCCGAGTAGTTGGCCAACGGCGAACAGTTGGTACGGATCTTTCTCTCTGATCGTTGGCCGGTGATCGTGCGTGCGCGTGCGTGTGTCACGCAGAGGTATCCTCGACGTTGCTTGACGAATTTTGCGGACGACCAAGATCGCGTTCGACTAATTTTTCGAGCGGATGTAGAAGATCGCGAATCGTTGTAGGCTGCGCGGAAAAGGCACGAGCAAGCCGCGAGTCTCGCCGCACGCCATCGCCGATTCGGACGTAGTCGGCATTATCTGCCATGTTGCTCGCACCGAGTCACGCGCATTTTTCTTGCCGAGCATCGGTCGCGCCTCCGGCAATTCCGATCTACTAATAGACGAGTGTAAAGGCCGCTTTTCTATATACACGGAGCGAGAATATTTGAAATTCAACCAATTTGTCTAATTCGCACGATTAGACTCGATTTTTATCCAAGTTTCGACACGCGTCTTGGTCGTTGGCGAGAATTTCCATCGCGCATTCGTTCGCTACGTACGCGATACTTTTTCAAGGACTGGTTTGCCGCAAAGTGCTGAAAATTCTGCAAGGATGGAGTCCATCGCGAAGGCGGGGCGAAGTGTGGGCAGTGGTGTATATCGGGTGGCAGGTGCTTTCGCTCGAGGAGCCAGAAGAGTTTTGTCTTACGTTCCACTTCTGGGCGTCGCTGCGGTCCCAACGGAAACCGAACAGGCCGAATCATCCGCGGTACGACCGTGTTTGCCTTTCTTCGTCTGTTTAATTAAATCGAACCCTCGTCGAGTTTCGATTCTCAAAGAGAAAAGAGGAAAGAGAAAGAGAAAAAGGAAGCCTCGGTTGAACAACGCGGCGATTGCCAGCGGGAGCTTAGTCCATCGAACGTTTCCTTCGATCTCGGGCTACTTCCGGTTGCGCGATACCGAAACAGAACGAGTGCGTTTCCGCTGCAGATTAACCGTTCCCAGATGGCTACGTTCGCAGGAATTAATGGCTGTCGTATCCGTTCGAGGTCCGTGGTTAATTTCGCATTGTTCGCCGGGTTATCGGCCGCAGAGAGGACTCGTTTCACCTGGAATACTTAATATTTTATTTATGTCTGTCGCGTCGCGCCGGTGTCTCGTTGGTCGGTGGTCTTTTTACGTAATAGTCGATTGTCGAATGCGTTGGAACGTGCAGCGGAAAGAAAGGTAAATCGACACCGATAAACGGTGCGGCGGCGTCGCCGCGGCGGGCCTATGCGGTGCGTGCGCGCTATGCAAAAATAGTCATCCGCGAGAGAGGCTCGAGTCGAGCGCGGTGAAAGCTCGCGAAATGTCTCGGCTCGCGAAGCTCAAGAAGAACGCCCAACGTCGACCAACGCCTCGAACGAAAATAGCGCGAAAACATCATGCTCGGCGAGGCTTTCGTTTACCTCTCGCATTCCACGTGGGTGAACGCGTTTTAAGGTTTCGCGTATCGAATTATAGTCGCGCTCGAGCGCAATCGGCGCGATACGCGCTGGGTTAATCCACGCGGAACCGTCGGGCCAACGGATGGAAATTAATATTGGTCGAATTGGCCTGTGTCCGACGCGAAATTGAATCGCGTGGCCGGTGTGACGCAAATTCAATTTACGGCCGATCGCTGATCAAAGGCGGTCGCGCGATCGTTCTCGCGATTCGTCGTATTCGTTAACAGCCAGTCAACTTTGTCGAACTTTCGACCGAGCCGGAAACTCGTCTTCGGGAAAATTCGACCGCTCGGACGTTCCGTTCCATGGACGCCGGACGGGAATAGACCAGAGAAGCTCGCGCCATTTCGAAGCGTGACACACGCAAGACGCGTTCGCGAAGCGGCCGTTTACACGCCGCTTTAGGCTCTTCGTCACTTCGTGCCAGACCGATATTTCGGTTATCAACGACCGACCGTGTTTCGATCTCTTTTCGATCGATTTTCTCTTAAGCGCGAGTCGTATCCGCCGCTCGATTACTTAAAAATCGGAGATTCTGATCGTGACCCAGCGCAAGCACGCGAATCGTCCATGCTTACCTCGTATTTTAATAATTAAATCTTGGTGCGTAGCCTCGTCGAATTGCCTCGATGGCGGATATTAAACGCGTCTTTTCTCTCGGCCTCCGTTTACATGCCAAGACCGATATTACCGTCGGATACGCTCCGGTGAACCGGATAAATACTGCTGTCGTAATTCAATTCTATGGAAGGTCGGTAAATAGTAAAAAATAAAAGAAGAAAAAAAAAAGAAAGCGAAAAAATGAAATAAAAATAGAGGAGAAGCAAGAAGAAGAAAAGCATGGAGGAAACGCGAGAGTAAAAAGAACGGTTCGCCTACTACGAGCGGACGAAAGAACGTTACACGATATACGCATTTAGCCCTGGACAATGAGTAATCAGCGACAGAGAAACGGTAGGGTGTTTCGCGAGAAAACGATGCATCACCGATCTTTTTTGGAACGCGTTGTTCGTCCTTTATATCGCGCGAGTCTCGCTGCTCGTGCCCGTAACAGTTCCCGCCGCGTTAACGACACGTTCCTCTCTTACATCTTCACTTATCTTTTTTCTTCTTCTTCTTCTTCTTCTTATTCTCGTACGGGAAAAGCAGCAAAATTGCTCGCGGAGAGGAAAGGCGCGCACTCGTCGAACGGGAAGGAAGTAATTAGTTGATGCGGCGTAAACAGATACGTGCTATAACCGTGCGTTGTCGCGTTTACATGGACGAGCGCGCGGTTCGTATCGTTCGGCAATGAAAAGCTGCGTATCCGATCGCTATCGTCCCATAAATTTTATGCGCTCGGCAGATCTCTAGGATCTGCGTAACGTGGACCAAACGACAGTTGTTGCGCGAGTAACGCGTGTCCGTGCCACGCGTCACCCTAGGTAATATTTTTTTCGAAACAGGAAATTGATTCTAGTATAGGTTCTAACGCGACCCGCGTACCAGCTGTTATACGGCTGATGTCAAGGTAGGATAATTCGCACGGGTCGACGAGCGTAATACGTTTCAGCCACGCGTTACATACGTTTGCGAGGCGTCTTGGTTTCGGCCCCTGGTAGAAACTTGTAATTCGAGCTTATCGTAACGTCTGCCGTGACTCGATTACGTCGAGTATTAATTTGTGTAATGTCAAGTTTACGCATTGCGATGTTCGCGACGCGAGTCGAGACGCACCGGGTTGTTGTTGCGTCATTCTTCGGAGAACTCGCTGGATGTTTTTCGGTGGCGATTCGATCGGGTACTCTTGGAGAGGATTCAACCAAAGTGTCGAAATCTGCAACCTTGGCGTAAATATATTTTTAGAGTAGCTAACGAGAACAACACTGTGCGTACATTTTCCCTCGCCTCTGTCTGCGTTCGCGATCCTTCGTCGCTGCTTGTAACGCTCGCCTCTCGTTACAAAGTTATCGCGACCGTTTTATAACCTACTGGCGATCATAGTTGGTCGACAGCCAACGATGCAGCACAGCAGAGACACGCGAGTTTTGGTACCGTTTGCTCGATCATCGATTTCGCCGCGAGAAGAAACCAGAGGTAATGGCAACTTTATTACCGCGTTGTCTCTTTCTACGGTTGACCCACAGCACGGACAATGGCCGGGAGAAAGATTTTGGCCAGCGGCCAAACTTCGGCTTTGTCCTTTTGTTACTTAGTTTTCCGCTCAAGTTTAGCCAAATTTGTAACGCGAATTCGCGAGTACTTTGACTTCTCCATTCGTCAGTCGTTCACCGACCAGAGGTCGAGAAACTCTGACGGGCAAACGGTCCGCTGCTTGGTCTCTAGCTAGAGGCGACGTTTTCCGAGACAGTAGACGAAAGAATGTAGAGAGACGCGTGGTTTCACGTGGAAAATTTCTTTACTTGAAAAAATTGTGTACACTGTGCTGGCGAAACACGGGAATCGAAACCGTCTGAGAAAAAAACACTCCGCTTTAGAAAGCCCTCTCGTGTAGAACCCTTCAGGGGCTGTGTAATTCTTTAAGCGAGAGGCTTACCCTTTACGAAAAAGCATGGGAGGAACGACGAGAAGGGGTTTCACTTAACCAGCCGATCGATACGAGGTCTGCAGACGATAAAGCACGCGTTGCGTTCCGCACGTCCGGTTTCTCTTTCCCTCTACGGTTTCAAGAATTCGTTTCGTTTCGCTCGTACTTTTTCCTCTATTTGCGTCAAGCTCGAATCAAGGTCCTTCTCGCTTGGACGAGAGTATCGAGCAACGAACAAACAGGGTCTTCTTCCTTCGCGATTCGGAGCGCGCGAAATGTCGAATTCTACGAGCGAAAACTCGAGACTCTGGTGCCAGATACGCGTTTCAGAAGCAACAGAGCAGCGTGTTATTAATAAAATCAGAATCAATTACGCGTCGCTCGTAGAACGCTCGCTGACACAGTGACACGATTGGCTACCCCTGAAAGGATGACGTTCGTACCTCGGCACCCTATGGTTCGCTCATTTTTGTACCCCTGTGCGTGTCCCTTATGGGAACATCCACCCTTCTGCGAACTTCTCTTGTCTACGAGTCGCTAGGTTGTTCACCCTTCTTTCTATTCGAATTGCTTAGAGAGCATGCATGCCCCAGCCTCGAGAGCACGGGCGACAACTGTTAAGTTGGTCACCCTCCGCGATGAATAAAAAAAAAAAGAAAAGAAAGAAAAAAAATCGTGCTTCGACGAACCGGCGTTCGTTTTCCAACACGATATATAACATCGTATCGTATAGCCTGGCCTGAAGATCGCGCCGGTTAACCGGCTTGAAATTGTCCAGTTTTCGCTCGACGTATCGTCGTTTTTCCTCGCATAAACGATCTGTTTGTACGAAAATGTTGCAGGGTGGCGAGGAAGCGGAAAATGGATCGGCCACGGCAGATAGTCCGGTTGAAGAAAAATCTGCAGTAAGTAGTCCAACAGCGGAGAACGAAGCCTCGCCTGTAGCAACGGCACCAGCAGCGTCGACCGAGGCGAAGGAAGAAAGCGCAACATCGGCCGCTAATAGCCCCACCGAGGAAAAGACAGAGGAACCCACTCCCTCTGCTCCAACTCCTGTCCCTGTCGAGGAAAAGAAAGAGGAGGTGGAAAAAGTGGAGGCCGAGAAAAAAGTAGTCGAGGTCAGTCCAGCCGGTGGTCAGTTCATAGCGGACCCGGTAGAAGTCTCCGTATTCCGAGTCCAGACAGTCGCTACGCCGTCTATCATTGAGAGGAAAACCAGTGAGGATATTCCTTCCTTGCCTCCGTCCAGTCCACCGCCAACCCCCATAGATACGTCGCCTTTGCAGCAGGCTCAGCAGGCCGCGGCGACCGCGACCGCGCTCGCGGAGGCTCTTAAGCTGCCTGCCGAGGCTGCTGACAAGGATTTAATTACACCGCCAGCCGTATCTTCCCTCTGCCCAGAACGTAACGACCCGTCAACACCAGCCGCGGAATCTCTCGACGCGACTCCCCAGATGCGACAGCCCGTTTCTTCCGTCGACGAACCCCCAACGAAATCGACTCTTATCCCTCCGACCGTAGAAGCTCCGCCGCTGGTAGACACAGACGCGCCTAGTCCTGCGGACCATGTTACCAAGAATTTAGAGTCGCTTAGCGCCGGTGACGGTAACAAGACCGCCGAGGTCGACGCTCTCCCGCCTCTCAACAGCGATGCAAAGAGTCTTCGTAGCGTTCCAGTTAACGAACTGGAACCTCCATCGTCGTCCGAGAGCGATATCGGCCAAAAATGCGTAAGGGACAACGCCGCTTGTCCCCTTGTCGAGGCAAGCGACGTTGCAAAGTCTAGCGAGCCGAAAGTCGATGAAAGTCCGATCGCCGATCCTTCGCTAAACGCACAGGCCCAACAACGTTCGCAGTTATCGGATAGAGTTAGCGATCTCGACGGCGGCGAGTCGATCGAAAACGAAACGCCGCAGGTAGTTCTAGAGAACGTAGCGAAGGAGGAGTTCGTCGCATGCGAGAGTGGAAAGGTACCGGAATCGGTCGACACGACGAGGGAACGCGTCGAAGAATCGGTCGAAGGGATCATCGAGCCGAACCAAGTTGTTGAAGAAGATGTCGAGCGAGCGGAGGAAACCGCCGTTATCGAATCGCCGGTTTTCGATGCGATCGTGGAATCCGAGGAAGGACCCGTCCCAATTTCCCAAGAAGTCCTAGTGGAGGCAAAGCCAGCGGTTGTCATTCCGGAGGACGAGGACGCGGTGGAAACGGTCGTCGAAGAGGAAGTAGCGCGTGATACCGACGCGAATAATGCCAGGGTAGATATGGAATCGGCGCGACTCGTGCCGGAAGTGGACGACAAATTGGAAACGGAAACGGAAGCCGTACCTACGGAAGAAATTCTCATTTGCCGAGTAGCCGAGGCATCGAAGGACGCGCTTGTTTCCAACGAAGCGACGATCGATCCTGTCGAGCCTATTAGCGATTCCACGATCGAGAACGTCACCGACAAAGTGACGGACGTAGCCGAGACGATTAGGAACGAGGAGGAATCGATGCCCATGCCGCCTCCACCCTTGTCGGAATCCGAACCCGTGCCTAGTCCTCGGGAGAAATTTCATTCGGAGAGCGTAAACGTCGCGGACGATTCGAACACAGTGCCTTCTCCTCCCGTTGTTCCCGTAGACCCTCCGATCTTAGACGTTGAAAACGCACAAGAAGCGGACGGATCTCCTCCTTCGCTGCCGGAGCGACGCATCGAACAGACGAACGAATGTTCTAGCGCGGATATTATTCCCGTTGTCCAGGCAGACGACGCGTCCTTGAAAATGTCGGACAGCAGTCTGTCGCCCTGTCCCATTGACGAGAATGCCACGTATCTCGCGAACGAAACTCGGACGAATCTCTGTTCGTCCAGGCTGGAAGACGTTGCTGGTCTCACGGACCACGGTTTTCCCGCAGGCCTTGAGGATACGACCCAACAGTTAGATTCCTTCAAATATCCCTTACCGCCGGAAGAGCTCTCTTGTCCGCTCGATATGTCCGAAACGAATAGCGAGCTTCCAGTTGCCGAGGAGAACGCGTGCAGTTTAAGAAACCCGACAGAGACACTACCACCGACACCGCCCAGAAGTCCCAGTCCTTTGTCCAATGTCAGTATCACGTCTGGCCTAACAACATCCACAAAAGACTCCTCACAAACACTGTTGTACGACGACCAGAGCAATCGAGAGTTCAAGATGGAATCGGTGTCGATAAGCCTCAATTCGTACAATGAGTCCGACATTGAATTAAAGGAGAGGTTAGCAGAGTCTCTGGCGGAGACTGAGAAGCAGGAAGAGAGCTCGGTTTCGTGTCAGTTGTCGAACAACGCCACGTCGTCGTCTACTATCCAGGAGATCCATCAGGTGACTAACATGTAACACAACCTCCTGGCATGAATTCAGGCAGCCAAATACCTTTTGGTGGCGCCTCGTTCCAAGTATCTCGTCGTATACGGTCCGCACAAACCAATCGTCTCTGTGAATATAGTCCGAAAATATCGACTTTCTCCCGTTTTCCCCGTGTCCCGATAACTCTGTCCAGTGCTCTGTCGCCCGACACACGTCGCGTTTTGTACCTTCGTTCAAACCTCCACACATCGAATCCCGGATAATCGACCATCATCCTCGGTGTATCTCAACCTCTCTCACCTTCGCTTTACGACGTTCTCTCGACGAAGGGTAATCGAATGAGACCGAGACTGGCACATCGGCGTCTCTGGGTTTTTGCACGAATTTCATCTAAAACTGATCGACGAAATCCTTGTCTCGGCGTGTTATCTCCATGCACGATATGGAATAGAAAATCTAAACGGAATCACGATCGTGTCGCAAAACACGCTCTCCCCTCGTGGTATATGTCCTTTCTCTCTCTTGCGCGCGCTCTTTCTCTCTCTCTCTCTCTCTCCCTCCCTCCTTCTCTCTCTCTCTTTCTGTCTCTTTCTCTCACTTTCTTTCATTTTCTGTCTCTGTGGTCCTTAACACGCGATCCAGCGTTTTCGAAAAGAAAAAAAGGGTCTCGTCGAATGCATCCTTCGTTCTGTCGAACGTGATTAACAAAACACGTCTACTCTGTTGCTGACATACTCCTATGACGCTTCCACCACCAACCATTACCAGAACAACCGTTACTGCCATCACCTGTGTTGTTTGCCTCTTGGTTTTCTTGACAATATTAACACGACTTGTTATTCGAATCGAGGCGCTAAAGTAGAGCATTTGTAGCTCGACACATAGAGATAAACGAGCAAGTTACATTCGCTGCACTAGTCGAGTCCAGTTTCCGTAGAAAATTTCTTTTTCGTCGGAACGCTGTCACTAATATAACATAGCCGCTCGACTTAGACGAATTTCTAGCGTGGATCTCATTGATAGACGTAAACATTAAACTAATTGTATACACGTAAATAGCTGAGGTTTCTAGAACTTAATTATGGCATAGAACTTATTTATTAGACATCGATACTGTCATATGCTCTTTCCGTAATTGCATCTGTTGTGTCGTTAGCATCTTGTATTGCGCATGCAGAGTTTTCTTATTCGAGGGTATTACCAGCAGGGGTTCCAATTCTTTGCGCTGTTCGAAAAGCATGAGGAGCGATTCTGTCCCGCCATGAACGATGGTCGTCCTTCATCGTAGCCGCGTCGAGTATCTATAGTTCACTTGGCTATGGGAAAATCATTCTTATCGTTCGTTTCTCGAGTGGCTCGACGGAATCGACCTTTACGTCTTTTTATCCTCGTAGCATGTTGGGATTTGGACTTGTTGCGGACGTCCGATTTCTCCCATCGAATCCTTTAACAAGTAGATATATACATTGCAGAGCACTCCGGAACCCGAGGCGCCAGTAGAAAATAACGTGGCTCATGACAGTACGACAGAAAGTTCAGCCGATGCTATCAAGGTTACAACACCAGCCGTCCCAAGCGAGGTACCCGCCTCTCCACCGTCTGCCCCAGCCATTACCGAGGATGTCGCATCGGTAGCCAAGGTAATATCGTGTCGCGACCCGATGTTATTCTCTGCACGCTCCTATCTTCGGTAAACGTTGTAAACACGCAATATATGATGATCGCCAAGAGATCGTTGGCGCGGGTTAGCGCGAACGATTCCGAGGCCATTAACGCTGTTTAATGCCCGAGGAAGAATAAAGTGCGAGGGGCCATCTGATTAGCACGTCTTAATATAGTTTGATTCTTTGCTCGTAAGATACGGACGTAGTTGGACGATACGACTATTAATAGTAATCTCATTTCCTTTTTTCTTTTTCTTTTTTTGTTAAAGGCTATCGAAGAGATGGACATAAGCGATAAGGCTGTCGCGGCGGCAACCATCGAGTGTAATACGAACGTAAGTAGAGTGCAGAAGTTGCTCTTGTCGATAAATATTTGTACGTGCGTGCATATTCTTATCGAGCGTGTAATTTATTTGCTCTTTTGCAGGAAATCATCGCGGAAGCACATTACCAAAACAACATAAACGAATAAACACCACTAACCGAATTGTATTTTGGGAAGAAGAAAGTTCTTTTCTCTCGTTAAAACCAAAAAAGTATATTATATAGATATGTATATTTGGACCATTCCTGCAACTAAACAGAAAATAACGTTCTTTCGTTACGAGCAACAACAAAAAAAAAAAAAAATGGAACGATGTGACCGCGACATCGCGAGAACATATAGACTTTATAGTAGGCCTATTAATAATTATTAGATGGCATTTGACGGCAGGGCGAAAGAGATGGTTTACGAAACGTGAACGATCGTATCATTCGAGGGAACGGGGTTACGAGGACGAGCCGGATAGAAAGAAAAAAAAAGAGAAGGATTAATTCTGAAAATGTGTAGTGCCGTTCGCGGATGGTATCTGGTATATCTATATATCCGAAGCAGATAATTTTTATTGTTCCTTTTTGGACGCGAATGAAATATTTTCAACCGTGGGTCGTGCTTATTTGTAACGTCGTAACAAGTGGCCCTGCTGTGTAAAAAAAAAAAAAAAACACTTAGAATCTGTCATTGTTGCTATACATAAATCGTATTGTGTGACCATCACGCGGCGGACAAGCGATACAAACGAACATTCGAATTAAAACAAAATAAACAATGGTAACAAAAACTTCGTTTGTCGCGTATTCCAGAAAAAAATACTCATCGAGGCGCGTTCCCTCGTAACTACATTATGTACTGCTATATCGAGAGAGTATAAAGAACAAGAAAGCTGTAATAAAAAAAAAGAGAAGAAGAAAAAACAAGGAAAGATCAGAGACTGACGGAACAAGGTGTGCGTGTGCTTTCGAATGCGTGAGAGAGCGTGAGAGGTAAAGAGAAGAGAATGAGAGAGTGAGTATCGAGTGTCAGGGAAAGAAACAAGGGAAATAGGAAAGGACAATTTGGAATATGTCTCTTCGCCGGATTGTGAACGAAAAACGAGGAGAGATAGGATGGAGGAACGCAGAGCGAGAAGAAAAAAAAGTTATTAAAAGATATGTCAAAGCGCACGAGTAATGAAACACTCGCATCGCGATTTTAAGGACAGTCGATTATTTTGCTCGTATTTCTTTCGCGGTCCCTTGTTTTTCTTTATAATTGTACAATCGAGAGGTTTTATGTTGTAACGAGGAACTGCACACTTCTACGTATGACTTTGGTACGCGCGAGCACTCGATACAATTACACACATGTAAGGACATTACACGCGAATGCGTACATACGTATCATGCAACACACGAGATAAGGAAAACATACAGTATGTCGAGACAGTGTAAGTGATATATAATCTAGACATAGAGAAAGCGTTTGTGTAAATTCGGCGTTTGTCCTTCGAAATGCTACTTCTCCATACGAGAATACTTACGAGGAAGCCTATTCGTAATTTTATAATAATCACTAAAATATCGCCTAATTACAATTACGAAACATGCACAATTACCATCCAAAACGGATTCGTTTCTACGGATCTTCAGGAGTAAATAATTACCTATGACAGCTTTTTTTATTAAGACCGTAGCGTAGATCGTAAAGTTAAACGAAAAGCGCATATATGTAAATGCTCCAAAATCTCAGAATACATGTAAGTGTTAATGGAGCGAGCGTTCACTGTGCCCGCGACCGGCATTGATTTTTAAACGATATATAATGAGTAAGGAGAGAAGAAAGAGGTAAAATTAAAAGTTGTATAGTAAACCTTTCATTAAATATATTGTCCGTAATGATCTTTACAACGAAATTTTTTCGAGGCAAGTTTTGGCGACGAGAGCGAACTTTTTATTTAAAAAAAGGAAAAAAAAAAAATAAAAAAAATCCTTGAACCCGACTGATCTGTGCACTCGAATTATCAATCGTTAACGCTGAGGCGCCATCGACGCAAGCCTCCTCGTTTATTTATTTTGCGCGTCGGAACTACAAAATTGTAAATGAGATTTTTGAGTCGATAGTGCCTCGGACACAGACCAACAGTCTTCAGTATCTTCGATGAGCAGTTATAATAGTAATTAAACTATTCTACATTTATCTATAACCTATAATAAACTGTGAAACAAGTGTAAAACCACGTGTACTTATTTCATCTTGGGAATTTACTGCGATCATACATTCGGTATAACAAATCCTTTTATTATCGATTAATTTTGTTGTTTACATTTTTGTTATTGAACTATACTTTCCATGGTGTTTATAAACGTGTCC
Source organism: Bombus superbus (assembly GCA_014737385.1). NCBI lineage: Eukaryota > Metazoa > Arthropoda > Insecta > Hymenoptera > Apidae > Bombus > Bombus superbus. The sequence continues at coordinate 1,528,282 of JACXIK010000011.1, read as the reverse complement.
AATTCATCTTTGTTCAATTCCAAATCTAAGATACGTTTCGAGTCCTTACTTTCAAGGATGAGATCTAACTGAAGAAGGGGCTCTCTTAAGGAAGCTAGTTTGCTAGAGCCCATTACAAGCTGTAAGAATAACGCGATCAACGGCGACGTGCCTTGTACAAATTTTCTCGTTACTTTACCTTTAACCTCCAGTCAAAGTCAATTACAGTGTCGTGTTTTTCCTTAGAGTATTCCATCAACAATGCATCCGTTAATTGTTGTCTTCTCACTTTCAAACACGATAATATATTCTGTTGAATTTGCTCGGGTAGTTCGTGGTACTCTTGCGGCATCTAAAGAGAATTGTATATACCGATACGAAAGTTTTATTTGTTCCATGAGAATATTAATCGTACCTTTTCTTCTGTTAAATATAACGAAGCTGGATTTCTCAGGAGCATAGATATTAATTTATATGTTTCTTCGTATTCTTCTTTGCTCCAATCCATGCTATTTAAGAACTTATGATAGGTTGGACCTGGTCTGCCACATATTTCATCCACGCAAGCGTGTAACAACTAAATTATACGGTTTAATTTTTCAACAAACAAATAATCTTTTACTCCGTTGATCATTGCAGTACTTACTTCCTTCAAAACGTGAATTTTGTCCTCACCAAAGAGGTTAAGGTACAATGTTTGAGCAGTTTCCATAATTTGCGAGTTCCGTAGAACTTGTCGTGTATTTCGAATTATAAATAACAAAATTAAGTAAATTTTTGCATGTTTGTTTGTATATTTATTTTACATGATAATAGTCGTACATTGCAGTTTCATTTACATTACACATGATAGATAAACTTAAACGTCATTCACATTACACATGATAGATAAACTTAAACGTCATTCACAAAAATAGCAGCAAATAAATTTATTGCGTATAAATAAAAAGTTTCATATTTCATTCGTATTAACTCGATACTTTGAACATTTCACGCTATGAAATGTACGAAAACACACTGACAACTGACAAATTCGTTTTATCGCCACCTATGACTGATAACGATCATTTTAAGTAAAAAGTATATATATATATATATATGTATGTGTATGTATATAAGTATGTAGAAAGGAATAGTGGTTATTGGAATAAGCCTAAGATTTATTAATATAAAAAATTAAATGTAAAATGAGTAATAATACGCATAACAATTTCTTACAACATATGTTTGCGTTTAGAATATTAATGCCGTATCTAGGGAGAGAAACAGCATTTACTAACGTGGCTACTAGATGGCGATAGTGTGACCTTTGGAAGCTTGTCGCGCCATTTTTTATATGAAATATAATTCGGTTGTTCCGCGCACGCAAGTGTATATTTGAAGCGTTATTAAAGTGTTTCCAATTAACTAATTAAGATGAATATAGTGCCATCGAATATCGATCCGGATGAGATGAAACTCCACACGAAATTTGCTTAAAGGTAAATTGAAATTTTATTAAAATGATACTCATGAATTTCTTTATACAACTGTACTGCTTGATTTGTTGCCTACGTCTATATATGTATATTGCCTAGAAGTGGTAGCGAGTACAATAGTAAGCTGAATGTCGAATGGCGTTCTGTACATATTCGCGATTAACAATAGAATATTCGGCGCAAAAAGATCGAAAAAGACGGTCTTGATTCATCGTGTACATTCGACCACAGATCAAGCGTAAAAGATTAGATAGTCAATTGCGCGATTGAACGCCATCTGTATGTATACGTTTTCGTCATGTTTGAAATGACAATTTCAGATCGTAGTTGATAACGGACGCGCATAAAAGTTTCGGGAGTGAAATTGAGTGCAAGTGAAATGGTAATCTACACCCGATTGTACATGATGTTTCCGTGGGCACGTAAATGCTAGATCAGCTATGAAATCGGTTTCACGATCAAGTCGGCTACTACGTACGTACATACTATAATAACGTATATAAAAGCGTACAAAACACGTTTAGGGGATGCGATACGAAATGTTCACGGCTCGAATAACAACCCATCGAGCCAATCGTACGTTGCTCCTTTTCTTCTCGTATACTTCGAAGGTCCGTCGCTTGTATAGGTTAACGATGATCCCGCGCTGGATCCATCGAGAAAATATTCGTTGTATGCTCGTACCATTCGTCTTTTGTTGCTGTCGTGTCGATTTGCTCTTTTATAAAATACATATAAACATAATGGAACACGGATGCCAGGTTATGGCACGATTTCTAAATGTCCACGGCGTATTCACGCGGGAACATAAGAACATACGAGTACATTGACGGACTCATGTTGGGTCTCTGCGCAGTTACTTCTCGCGTTCACCGTTTCTTCGCTTTGGTATACAACCATCGATATTCTCTACATAGCCGATCGACTGTCCGTTAGTCTATCGCTTAGTCTATCGAACTTTCAAAGAGAATCGTCTGGTACAGAATAGGGACAGGATTTCGGACTAGGCTCTCGCGGTCCTATGACAGTCAAGTATTTTGTCACCAATTTGAAAACTGGCGCCACTAGCGCTATTGGCTATAAGCAACAATCGCGTCTCTCTCTCTCTCTCTCTCGCTCACGTATTCTCTCTTTCTCTCTCTCTCTCTCTCTCTCTCTCATCAGATCTACTAAATTTCAGCCACAGCTGAACAAATCGGTTATTCGCAATTTACAAAATCAACGTATCCGTGCCCGTTGATCTTTGAACAGTGTCTGGATCAAGATTCGAGTATAACGAACTATTATCGTAAACTGATTACACAAGAAGCTTCTCTATTTTTACTAATATCCAAACTCTGCTGTTCGAGACGAATCAAACGGCGATCGATATCGAAACGTATACGATACGAATAATCGCATTATTCGACTATAGCGGCGTTTCGTTACGTGTCTAATCGCCGTACGCAATATCACCGATTCCAGCTTTTCTCGGTTCGTACGATAAGATAGCAAAAAAAAAAGAAAAGAAAAAGAAAGGGACAAAACATAGTGACAAGGTCGACGGCGAAAATAGCAGGATACATTTATATATAACTGCTTCGAGGGGTACATATGTATACATATATCGAGTCTTACGCAAAGATACTCGGAAAAGATGGCACCGTTCGTTTTATGTACGCGGCGCGCGCGTTCCGCGCGCTTTTGACTTGTTCGTTCCTCTTCTCATTCCTCGGTTTCTTCTTCATTAACACTTGCTCTCTTTCCTCTCCCGCTTCTCTAGCTGCGGTATCGGTGGTTCAGGTTCGTGTGGTAATTGGCGATCGCATCGAATTTGTCTTGTTTCCGAGGACACTTGCCTCGTCGCCCCATGTATTCGCCAAACTCGCAGATTGGCATCGCGCACTCCTCATTTTGAATGCATCTGCAATTCGACGTAATGAACTGACGCGTGTCCTCGTCGTTGGCAGAAAAGTAGCCGAAAAGTTTTACTCACAATCTATCGCGCAGAGAGAAGAATCCTTTGCCTCGCTTGATCTTGATACAGTTCTGGTCAGTTTCGAAGCAGGTGCACTGGCAGACGCCTTCGGGCGTCATCCTCGGCGTGAATTCCGAAGGACACCGGCACCTAATCAATTCGAAATTCCAAATTAGACGGTTTAATGGGAAAGCGATCGGGTCTCGGTCCAAGGCGAATAACAGCCGATAACGAGATAGCGAAACGACGGGAGAGAAGCGTACGAACTGCGCGACGTTCGTTTCGATTGGAGGACGATCTACGTGCAGCTACACGCAGGCAGATGCAAGAGGGAACTCACGGCTTTCTCGGCTGTGCCCTTCTCATGTTCTGAGGTTGCGGGGACGACTGATGGTGCCTGTAGACTCTCTGTTCGGAGGGTTTCTCGTTGCTCGTGTCGTATTCGGTTCTCTCTCGGCACTCGCATTCCGTGTGGTTGTAGAAAGATAGCTTTTCCACTACGCTGCTGCCGCCCACGTTCGTCGTCTGCAAGAAAAACCGGCAACGGATGGTTATTATTGCGCGTTGTCGAATAGCGGGACGATAACGCGACTCGAAAAGAAAATCTCGGCCGGAGCTTGGAAAAGCAACGCGAGGGCGGCTCGTATCGCTTCGCTTTTAATTGAGTTTAATTAACCTTAGTCGGTTGGTTGGCTGATTGGCCTAAAGTGGAACCGTTGGCTGGTTAAGCGAACGGAAAGGGGTTATCCGTATCGCGGGGCCACACGTAGCAACTCTTCCAATCGACACTAATTACCCTCGGTTACTATTTTTACGAGCAACGATACGAACCGTGGCTCGTCCGTCGAACGATTCCACGGCACCGGCACACAAATTCGAACGAAATACATAATACATGCGTGGAAAGAGCGTTTTGAAATCGGGACCGTGGAAAAGCTAGCGTTCGGTTCGGCGTTTAATCGCCGACTACCGGGCGACGCGGCCGGAATTCGCCAGTAGCTGATAAGTGTACTCTGGCATTTCAATCGTCCGCCTGGCGTTCTTCATCCTGGTATCGGGAACGCTGCATAGAAAGCTCGTAAATCGCGGAGGAAACGAAACGGCCGGTTTTCCATGGGAATACAGATTAGACTGCCTGCTTTTCAGAACGCACCTGGCTCGAAAGGAGCGCGACGTGACCGCGTCACGGGCCGAGTTTTAATCGAGCTTTGTTTATAATTGCTGGCAAGGATCACGGATCGAGCACCGATCGCTCGTACGCGTAATTGATCGCGTTAAGTGGGTCGTAGGATCGTGGCCGGGATCGATGACAATAGGCTAGCGGAACAAAATGCCGCGATCCCGTGTCCAAGGGTAGCGGCGATCGGTCTCGATCTGCTCGATCTCTTATCGATGGGATTCCGCGGGTAGGCGCGGTGATCACGACGTTGCTTCAACGTCAATCAGTGCAGCGTCGTGGCGATCAAAGGTCGAGGGAGAAGCACACGACAGAAGGAGCCGCAATACCGATTGCTTATGCAATCGCTAATTGCGAGCAAGTTGAGAATCGTTCTTGACGTCTTGTTGCTTAAGTCTCGTTCAGCCTCTTTCGTTCGTTCCGTGCGTCTCTATCCACGCGTTACGTGGGCAAAGAAATATCACCGACGCGATTGCTAACGAGAATGAAACGCATTTTATAATCGAACGCGTAAGATTTAACGACCAGAGAGGCGAATAAATATATCTCGAGACTCCGTTCGAGGATATATGAAAGTCAACAGGTTGCTAATACGCTGGAACGAGAAGGTACGCTTTATCGAATGTTAATATTATTCGCGGCTAGTGCGCTCGCAACGCAATCGCCGTATCTAGAATGGACGACGAGCTCGAGGAAACCGAGCCGATTGTCTTTGACAGAACGTATAAACGGCTGAACGTAATGGTAACGCGGCACGTTGAATAATAAAGAAATGCACGTACGGAGGACAAATTGCTTCGACCGGTTCCTCTCCCGTTGACAAAACGCGAAGATCTCGCCGGGCTCTCTGTAATACGAACTGTGCTCGTTCGCTGTCTTCCTTCTTCTCCGACGTACTCTGTCAAGACGGTACGCCAGGATCGAGATTCGCGATCGTCCCTGACGAATAGCCTGGCCGAGAGATCGTGGTCATAAATTTTGCGCTACAGTGGCGTACCTAGCCTTTTGTACCATCTCGCGGCGCTCGAATCCGAATAACGCCGAAACACGATCTATCGATAGAATTTCCGATTCGTCGAATTCCGAATACCCGGTGTCCGATTCTCTCGTCGAAATTCGACCACGGGCGTGTTCCTCTTGCGGTGAACTCGCGTAGGGCAAAAAATTCGTAAGGTCAGGATGGGTGCACGCCATTGTCGTGCCGTTTTATCTGCCGGGCAGCAGCCACGGTGGCCTCCGTAGCGCTTTCTCGCCACGCATACGTCCGTTTTGAATTTTTACATATTTTTTGCACGATTCGCCGACGAAAAATCGAGCGTGAATAATGCACTTCCGGTCGTGGCCCAGTGGGTCGGCCGCCTTCGCAAAGGGAGCCGAACAATGTCCCATGGGGTGAGACGGGACTCCGAACGTGCACGCCCATACGACGTACAAAGTCGACTCGAACCTGTCCCCGATGGCGATCGAGCTCGTGTTCGACCTTTTGCTTCGCGCGACCCTTTCGCTCGCCAACGTACATCCACGTCTCCATTAGGAATTTTCACTTTCGATTCGTGACCCGATTCGAGCATTCGCGATAACACGTATACGTCTCGCCGATCGTGTCGCTCGAATTCGAAGTTTAGGAAAGCAACGTGGAAGGAAGATGGACGCGTGGGAGGAGAAACGAGTCGTTCAGGAGGATTCCTTCACGACTTTTTTCTCTTCGAATTGCCCAACGACGCGTTTTCACGCGGAGATAGAAATTCGAACGATGTCACGATCGTAGGAGACGGTGTAGAATTCTCGACGAACGCGACAGACAGAACGATCGACGCGAACGAATAGAGGGAAAGGCTGAAGAAGAAGGCGAGAGACAATCGCGGGGCTGCCTTCTGCAGAGAGACGCGTACGTATCCTGAAATTTAATTTGTTCGTGCGTTATTTTCCTTCGGTAGGATCGAGCAGCTGACCGACCGCCTCATTAACATTCATCGTATCTCGCTCGGGGCACCTACTCGTGAATGAAAGACGGCAGAAGCGGCCACGAGATCACGTGCACACGAGCCTCAGCATCGGTGAACCGTGTCGCCCGCGTCTTCCATTTCTCGTGCTCCGCGCCCCGTGTTTCCTGCAATTTTCGGCATACGGCCACGCGTTCCGCGACTCGAGTCGCGATTCATCGCGATGAATCGCCGAGACTCACGAATGAGACACGGAGCCGCGACTCTGTTGCGAAACGTCCGATTCTATTGCCACGTATTCACCGACCAACCATTCCCAAGACGTCGTACTAACTTACGGTACAAGACGCGCGGTAATTGCCTCTGGAAACTCTTCCCGCCGTCGCTGACTAACTATTCCAAGATTTTACCACCACCGGCGAATGCTTTACGAGCGAATCTCGCCGCGAAAATGTAAACCACGAAAGCTTCCTTTCGGCTCGTTCCACCGTCCAGAAGAACTTTCTCGATGGAAGAACGCTCTCCGCTCAACCCTCCGGGTATCTGTCGCCTCCCTCGCGAAAATATTTCCTGGGTGGTCGATCGATCCGCCGATATCGCTCGCGGATTTGCTAAACGTCATGCGCTTCTCTTTTTCGTCCAGCGACACGGCACGCCGTAGCCTGTGTTTTCGCATGCAAATATCGCTTTCCTTTCCTCGTCGAAGAGGAACGTTCATCGCGAGCTGCGATTCTGGAGCATCGAAAGGTCGTCGAATATTTCTTATTTTCGTAGTCGCTACTTTTACGTCTGTCAAAATCACCGTCCTAAGGGGCCACGGTACTTGGCTGCTCCATTGAACTATACTCCGAGCCGAGCGTGGGTTGACGAACGTTTTGGCAGACTGCCTGAAAGAAACGTTGCCCGCCGCCTCTGTGTTCCGAGCGTTTGTGTACCTTTCGCGATACTCGATACCTTTGAATACCACATCTTGGCTGCAGATTTTTGCGCTCGGTCTTATCGGACCATTTCTCGAGGACAGTATCGACGTTTTATCGTTGCACGACGTTAACATTGGACGTTCTTTGCGTCGCGTCGTCACTGATAACCGGCGTATGATTCGCAGAAACCTTGCCAGCCATAAATAATTGTTAGGTACGGCGATAGGGAGAAGAGCGATAAGAGACGTTCCTCAACGGCCGAAGAATACGTACGCGCTCTTCTTTCCTAGAAATACCAGCGGTCAAGGAAAAAATCGGTAGATAGGTAAGAAAATACAAGGGAAGAGTGGCAACGCACCGAAACCAGCTGGCTGCTGAAACGAGCAAAACTCATACAGAAAGAAGACTAAGGAAGAACCGATCTCGCTGAAGAACTAGGATAGACAGTCTGTGGAAGATGGTATCCCGCTGGGGGTAACCCACATCCACGTGCTATTTTGCAACAAAGATATAAAAATCTGCCGAATGTTCCGTCGGACAAATTGTAAACCGCGGAATAAAATAAACGAATAAGAAAAAAAAAAAAAGAAAGACTCTTCTTCGATCGGATTTACTCGACTATTTTCGCCGCGCGCTTTCAATGTTTACGGCGTCTATCGATCGGGCAGCGCACGCCTTTATCCGTGCGAATTCGCGAGCGCGAAAGTCGCGGAAGTCCGAGCTTCTGCCTAGGAATGCAATTAATGCACGTGCACCGTGCAACATTATCTAAGGCCGACCGGGCTGCATCGTGAACAGCTTTCCTCCGTGTTCCGTGATCCAACGAATTCCGAATTAATCGTCCCGTTCGAAAAACAAAGAGTACACGCCTTCTTCGGATCGATAATTAATTCCTGGCATACATAGGTCGTTAAAGGCAAGTCGCTTCGTCATCGCTGCCACGTAGCCGTTAGGTCGGCCGATCGGACGATGGGCCGCGGATGACTTCTTCTATGCGTGTTTCAAAATCGTTTCGAATGGCCATCGATCGGCCAGCAACTGAAAATATTCATCGAGAGAATCGTACGAGAGACGTGGACGATCTCCGCTGTCTTTAACGCTAAATTTACCATTGCGCGGTCAAATGACCGTTTCTGAAATTTCGTTTAGAATCTCTCGTATACAACGTTACCGTATCGCCATGTAACTTACTTACTTTTCCTATGATATACGTACAATTCATTTTGCAATATTCACGACTCTCTTTATCGTTTACTTTCCCACAAAAATTGCCTAAAATCTCTTTCTATATCAAGATACATATATTTTTTTTTTTTTTGTTGACGCGGTCATTCGACCGCTCATGGTAGGTAGGATTAGGTATACACGAAATGTTCGATAGGTTTAGCGTTAATATCCTCCCGATTGCCTTCGAGTTCCAGTCGTGTATAGAGGTTTATTGTCTCCGAAATACACATACTACGTACCTATCGCGCTATTTATACCGTGGCTACCTTTATTGTAAATAACCAACGATTACCTCGCGCGCCGCTCAAGCCGTCGTTGCTCATAAAGCCTTTCAGCTTTAACTACCTTTTCTCGGTAATATAAATTGGCGACTCTCGAGGACTCTATTACAGTTCGCTCGCAGCCTTGGCTCAGCGCAGGCAACGGCGCGGCGCGTTCGACGGGAATGAAGACGTTCCACAGGGGATTTTGATCGGGTCGAGATCTATTCGTTAGCGCAGACCGTACGAGCCGTGGCTCGGATCGTTTTACACGCACGATCGGACCGTGCGGTCTGGCATGCGAATTTACCGCCACGACGGTGCTTTTCGCCGTATTAGCCAAGTCCGTAAACTACCTCGAGTTACGTATATCGTTCGCTGATTGCATTGGTAATTTAAATGGAATATCCGCGGCGATCGTCCCACCCCGTGTAACGCGCAGAACCTGGACGAATCACGGTCACGCGCGATCAAATAAATCGTCGTTGGCGATTTATCGCTGCTGCTATTTACTATGAGCAACCGGGTTAGAGACACGGTATAAATAATGTTGGAAAGTGGGCGGTTTGGAGAATTCTCTTTACCCTTATCCTCTCCGCTCACGAACGTCGGAGACGATTTGCGAAGAGAAGAAGTTCGATACGTCTTCTAGTTAACCGTTGCAACGTGCCGATCCAAGTAACCTCGCGAAAACCAAGGTCTTTCGCTTGTAAATCGTGGCGATAAACGCGGCAGCTCGCACGCACCAGTTTTTCACGGGCACGCGCGTAAGCGTTAAGAACGATTTGCATGCGATTATCGGTGGGCGTTCCCGTACCCAATCGAGATCCCTATCGTACCCGTGCTACGTTAAACCCGCGCAACACTATTACGCGGGAATTAACGAACGAACTCGTCGTTGACTCGGCCGTACCGTTGGTCGTGTCGCAAAGCTCGCGCGATCGAGACGTTTCTTTGCACCTTTCACGCGTCAAACTCGTCGAACGTAGCACGAGCGATCGACAAAACTCGACCGCGCACGCGTACTGTTCGTTGCAGATTTTTTAAATCGCTTGGCCCGATCCATCGATCCTGCGTGATCGCCGAAATCTAACAGGTGTTTTTCCAGAGCGAAGATCTCTCGACGGACGGTACTTCGCAGCAGCGTCTCAATTTGTTCTTCCGACGACAGATCGCGCGTAATTTTAGTTGTTGCCGATAAGGCTGCATAAATCAACGTCTTCTCGAGTGGCAGGCACCGTCCAACCTGTTCCGAACCAGTTGCAGATTCAGATCGCTCGAGGCGACATCGGCTCGCGATAACCATTAACCGATATTGTCAATGAGATCGTTCAGCCTGCGTGGCTGTATGCTTCAACGCGTTTCCAGTGAAAGCGTTTCGGCCATTCGACCGTGTAGCAGCTTTCTTCGTAAATGTCGATCGAAAGCTCGCGCGAGACGTCGCGCCCGGCACGTAATTACGATTCCCGCGATCGTTGCCCGTGCAACATTTTTCAGCCGTCCCGTCGTAAATCAACGGGGTTACGAGATATCGGATCGCAATCGTGTTAACCGATACGCGAGTTCTGCGGCTCGAGCTGCCGCGGCATTTGCATACGCGCGTTGACAATCAACGTCAACGTCGAAAGGCCAGCCGATCTAGCGGCGGTTCTCGCAGCTGCGGCTCTCGCGTTCCAGCGAAATTTTTTTTAGGTCAGGCGAAACTCTTTCGCGTACTCGAGTTGTTCGCGAATAGTCAGGGAATAAAGCTAGCGGGCCAGCTTCGTCGTGAAACGTTTCACACACGTAGGCGTGTCGTTTGCGACGAACGAGAAGCACGACATCGCGATATCGATCAACGATTCTTACTTTTAGCGTCGTGCGACGGATAACGATCAGACTCGAGTCCTACCGGTCCGTGTAATTCCGTGGCACGGATTAATTAACGTTACACCGGCAACCGGTTCGCCGCTAATCCTCGGCGTCGTACGCGCCAAAGGATTCTCCGGCTTTTTACGTCGGACGATAACGTCTGCGAGATTCGTGGACGTTTCTGAAAATGCGCGCGATCCGAAGACCGTGGGCGAGACGATACTCGCGGCGATCAGAGCCCACCGGAGTAGTCAAAGTACCTTACTTAGCGTGTACGAGGCACTCGAGTAAAATACGACTCGTTACAGCACGTACTATCATAGGCCTTAAAGAGTTCCTGAGTGGTCCGAGTGATTCGTATAGTCTGGAGTAGCCGGAAAAGTAGGATTAACCACGGCACTCGTAGACCTTTTAAACGAGCTACGTTCGAAGGCAATTTGTAGAGCGGCTCGAACAACTCGGTTGTACATTTCCATGAGCATCGCATGCTTCGTTTATCCGCATCGTGATCGCATCAGTATCGTGTACACGCGCGGTTAACATGGTAAGAAGCGAAGAAGCGGACGAACGTTTCACCGTTTTTGCGCGATCACGGTCGTGGAATGCCGGCTAGCGTTGCACGTCGCGACGTATCGACGTATATATTCGCGCGCGCGTAACATCACCGCGTTACAGCCAGACTTAGAAATTGGCGAGGCACCGCGAAGCCTTGCCTCTGAATCGCTATCGGAGCGGCGATTCGGCCCCTTGTTCTTCGATGGAAAACCAGTTTTCGCGTTCGTCCGGCAAAATCGTGTCGCGAGGAGAACGAGGAAGAAGAGAGAGGGGAGATCTCCGCCGAGATATCGTTCACCACGGTGAATGGAGATCTTTTTCTAAACTCCTCTTGGAAACTCGGATGGCTCCTCTCCGTGAATGAGCCTAAACGACCGTATCGCGTGTTTCCTAAATGCTTTTCAAATACGAAATATGTCGTAGCGCGGCGGTGCTTTCGTATAACTTAGGATATTCGGGAACAGGATCGTGAGAACGTTGATCTCGCAGCTGCGTGAACGACGCTTCGTAATCGGTCACGATAAAAATCAGGAGCGGCGTGTCCTGCAACTCTGCCATTTTTCTCGGTCCGTCGAGAGTCGAACCGAAAGCGATAACCTTTGGATTAAGGAATCTCGATTTGAAAGTCAATCGGTGTGTCCGCCGTGGGACCAGTTTTTGCGAACGACGGGGAAAGGACGAAAGGGAGGAAGATCGGCGGGGAGAGGTCGAAACCGCGGGAAGCCGATCGTAAACGTTCCTACTCGTCGCGATCGATCTTTCGCGTGTCCACGACAATTTGTCTGCAACGCGAGGACGAGGAGGGATGCTTCTGCGAAAGCCAAATCCAGTCGATCGAGCGTTCTTCGACGCGAAGCTTTGGACGTCCGAATAACCGATCTCGCGTCGAGGCATTGTTTCGCTAGTTGCTCGGCTCGTCCGTGATATTTATTCATCGTCGTGTTTCCTCTTCGATACATTCCTCTACCGATAACGAGAACTTGGACGAAGTAGAATCAGCCTCGCGAAACCAGCGTGGCACTACAAACCAGACTGCGCTACGTTATGCGTGATATTTATTAACGACAAACAAAATCCGTTTGTGCCTGTAGCTACATATTACAGAATATTCCAGGAAACGGAGTTAGAATAAAAAAAACGATACTATATAACAAGTGACGTATCAGGTTGTGCCAAAAGTTTCCTCTGTTTTATGAGGAAATGATAGGTGAACAACATTTTTTGTTTTATATTATTTTATATTATATATATATATATATATGAAATTCAATAAAAATTCGTCTCGTTATTTCCTACTTTTTCTTTTTCATATATCTATTAGGTTGTCCTATATATGATGAATATAGATATATGAAAAAGAAAAAGTAGGAAATAATAAGATGAATTTTTATTGAATTTCATATATATATATATGAAATCAGGTTGTTATCTATATCATATATCTATTAGGACAACCCAATAGATATATGAAAAAGAAAAAGTAGGAAATGGTAAGATGAATTTTTATTGAATTTTATTGAATTGAAAGATGAATTTGAATATATATATATGTATGAAATTAGGTTGTTATCTATATCATAGTATCTATATCATATATCCATTAGGACAACTTAATAGATACATGAAAAAGAAAAAGTAGGAAATAATAAGATGAATTTTTATTGAATTTCATATATATATATGAAATCAGGTTGTTATCTATATCATATATCTATTAGGACAACCCAATAGATATATGAAAAAGAAAAAGTAGGAAATGGTAAGATGAATTTTTATTGAATTTTATTGAATTGAAAGATGAATTTGAATATATATGTATGAAATTAGGTTGTTATCTATATCATAGTATCTATATCGTATATCCATTAGGACAACTTAATAGATACATGAAAAAGAAAAAGTAGGAAATAATAAGATGAATTTTTATTGAGTTTCACACATATATATAAGAAATTAGGTTGTTATCTATATCATATATCTATCAGGACAACCCTAATAGATATATGAAAAAGAAAAAGTAGGAAATGGTAAGATGAATTTTTATTGAATTTTATTGAATTGAAAGATGAATTTGAATATATATATGTATGAAATTAGGTTGTTATCTATATCATAGTATCTATATCGTATATCCATTAGGACAACTTAATAGATACATGAAAAAGAAAAAGTAGGAAATAATAAGATGAATTTTTATTGAGTTTCACACATATATATAAGAAATTAGGTTGTTATCTATATCATACATTTATTAGGACAACCTAATAGATATATGAAAAAGAAAAAGTAGGAAATAGTAAGATGAAAACAACTGGATGCAAGCTGATGGTTTGGAGGGACTGGAAGATTTACAAAAGAAGTGGATGCTGCTACGACTAAAGTGGTTAGCAATTACATGTAACCGGTTTAAACAATTGCATTTGCCGTAAAGAGTTCAATGGGATTCAGGTTTAAAGAGAGTAGAATTTCTAAGCAGACGCGTAGGAATGCGAGTATTTAGTTCGTGCAGAATATTAGGAGAGGTGATCAACTGGTCGATGACTTTATAATATAAATAATAGATCTGTTTATGGGCCGGGTCAGTAACATCAGACGCAATTGAATGGTTTCGTAATCTTGACAATAATAAGGCATAGGTGTATCTTCCTATTATCGTCAATTTGACGTTGTCGTTCGTAGACTCGACAGCGTGTGTTAATATAGCAGCTGCGTCGAGTAGCGTCAAGCGCTGGTCCGTAACGAAACTGCGTAAAACGACCAAAATATTTCGATGAATTACGTCAAGTCCGGTATCTGTTTACCGTGTTTTCGCATATAGTTTAAACCGTCGCCTATCGAATTTTGATACGTAGATACGCGACAAAACCGATCGTTCATTTGTCATCGATCGACATCTCATCAAACATCGGAGAAACGATAAGCCGATAAGCCAGTTTGGACAGACAGCGTTCCGTCGTTGCGTTGCTCGTTTATTTTCGCCGTGAGCAGGCCAACACCCTATTTGTCGCGTCTCGTTAAGTCGTATTCTCCTTTTTCATACGAATCCGCAACGACAAAACGGATAGAAATCGCACTGTATCGTTTCACTAAACGATACGTACGTAGATTCGCAACGAATAGATGCTGGATTTTAGATATCGCTGCGGACGTCAGGCGGATTGGATATCGCGATTACGCAAATCGATTTACTCCATGCAAATCGGTGTCCCTAAGAACAGGTCGAACTCGCACGATGGGAACACGGATCAGCGGGAAAACGATTTGTTTACGCTGGTGACGATGAAAGCGAGTTGTCGGCCGGTTTTCCGCGAGGGGTACGTTTCGGAGTTCGGTCGCCCGATAAAAGCGACGAGCCGATACGACCAGACGACACGTTTATCCTTCGTTGAGCGTTTGGTTTCGTGTCAACGCGAACGAGGGACAATTCAGACGTGTTGACGATTGGTTCAAGGCTTCGAAAGGTTGCTTATCGCGCACGTATTAAATTCAAATTAAATGAAATTAACAAGTATCGAGGGATCAGAAAGGAATACAATCGACAAAGAGCAGACGAGGATTGCCGAGAAAAAGAATCGCGGTTAGCATATAGTAGCCGGTGTAAATATGCAAAGTGTATACGAACGGAGACACCGATACCTCGCAGATCGAATTGCCGATAAGCGGAGAATGATACCGGAAGTGCGAACGACGCGACGAGACGATAAATCGGTCGAAAAACAGGGTACAAGTTGCCGGAGGTAAGAAAAGGGAAGACGGAGGAGAAACGGAGCGGATCGTTGGGACGATTTGCCACGCGACGAGGTTTCGGAAGGCAACGGAACGAAGTAAATCGAACTCGATCGAGATTTCGCCGGTCGTGCAGCGAGCGAGGTCGGCTCGGTGCCGAGATCGTACCGCGCTGGGTCGCCGGAGCAGGCCATCGAGCAGGATCTAATTACAGGGCTCCGCTTCCTGCCGTAATTAATCGCTACGACCCGGGAGATTTATGTTGCGCTCGCGTACGATCGTCTTCCTTCGTTTTCCCCCAGTCCCCGTCCACTGTTTGTCTTTCGATCGGCTTAAAAATCCAGGCTCCGTCGTTCGCCATAACGTTCGATTTCACCCTCGGACGAATAACATCGTTTTACCGTTGAACGCGCGATCGCTCGAATTACCCGCAATTACCCGCAGCAATGTTAATTAAGGACAATTTTCCCCGTTCCGCCAGCTGGACCCATTCAAACGTAACCCGTATAACGAACGACGATCTCGGCTGGTTCTTCGATAAATTTAGCTAGATACTGGGCTTTTTTGCCGATGAACGAGACGCGAAAGTCGGTCGAACGTTTGCGCGGTATCTCGCGAAGCGATAGAAAGCGAGCGTATTGCGCACGAACGATCGAAATAGAGTCGGAAGGAGGAAAGTTAGAGCAGCGATGGAGGATTCTCCGAGCTTGCGCAGACTGCTGCGCTCGGACCGGCTGGTAACAAGGCGTTAATATTAGCGGCGCTGGAATCCCGGCGAAGAGGGTGATCGCTCCAACTGCCAGAAGAACAATGAATTTCCGGTTAGCTTCGTACGTCCGAGCAGCGACAATGTCCTCATTGTCCCGCGTGGCCTGCATAAAGATGCGCTCCCTAGCCGCGGTTCTCTTTACCTTCGCTTTCGAGTCGCTTCGTCCTGCGATTCCAGTCGAACCGTGAAACGCCAATTCGTCGACAACAAGCGGCGGAAATGTGCGGATCGACGGCCGTTTGGCGAAACGATGCCGCAGCGCGCCGCGTGCGACGCGATCTGTCCGTCGGCTGAAAAACCATCGGGATTTCGGCGACGCTCGGATTGGCCGCCGTCGAGACTCCAAGTACGCGTTCGTCGGGCGAAAAGGAAAAAACGGCCAGAGCTTTCGCCAAGGGAAACGTTGCTGCGTCTATTCTTGCATCGATCGTTTCACAATCGCGTTCGCGTTACGATCGCGTTGAGTTATTGCTCGTGCGACCTATCGCGCGTGCACTGGACCACTTCTTCGTCGATTGGTCAATCTCGATTCCCGATTAGGGATCTCCGGATCGTTAATCTTCGTGATCCTGTTACGAATTGAGAAGCGACCCGTATCGCGCAATTGAAAGGCGCCGTGACGACGAACGCGTCTCGCGTGAAACGCGAGTGTCGTTAAACGCGTAAAGTCATCAGCCGCATAAACTGTTCGCCAACTCTTCACGCTGTAGCTCGTTCGATAGGGTCTTTGTTCGAATATTTATATCTGAAATAACTGCGCGCGGTAAATAGTCCCAGTTGTCTCGGTCTTGGAAACGGTAACGAGCTAGCGTCTCGTAATACGCGATTATGAAAACCTAATGAGATTGTTAGTGGTATCGAGAGAATAATATATCAGCTTGTCCCAAAAGTTTCTTTCGTATTGTAAGGAATAAATAATTTATATTATTTTTGTCGAATCACGCACGATCGTAATAACAGAAACAGAACAAAATGGATGGTACATGCTCGAATGAAATAATATAAAACGAAAAGAGATGGCGCGTCTATTATTTCCTTACAAAAGGAAAGAAACTTTCGCCACAACCTAATAGATGTATATACGTTGGACGAGGGAGTCGGAAAGAAAATGGATTAGTTTTGCATTTTGGGTAAAATTGATCGGTTTCGTGAATAAGGCGATTGCCATCGCATCGGGTTAGTCTCGATGGGATCGTCGAAGCGACTCGGCCCTCCGGCAGTTCGTGTTCGCTTTCTGGACATTCGAAGGTTACTTAGAAACTCGGCTGCGAGGTAGTTACCCATCCTAATGTACTATTTTCCGACGCCGGATCTTTGCACTCGGCGTCCCACCGCGCGAGCAACTTTAACGTCGCCTCAAGCTGACTCACGGAATATCTTCGGACTTCGGACCCCGACGAATACATTTGGAAGCACCGGCGAAATCGAGGAAAGCAGTTTCGGCACGGATTTCGCTGTTGAATATATTCTCGTCACGATAATCGCTTCGAGCGTCGATTTTTATTTGCCCAGTGAATCGACTCTTTCTACTTACGACTTTTCTTCCCTCGTAATGGTCCGTGCGAGGAGATTTCGCTGTGGCGTAATTTCGCGCCCTGTGGTCCGATAGTCGAAGGAAAATCTCATCCCGCGGAATTGCCACCCGTAACTTTGGTCCCTCGATTCGTTCTCGTTGCTCGTCGAAACTGCGCGCTAGGTGCTTTCGTGTCACGAAAAGACCGTAACAAGATGACAAGGTCGGTCAGCCTCGTTGTCAAATGGAACGTCGTGTCTTTTTATCGGTCGCTGATAAGAGCGCGCGCCGCGAGTTCAACAACCTGCGCCGCCAGGTGCCTCGAAATTTCCTCCGAATTTTCAAAACCGTACGCGAGTCGCGCTCGCTCCGTATTTCACGTCACGATCAGCCCGCGTTTATACGAATAGCTAAATCCAATCTTGCAGCCCGCCGATAGTTGCCAGAGTTTATCGTCTCGGATCGCTATCGTATATTTCAACGAATGATTCTGTTGTAGCGTCTCGTATTCCCGCGTTTATCGTAGCCCACGCAACGATCTTCCGTCTTTGTCTATCGACGAATCGTACGGCCGGCTCGTGTGAAACACGAGGAAACGCCTAGCCGCGTGTTTAGAAAGTCGTTTCGATTAATTTCGCGTCCCACCGTTCGTGCATAGATGGAATCGAACGGAGTCTCGAACGACGCCACTCTCGGTTGAGATCGATACGTTTCGCGAGACTCGTTGAGGCGGTTCGCTTCGAGCACGCGGAGCAAAGCGTTAATGAACGTCAGCGTTGGCCACCGTCAGAAACGTCTTGAGCGGAGGGTTCACGGCCACCGTGCGACGATGATAAATCGTGCGTGAGAACCGGACGCTTACCTGCTCCTCTCGGGCCATCCTCTTGCTCGCTCAGGCCAGTCCCCCTTCGTCGAGCGATCAGTTCGCGCAACTCGGCGGCAAGTCGCTTAACGAAGAGGGCAGGTGAGCGCGAGAGTTAAGTGGCGTAAGTGAAAACGTATGAACGACGCGGGAAACGAGGCGAGGGGGAAAGGCTCTAATGGGAATCGTCGATAAGCCGGCGCGAAGAAAATGCCATCCTCTTTTCGTGGTCGTGTTCGTTCCCCGCGTCGAGATACGTACGGATAAGGAAGAGTTTAACGCGTGTCGCGCGATGGAAGAAAGGATAAGCGGTATTCTAAATTCCGTGGGACGCGACGAAATTCAGCTTCTCGAGGGAGGAACGCCGTTCATTCGCGGGACACGAAGGTGGCCGGCCTTGACGGAGCGTAACTGAGCAGCCACGCAGAAGAAGGATGAGAAAGAGGAGAGGAGAGAAGAGGAGAGGAGAGGAGAAGAGAAGAGAAGAAAAACGCCGGTCTCGAGTCGATATGGGCTCGGCTCGGAAGGGAGATTATACGAAAGGGACCAAAAGGGGCGTCAGTGCGCGTTTCTTCGCGTACGCACGTGTCCCGTGGCGTCATTATCGCCCACGCGTGCTAACTGTACGCGCAATTGAATCTCCCTTGGTTCTCGGCGCTTGCCGCGCGCGCGCTATCCTCTCGACGACATGGATCACGTTCGCCCACCACCTATTCCCTTCGCGTCCTTTCTAGCCGGTCCCTCTTTGCAGACGTAGAGAAGAAAGGGACAGTCGAACGACCGTGAGTTGTAATTAAAACGCAATTAGCCTGGCACACGTAACGAAAGCTTTTATAAACGATTCGCTGGCATCTACGGCGCATCGAACGCGTACCGTAGGTCGTTCGGAGTTTGAAAATTCCTCCGACAAACTACGAGCTATTTTCGCTCGGTCGTTAATTTTCCAATGGAGGATGCGCGGCCGATGCCGACGAGATGGCGATCTCTGGGCGAATCCATTGATCGAGTATCGTTGATCTCGCCGTGACGTATCGGAACGCAACCAGGGAAAACTATACGCAGTCGGAATTTAAGGCATCGATCGACGGCCAACCGAGATAAGCCTCGACCGTCTTTCGCGACGAACGCTCCTTTAAAAATTCCAACTTTCCAAATACATTCCTTTGGATCGATGCGTGGATCGCGTCAATTTCACCGTACCTCGCATCTTCCGGCTGGATTCTTCTCGGCGTGGATCGAAAAATTATTGACAGAGTCGGAGGCTGATCACGGACTCGGCACGATGATACGAATCGCGGCTCGCGGCGGGGGTCGCGACATGCACGTCGCGTCTCGGTTATCTCGATATTTATACGATTGAGAAAACGTTTCTCTTCGGCTGACGCGTATCGATCGGAAACAAAGCGCGATCCGGTCCGGTGGAAAAACGCGTACGAGGCCGGACAGACGTACACGTCCATACACATATACACAGGCGTGCGTTTCCCGGCTCTCGCGGGGGATCGTGGGTGTGGAGAAAAGGCGTGGGTGCCTCTGCCATTATGTACCTGACGTCGTGACGAGCTCGCGTGAGCCTCGAGGAATCGGTAGTTGCTTGGAAAGCAACGGCGAACGGTCGAGCCGGCATTTAGAATAAAAGCAACCTGCCGTTCACGAGTCCGCCTCCGTTGCAAGACGTTTGCCGAGACGTTCTCGAAGAAAGTTCGCCTTTGAGAACGCGATCGCGCAATCGTCTACCGAGCCTTCGAAACTCGGATACGTGGAATATCGAGCAGGTACATATAACTCGGACGTCCTACGCTAGGGACGCAACCTCGTTATCTTTCGTGCTTCCGCACAGCCATCGCCGTCTCGCGTACACTCACAGCCATAATTTTCCTCTTTCACCACGACGGACTATGCGTTTCCCAGCGGTATCGCAGCGACGACGTTCGCCAACGATTTACGCGAAGAGCGATCGGTTTCAGTTTTATCGATCCACGCGAACATTTATCAAAACTCGGCCGCCTCTTCTTTCAACGTGTTCGAGTTCTCTAGCATCTGTAGCGCGATCTATCCGATCGACGATCTTCTAGTCTCGTATTCGTCGATCGAGTTTCCATCGTCAAGTTCGTTCGATTAAACGCTATTATACCTGGCTGTTTTACCGTTCGCCGCTATACCCGTGGCGCCAAGCAACACCTTCCATCACAATGGCCACTGTTTCTATCGGAAACTCGAAGATCGATTTCGCTGCAAGTAGATTCGCGTAGCCGTAACCGTTCTACAAATTACCCGATGAATGGCTCTCATTTTCGCGCCTCTTTGTCCTGGTCGACGTTCGCCGACAGCTCGTTCTCGGTGCCACGGCGCTTAACGCATCGACCCATTGTCGTTGTTCGGCACAGTCATTCCGTCAAATTGCTCTCGTCCTTGCGGATCTCGCTGCCGATTCCAGCTCGACTCCGCATCCAGATAAGGCGGCCGACATCTCGGACCGTGGTCATCGCCGGTTTTACCGAGTTCCTCGTGGTTGCCTAACGCGCTCCGTAAATTAACGAAGTTACGCCGATTATTCGCTCTCTCTCGAGATAATCTTAATTACATCGCGGCGTTAGGTTTCCTTATCGCTCCTCCTCTAATAACGAGATCTCGCGCGATCGTCGACTATCGTAGGCGTTGGAACTCTTGGGGCTCTTTCTTTTTGAAATCGAACCGACGCTCGACCATGGACTGGAACACCGAGTCGTTGCCACGCCGTGTAACAAATCTGTGCCGACCTCTGAGTCGGGTTTAATGGAAAACATCATTTGCCGTGACGTAAGACGTCTGACGAGGCGAGACTCTCTCGACGCCTTCCAAACTGTCCGCTGAAAAAGAGTCACGGATCGGAGTCGTGTTTTTCGTAGAGAATTCCGGTGAGATCGGTGCGAGGACGCGAGAATCGTTGCACGATTCTCCACGGGGCCGGTAGTCGATTTATAATCGTCGCCACAGCTCGTGCATCTCTTTTCTTTTTTTTTCTTACTCTTCTCTCTCATGCTCGTCGATGGTTCTTCGTGACCGTTGTGTATGATCGTCGGAGAAAGCACCGTCAACTCACGGCAACCGAGAATCTCGATGGTTGCGTTCTTGAGGTCTGCGGAATCTTAATGCCGCCGAGTTTATGTAACGCGAACATTCCGCATCGATTAGCCCGTTATTCGCCGGCTCGGCTAATTTTTCACAAAGATCTATCGCTCGATGCAAGTGGCAGGAAGACGCGCGAGCGTACCTTGACCCATTTTGTCCCATGAAAAGAAAAAGACCATCGAGCGAGATATATCCCTCTGTTAGCCGTTTTAATTTATCGATCGAAGCCAGGTCGAATTGCGCAAACGGCGCATGCATTATGCATCGAAACGGCACGGTATTGTAGTGAATCAATTAAAGAGATCACTTAGTTCACGCGTTCGACTTTGCCCTCGATGGAAAGAAGTACTCCCCGCTACCTGGGTGCTCAAGTCCTTGCGAACCAACCCTAATGCATAATGCAGCGTAAACACTCGCAGAACGGAATAAACCGGAACGACGCGACGACGGTGCGAACGCTTCGACGACGAGCGTCGTAAGAGCACGTTTTCGATGGACGAGTGATCGTAATCCGCGGCCTAACGTATCTCGCATGTAAGCTGCGTCCTAGGGGAACCGGAAAGGAATTTACGACTTAGAAACAGGTGGTCGCTTGCTGTCCCTCGGCAAACGACGAGAACGTGATTCTAACTCGTTTCGAACGAGTTGCGTGGTATGACGAAATCCCAAGGGGGTTGGCAAAGATTCGAAAGACGCTGGTGGAAAAAGAACGAGGAGGATTAGGAGGTTATTATACAGCCACAAACGAGTAACTTTTACGACGAAGCTTGCTAGAAATTAGTCGACCTTCCGCCACGGCTCATTCCCATGACGAAAGTCGCTACCGTAGCAGGTTTGGCGCAAGACTTCGAGCACTTCGTCGCCACCTCTAGGCGATTTATTTCTTTGGCCAATACGAGGCGATTTGGTCCCGAGGCGAGACACCAATTGCCAGCCAATGTCATCGCGGAAGGTCGAGCCTTTCGCTACTGAATGCCGAGAACTCGTAAATTTACGGATTCCGCGTACAGTATAAATCGATTAATCGACAAACGTATTCAGCACCGAGCTTGTCCAGAAATATGATATCGAGCAGTGGAAGAGTCAGTGACGAGGGCGGAGGGAATGGCGCGACAAAGATCGGATTATTCGATCGGATAGGTAAGACAGGAAAACGTAATAGAAATTCGTGAGACCGTGTCGAGGAGAGGTAAATTAATACCGTAAACGGGATAAAAAGATAAATGAGATTTTTAATTGGACGGTGTCGAAAGACAAGGGGAAAAAAAGAAGGTTAAAAAGCAGAAGGGAGCACGAGACATGGGTCGAAACGGAATCGATGGAGGGGAGAAAGGAGGAAAAGAGATTGCGGACGCGTGCAGACGGTTCGGGCGAACACACGCAACGCGTTTACCTCCATACCTGAATTGCACCTCGTCCGAGTCTCGCCGTGCTAACCCTTTTACGAAAACGAACTTCCGCGAGTTTGTTAACGACCGGATCGGGTCCGATTAAGAAAGATCGCAGCGCGAAACAAGGTTCGTTTCCGCGAGGCAATTAGGTGAAACGAGATCCTAGCCGCGGAACCGATAGGTACACCGAACAACCGTCCAATTAGTCGAACGCGAGCAAATATTAGCCGGCACCGGCTATGGTGAAATTAGAATTCCCTGGCGGCGTATCTCGCCGTCCACCCTGTCCGTTCAATTGAATAATTATGACAGGCCGTCGGATGCCTTGGCCAGGGAGTAATTGCCTATCCGGGATCTAGTTTCTCGGACGTTGGCATCGCGCAACACGCTCGTGCTTATAGTCAACTGTTTAGCAACGAGAGAACGCAGAAATCGTGGCTGGAGATCGTCGAACCGGAGAAACGTCGACGAAAAGGTTGAGGAACGCGAAACGAAATCGTCACGAACGGAAAGACGTTAAATCGAAAGGACCGCTTCCTTCTCGTTCCGGGCCACGTGCAATTCCAGCAGTTGTGTACGGGACAATCCGGCTGGATAATCCTGTCTTCAGACTGTCGTGCACGCGATGTTACGCGAATCGTTGCAACGAAAGTCGTAGGTTTCGCGGTTTTCGTCTGTGGTTTCTCGCGTGGTCGAGCTTCTTGGCATTGCTGTGCTCGCGCTTTTCGTTAGTCCGAGGTCGGTGCTCGTTACCGGTACGCGCGTTAATCGCCATTAAGGAGCCGTTTCTCGTTTACGAACTGCTCGTCCCGTGTGCTAAATGTCTCTTCTTAATTCAAACTCTCGGTTCTCGTTCGAGGATCATCGATCAATGGCGGAGCGCAAAGATCGACGAAAATCGCGCCGAGTCGTTCGAAACTCGTTAAATCGTTTCGTGACGCGTTCCATGCTTGGCAACGGCGAGAATTATCATTCTAATAGACGGTTAAAGACAAGGGGGTCGTGTCGCGCACGTACGAGTGGCAGAGCCCGCAGGTTCTGACCGCGAGACGCTGGCCGCTCGTACACGTCCGACACAACACGAGCCAGCGCTGCTGCGCTGCTGTGTCAGGTTGAATATTGTGCGGCTATATCGTGCAGGTATATGTACAACGAGAGGAAGACCCGCGGAACGCGCGTATAATGCAGTCACCGATGGTAACTTAACTCGAGGAATAATCAAGCCTTAACGAACGTTCGCTGTCCGTGGTACGCGTAACAAGGGGTTAGCCAAGGTTAGTCCCCGATCGATCGACTGTTACATGCCTCGTGGAAACGCGCGTTAAGTTGGTCGACGTTCGCGCGTCTTTCGTCGATTTCGTCGACGCTCGTAAAACTGGAATTTTCCGAATCTTCGACTCTGTTCCTGCAGCCTTAGCTTGGACGTAGCTACGCGAAGAAATTCGGTTTACGATCTGGTCGTAATCGCTCACAGCATGTACGATCGGCGAACCAACCTATCGTCGATCCGGCCGCAAGATTTATTCGAACGTTTCGCAATATTGATTTCACGGGTTCTCGCTTTCTCGAAAATAAAGCGAGAGGAAAGACAGCGACGATGAAAATTGCTCGAGGTACCGAGCCTCGCGAACGGTTCCCCTGAATACAACCGAAATGAAGCTGCCAGCCGCGCCTTTTTCTGTTTGGAACGCGTCGAACAGCCAGGGAGAAGAATAAACGATGACGAACGACGTCGGGGATTGCTTTAAAACGTTGGAAAATTTATCGTCTTGTGCCGCTCTTATATTATTACTCTCGCGTCTCCTGGCTGCGCGAAGACAGCGCGCAGCTCGGCCAAAGCTTCCTTCTCTCGCTTTCTCATTGTATGCAGATACATTCGGCTCTAGGAACGCTATCTTCCAAGTCCTGGCGCGCCCACTCCGTTTCTCTATTTCGTACAACGCGAATATTTTGGTTTTTGGGTCGAGCAAACGTAATGCCTATTTCTCAACCAGTTTAACGAGGCCCAGAGTATCGGGAGTCACAGCCGCGAAGCAAAATCCTGCACGAGCTACGACTCTCCGGTCTCCTCGCCAAATAAATTCCTTCTATCCTCTAATGATGATCTTCCGCCGAGATTTATGACTGTCCATCGACGCACGGTAAGTCATGGAGTCCAACCGAGAAAAAGGGTTAGGAATAGTCGTTCCGTGCATGTATTTGATGTTTCTCGTCCCGTCTCGTGGTCACGGCCACGCATTCGTTATGCTTTATTCGTGAAACGTTGCTCGCGTACAAAGTCGTTCCCGTGGAAACGTAGCCTCGATAAATTTGGACGCGTTCGCCGCGACAGTTTTCGCTCGAACGCAGTCGATCCGCGATTGTCGTTACTCGCGATTCAGCTGTTTGTCGTACTACGCGACTCGTGGCTATGTTCGTCGGCGAAGGAGCAGGGCTACGCGGGATTAATATGATTTCCACGAGTTGCCATTTGGCAGCGAACGACATTGAGAACCACTGCGAGGCAAGGATGTGACGGTATAAATTACGAGCTACACGAGTACCTACAGTGGATGTTCAATCCGTGCAGGTGGTCGAGCCTAGCAGTCGGATGTCCAAGACGGGATGCACGCGGAAAGATTACAAGAGACAATCAGCCGGTTTTTCTCAAGGTTTGATAACGAGACACCTAGCTGATGCAGATGCCACGGCGCCGGTAAGTGCAACGTAAAAGTTGAAGGTGCCTACCGAGGCGGTTTTTTGAACTTTGACGATAAGCTATCGCCGACTCGTCGAGATACGAGTTTCTTCTTTGGTTTCTCTAAAGAGATTAATCGAGATCGCGTCGTTTTTCTGCCCGATGACGAAGCGTCTTTTCGATCGTTCGTTTTATCGGCGTTTGCGTTAATCGACGTTGGCTCGGAGCAGAATCCACGGCGATCGTTCGCTAAGTCTTTGCGCTTAGGCGGTATTAAAACTGTTCTCTCGGCGAGTACTTTACATTCCGCGATACGAGTACCTAATTACTTTTTGCATCGGAAGCGAGTCGTTCCTCGCGAGCTTAGCGTGAAACGATCCACGGGAGAATCCCGTAGGAGATAAACGTCGAACAGAAGCACGCTTTCGTTCGCCGTGAGATATTACTCGCGAAGTTTCCTGGCGGAAAACCGCAGGAAAACCGTCTTTCGATCGTCTGCAACGTTCGGCGAAAGTTCATTCCATTTCCGAGCGAAGAAGAGATCGATCGAGAGGCGAAGAAAGAAACGCGTAAGATAGCGGATTTCGCGATTCTTTATTCGAGAAACGACGATTGGCCGACGATGTAGCGGACGTGGCACTAGCTGCAAATAAATTGCATCGCCCAGCGGTCTTATGCTAATTTGCTTGGCACGAGTGTCTATTACGAAAGGTAGCGCGAAGAAAAAAAAGGAAAAAAGACGGCGCAGGATGGTGTGCGCGCGCGCCGCTTCAACGTAGAAAACAACCGGCAACTCCTGCTGACCGGTTGTCGCTTGAAGTTTCACGCGATCGCTACCAAACGCCTATTAACTCGATGGCTGTAATAGCGTGTAATATTATATAACTCGCAACGAACGAAGAACAGACGAATCTGCCCGCAGGAGGAGATTTATTCGTAAACTATGCCCTGTAAATCACGCTTCTCGAACAGTTCAAAAGATGTAATCTTATCCGGTCGTGTGACTTATCGAGCGGCATCCTGTTACTACCTTTTCTTGCAACTAGTACCCTTCTCTCGATAATATGCATCCGCGATCGACCCGCGCCGTTCCCACCGACTACCACACGCGTACGCGGCATCGAATTCGACCGCCGTTAATTATCAACTTCTCCGTCCGTCCGAGATGTAACACTCTGGCAGGATCTGTCTTCGGCAGAAGCGGCAAGCGTAACTAGACACGTCTATTATCTGGCACTTTCATCGAACGTGTCCAGACAATGGATTATAAAACAGTCGAGACACCGTTTTACGCTTCCCGGTCGTCGAGAATGTATTCGCTAGAGGGTTAACTGGCATGTTCGTTTCGAGCAACGTGGAACGTTGTTCTCGCTTGCGGGTCGACCATCGAACTAACGCAGCGAGTATCCTCGATGGAAAGTTATCAAAGGCAGGCCGTAAACGGGAAATTTCATTGACTGGCGTAAAAGGAGCGTATCTGATTGGAGCGAAGCCATCGGACTCGTTTGTGAAATGTGGGACCGACGATGATGCGGTAAACGTTCTCCGCGGCAATGTACGTGGTCGTGAACGAGCACGCACCGAACACCGGGACTACGACGCATCGCGCTCGTATCTACCGACGTTCGAACGAAAATAGAAATAACACGGTGCTTAGCATGTGAGGGTATGTCTGGTGTGTACGAGGCGGGACTATCGATAGCTGACAGCTGACCCCGTGGGGTCAGCGCGAGTAGGCGAGTCTCCACGGACCAGCGGAAAAGGAAGTCGTGACTGCGATCCTCCCTTTCGTCAGTTTGGTCCTACGATCGATTTTTATCGCGTACTTGTTTTCTTTACCGTTCGTCGCATCTTCCATCTGCTTCCTTTCTTTTTTTCTTTTTTTCTTTTGCGACAAATGAAACCGATGCTATTGTACGAGCTCGGTTGCTGTCGAATCCTGGTTCGAATCTTCCGAGTTTATCGTATCGACGATAGCCAGCGATTCTTCTACTCGCTTTCTTTGCTTTTGTACAAGCTGGAAAATTACGGGGCGGGCGGCCAGTTCGTGTGGACCGAACGAAACGTCCATTGCCCGCACGACATGCGTGGAGACGTCGTTCGTTTCCCGTGGTTTAAACGGTTTAACCCAGGGCACTCGCGTAAGAGGCTTACGCGATAAGGAGGTCCGATGGGACGGCATTTCTTCGCTGCCACCTGTCAGGAACTCGGTTCCGTCGGGTCAGGTGTAATTCCGAAATAAGAGCCACGTCGGCGTCCCATTAAAATGACGGGCATGTCTGTGGCGATGCGAGTCTCCATTCACGGACGTCGGACAAGCATCGTTAATCTTGCGTGGGGTCCCTCTTACCCAGAAACAACGAGGTGGCCGTTGATTCTGGTAGCCAGCAGCCTGGCATCTCCGGGGAACCATTAAAAATGATAACTAGCCTCAGCCCTTCCGATTGGCATCTCCTACGCGTTTCGTTGAAACTTGGTCGTCGTCTCTCGTCTCGGAAACAAGTTCTCCGAGGGTTAATAGCTGTACATCCTTTCTCGTGTCTTGCTCAGGGAGACGAGAGTCCATTTTACGAAGTTGCATCTTCGCGCGCATTTCCACGGAAAGAAATTCGTTTTCGTTTTAACGCTCGCAGCGGTCCATCTCGCTCGTCGCACTTTTATTCGCCTCCGCGTGCATTTCCGACGGCTGACCAAACGCCAAGAGCGAAAGCAGGTTTGCCATCGTCGTTTCGTGATCGACTAAAACAATATCCAGCGAGGTAATTCGTTTTCGTGGAGGAGAGGGGCATCCGTTGGCCGTTGTGACAGCCGGTTGCGAGCCCAGCCACGCAGCTACTCAAATTTCGCTTCGTCAAATTTTCATCGATCGCTCGCTACTGCGCCCCATCGAAATCGTTAACCGCGAAACGAAATCGCAGTTAACGACTCGCCCAACGTCGAACATCGTGCGATTATCGCGACCCTTGCTCACGCCCGTTCCTATGCATTGCGAGGGAAAAGGTTTGTGGAAACGTTTTATGGCCGATTACGCGACGGTGAATATCGGCACTCTGCTATCTTCAGGGAGAAAGGTCTGTGGCACAGCCGTCGCCGCCGCCCCGAATTACGACCCGGGACTATGGCAGCGCCTTTTAAAGCTTTCGCGATAACTAATGGCACCGGAACGTAAATAGCGGACTCGATAGAAACGATTCTGGTCATCCTAGACACTTTGAAGAACCTCGTAACTGCTCGTACCTGTATGGTTTTACTTTGAATTATCGGCGGAATTTGTTAACGCGTTCCATGTCCTGCGCACCATCGGCGATAGTACGGGGAGATAGTACGAGCAGGTTTCTAGTCGCAGGGTTTTAGAGAATTCCAGAAGTTTCGTGTAAACTCGAGCGTAACCAAACAAATGGAAAAGCAAATATATGAAAACGTAGGATAAACACAATTGAAGCGACAGCACAAATAAACCAACTGAAAATATGAGGGAATGAGACTAAAGCGAAGTCAAATAAATCGCCAAGAGTTAATGACGTTTTTCGACTTTCCTTCAATGTCGTTTGTATGTTTGCCGACTATACGTAGTATACACTCGGTATTGGATAAAAGGTAATGAATTACGTTGAACTTCTCGCTCGTCGAAGCAACGCGATAGGTCTTCCCACCGTTTCGAATGATTTTCTCGCGTAAACTAATGCAAGGCATTAGTCATCGCGGCTTCGACTAAACAAGAGACACGCAATGTTTTCTCCCGGGATTGCGGTGTGATTCGCGGAGAAATCGAATTAGAAAATCGACGGCCTTCCCTCGCCAGCTACGACGATTCGTCACACATCGTTCGAGACAAAGACCGGTGCGTTATCCTCGCTTCGAGTCCGCCGGTTTCTGCGTGAAAATCGCAATCGCCGTTGATGCAAATGCGAGGGAACGAGGTGACCGAGCCGTATCGAAAAGTGGTACGGTAATGCATATCCGGTCGTGTTTGAAATAATCGTCGCGTTGGAAATACACGATACGGTTGCGCGATGCATCGGCCGTGGCGTTCAGCCGATCAAAACGGTCGCGTTTGATCGGTAGGATCGTAAATCGTCGCAAGCTACCGACGAAGATGGGTGATAGCATGGCGCTGGATCTGCTATACGACAGTACCTGGCAAGCGAGAAAACTTGGCATAAAGTGAAATTCGAAACGTTTCGGAGAAACATCGACGATAGGATGCCGTTTGGTACCTACGGGTTCGAGATGCTCGCGTCTCCTGTTTCATCTAGGATTTGATGGTAATTCGTGGAACACCGTGGGCTGTTGTAATATACTGTATGTTTCGAACGGGCACCGTACGCACGGCGTTTTTAGAAGGTCTTAACGATCGACAGACGTTAACCCAGTTACTTTTCCGGGGGCACGAGCCGGGACCTAGGGTGAGATTATAAATCAGCGTATTTCGGTATCACGGAAGCCACGCTGGCTCACTATTAATAAACCCTAAGGTTCGTGTCGCACTTAGTTGCGAATCTGCATACATCATGGACGATGTAGAATCTCGGCAGCAACAAGAAACTTGCACATCCGCGTCCGAAGCAAATTTGATACTTAGCCAACTTGGATCTGGCTGTGAAAATGACTCATTCGCGGACGGACAAGCTTAGCGACAGAGTGGTGATCCGTAGGTTCGACAGCAGATGGATCGAGTAAACACCGCTTCCTCGGCAAGTGTCGACGCAAGGGGTTGCTCGTGGCAATTGTACGTGTTAACTGGAGCACGCCGTCTCGTCAGGGACTCGCTGCGAAGAGCCGTCAGTTTGGCGAAACGGTTGTTGCTTGGCCAACTGTTTCGGATATTTTTTCGTAACGAGGCCGTAACGCCGCTCGTTCGTAGCCGAAGCGACTTTCGTCGATCTCGATCGGTCTTTGTCGCGTCTCGTTGCGTTTTTGTTCCTCGTCTACGACTGCCGTGTTCGCTCCGTAATTGATATAACGGTTTAGCAGCATTGTGCGAGCAATGTTATGACCGAGGGTAGGATTGCTCGCATTCTATAGCGCAGTATCGGGCCATGGCACAACGAAAAAAGACCCAATGTATCTCGTTAAATTTATGGGCTTCTCTGCCAGTGGAGATCCCTAGTGGCCCTGGCCCTGTACATTTATCACAATCGGTTCTCGCCGTTGATTGGCCGCGCTTTCCGCGTGGGTGTACAACCAAACGATATATCGAATGATCCCTGCCGAGATAAAGCACGCTTTAGAAAGTACATACCAGTTGTTGGACGTGCAATTAACGTTTTCGCGTTTTATGAAATACCTCTGGCGATCCAACGAACACGCGATCGATCGTTCCAATCCTATTTAGCGGTTCGACGTCTAATCGAGAGATTTTTTGTCTCCTCCTTGTCTCGATCAGCGCTTCTCTGTTCTTGCCCGTGCAGACTCTCGCCTTGGGAAGTTAAACGGTCGACGATCCCCGTAGTCGTGTGAGCGTCGTCGGTCGCGATTCGCGCGAGCCACTCCAACATCACGACTTATGAAACGTGCTTTATGACCTGGCTGAGTTTAAAGTCTTCGCAACACATCTGTTCCGTCTTTGCGAACAGAGATACGCAGTCCGAGCGATCGTAAAGCACGAAATTCGAGCACCACGAAATCACGAGCCAGACTGTTCGAACCATCCCGAGAGCGTGGAGCGTTAATTCGTAAAGATCCGACAATATGTCGTGCATTTACACGGCCCGCCACCGATTCCGACAATAGCCGACGACGACGACTTATGCTAATGTTGCTTGGCGAAGCTCGAACGCTAATCGCTGCGAAATGCAAATTCTACCCGCGGCGTTATTGCGCCTTTGCGTTGGCAATTCCATGGCCCGCTTATTGCCATTTATATCGAGATGCTTTTTACTTGCAACGCGACGCGGAGTTCCGTGAACATCATACGCCAGCTTTTAACAATCTGCGCGTATATACCGCTCTCAGCATAGAATATAGCAAAGAATATAGTAAAGATAAAGTAAGAATGAAAAAACGCGATTCCTGAACATCGAATTGATACGGAAAGTAACTGGACAGAGAAACGATAGGAGTAACTTGGCTGCAAGATGGTTGGCTGGGTCGCCTAGGAATGTAGTTCAATCTAATCCACGACGCGTGGATTGCAGTCCAGTAGGGATGCGATAGATCTATCACGATTAATTGATTCATTAAGATCGCTAGTGAAGTTTAATGACTCGACGAGCCCTCGTCACTGAAAATCTATAGCTACGCTGTTTCGCGTCTAGTGAACGCAACCGTTTTCCAGCATATTTCGTACTCGTTCCAAAACCAAACGAAACGCTCAGTGTGCCAACTTTCGGTAACAACGATTCGAAAGTCTCCTATTCGTGTATATGAACGTTTTCTATTTTCTATCATCCGCGAAGCTTTGCTTCGGAATGACTCACGGAACAACGCCGTTAATTAAGGACTTTGCACGCTGCTATTGTAGACCAAGAACGATTTAGAAAAGAGTCGAGCCGCGCTTTCTACCGAGCGCAAAAACCGTAGCAATTGCTTTTCAAACGCGTTACGCTCGATTCGTTGTCTTTAATAACCGTTTGTCTGTTACATTTTTACGGTTCGCTCAAATATTTGCAGTTAACCTGCGTGCGTGTTTCTTTGTTCAAGCTTTGCGTAATTTATTGCAAACATCAGCGAGACGTCCTCGGCTGCGATATTATCGGCGGCAAACCGCGTTCGATGAGACATTGTTAGCACCTAATTGACCCAGTCGCTAGATTATTCCTCGTCGACGGAACTGAGTCATCTTTGTTTTCCAACGATCTACGGTAAACACGTATACAATTTTCAGGCTACGTGTTCGTTACTTGGAGATAATACGACGGTCACAGCATATTGGTCGAACGTTTCCAAATTTTAACACGACGAATCTATCGGTCGTATCAGGTTGTCCCAAAAGTTTCTTCCGTCTTGCAAGGAAATAACGGATGCACGACATCCGCTGTTTTATATTATTTTCATCGAATCACGTATGATCGTAATAATAGAAATAGAAGAAAATGGATCGTGGGTGATTCGATAAAATAATATATTGTTTTTTGCTTTATCGTTGTTATTTGCTTACAAAAGGAAAGCAACTTTCGGGACAATTAATTTATGCGGAATTTGATCGTATCAAGCTGGAACTAAAAGGTGGAGGGGAGATGGGCGTATCGATCATGCTGCCTGTAATCGCGGGAGATAAAACGGTGCTACAAAAGTATCGGGTTGCGAGAGGTGCACCTCTAAACCTAAACCTGCATCGGCGATCGATTGCACAATTCTGACTACCGGTTCGCGAAATGACGGTTTATGGATGGAAAGCTTTTTCTTTCTTTGCAATTTCGGATCTCCAGCGAGAGGATCTCGCATCTCGTCTAATTCGTTCGATGGATCCGGTCGAAACGAGTTTCGCGTTTGCGTGGACAGGCGCACGCAATTGCGAGGAGACCTTAAGCTCGCGCATCGACGACGATCAAGCGTAATATACAGGTAGGAGAACCGATAATTTAGTCGGGGATCAATTTCGTGCATAAATATGGCGGTGCGTTATTAGTACGACACGATGCATCGCGATGGACCACCGTGAGAGGAGGCGCGTGTCGTCCGCTCAATTACGGCCATAGTGATTTTAAAAGGGTGCGTCGATCCTCATAAGCGGTTCGGAGCATCGGTCGGAGAACGCATCATCGCGTGCTTGGTGGATTGAATCAGGCGTCGACCCGGAACACTCGCTTTTAGACATCGATTAGCGACGCTCGTCGAAATACAAATTGACGAATAGTTGCAATAGGATCGTTGGTGTTCGCGGTTGCAAGGAGCGCTAGCGTAGCGAACGCCTCGATAAATTCTGACACTAGATCGTACGCGGTCGCGTAACTAACCGGAGATAAGGAAAAATAATTCCACCGGCATTCCAACGAACGCACGAACTATGTATACCCGTTTTCCGTGACACTAATGGGCAGGCATGAAAGCCGAGAAATTTACGTGACCAATTTTTTTCCATTTTTTTTTTTTTTTTTTTTCTAGTTCATACCAGATAAGCACGTTTTGTCTAGTCATCGAATTCGCGGTTCGCCGATAACGTCGCTGTTCATTAGCCGTCGTGTACGCAACGAGCCAGAAAACTGTCGTGCGCCTCCGTCGGGCAAAGTTTCGAACGGTTGGCGATTCGCGTTTTGATATCGGCGATAGCGTGCCCTATAAATTACGTCGGAATACCGCGACTCTTTGACTTCTTGCTAATAAATTCTCCGTAATACACTTTACACGATTAATGGTACTTTCTCCTCGGCGATAAAGTCTTCCTTGTTGCTTCGTGGCATCCATCGTTCTGCGCCGTGCAACGTATCTACTTACGTCTGCCTTTCTCTCTCTTTCTGCCTGTCCGTTTTTTCCCTCTCTTACGCGCGATTTATCTATCGTGTAACGAGCCTCTACGGTCGCGGCTTAGTTTGTCGTTCGATCGAGAAGCATGTTCTGCTCGACCGCAGCGTGAATTTGCATGGCGCGTCGTCATGGCAAATGGTCGCGCCGGATTCGTATCGGGACAAAAGGAAGATTTACTTACGTAGAAGGAGAGCTCGACGCGGTGCGAGAGCTTAGGCACGCAGGTGAGCGCTTCCGATCTGCAGCATCCGGTGTCGTCCGAGCACCTGTGCAAGATGGCGCAGTGTGGAATGTAGGTGGTCGACGGGCTTGGGTAAACGTCGCGAACCGGAATCACCCTCGGTCGTGGCCATCGGCAGCTGCCCTCTCGCGATACCTTCATCGCGTGTTGAAGAGCCTCTCGGATTTCCGCCGCTGAAACACAGTTGGTCAATTCGCTATACCGAGCTTCGGTTCCGACAAATTGAGAAGACGAATGGAGGAAAGTTTTTATAGCCTTGGAGAAGAAATCGCGTTCTATTCTCTTCGCGGCTGGACGCGCGAGATGTCGCGCGACAGCTCGGCTCGGCATTTCAAAACGAATCTGTAAGGCAGGTGACATAAGTCATGCGAGCTTTCTATTGATTCAACGCGCAGATACCTAATCGCTTTCTACGCGTTTCACGCAGCGTCGATAATTATGCCGCGGCTATCGCTCGCTGCAATTTGTATGGACGACTACGGGAGAAACTACATTGTACCGAGAAATCAATAAATCCTGGTTCAAACAGCCGCCACTCGCGAGGTGCCAGGAAGATTCCGTGGAGGTTAAGGCGGGTTCCTACGGTCGTGTCTCGATATTAAGATATAAACGCGCGCTAATCGCCGCATAAATAAAGACAACGTTGCTGCAACGGCCGCACTGACGGCTATGCACTCGGTGTCGCGATTACGTATCCGTGCGGCACGAGATTCATGAGTCTGGTCACGACAAAGCGGGGATATTTTTAGCAAAACGTTGTGACAAAGTTTTCTCCACGGCGTCTCGACGATTGTAAATTGGAGGTTTATGGCCTGTCCGGCAGCGAGACTCGCCGGATCACGTCGATGGGGTTAATCGGGCCAAGTTCGCATCGACTCGATTCGAGCGAGACATCGCGGAACCGTTGTACATAATCGAAAACTATTGCGGCTGATGACTGAACCCGGAGATGATCGGGAATTCCACTCGACGTTCGTTAAACTATCGTTTGTCAACGATCGTATCCGCGGATGACGTACGAATGTCGGCCTTTCGATCACTGTGACTAAGAACCATGCCTCTGAGCCGCGCGCGGACATAAAACCAGGGTTATGCGGTTCGCGAAATTGCCAGCACTCCAGGCCGCGCTTCGAGGAAGCAGCTCTCGATCTCTTAACGAGAGGGAGTGCGCCGTTCGTTTATTCGAGGAAGCGCGTCCTCCAGTTCCCTGGTTCGTTCCGGCCGATGAAATTGCCATTGTCGTGGTCTGAGAACCGCGAAAGAAAAGAGGCTGATTCCCCGGCCAACGAGGGAGCGATGACGAAACGATTACGCTAGTCCTTCGAGATATCGCGAGGTCTGGAATTACGCCATCAGGCGGTAACATCGATTCACATCAAGGACACTGCGCGTCTTTCTAGTCGTCTCGCTGTATCTTTGCAATCAACTATACTTGTTAAACGTTATTTCCTCGTGTTAGGCGGACCGAGGAACGCGACGTCTGTAGCGATTAGTACCGATTAGTACCGATTAAACGCGAGGATTATTTCTCGAAATTCATGATAATTGCCGTCACGTATGTACGTATGTGTGTCGTATCAAAGACTGGTAAACCGAGGGTCGAAAGTACCGAGAAGCACTTGACCGATAATAACGGGTGCTCTTCGTGGTTAAACGTCGCTCATCGAAGTCGACGAGAAAAGATAGGTTGTCGTCGGTATCTTTCGCGAAAGGGATCCTACTTAATTTCTGCCGCGCGACTTGCCACGATAGCCGAGGGATCTCGTCCGCGCCCTGTCCCATCCTGACCGAGCGTGTATCGCGGACGGCGTCCATCTTGCGGTCAGTGTCGTCTAATGACCGCTCTCTCCAAAATTGTTTCTACCGTCCACCACCATAGCTTGGTGGAAATTACTTGCAGGGAATCTTAGCTGCGAAGAACGAGTTAAGGATATCGAAGAGGAAATTGCGAACAGCGATAAAGGCAGCAAAGGAGAACGAAAGACGGCGATTCGACTGGAGAGGGAAGAGCAGGAAAGTTGCAACAAGTGATACGAACATAACGTAACGATACACGTCGCGATCGATAGATATATACGTAGGAGCGGGATGACGACGCGTGGCGCGGAAGTATAAATAAAACGACTGGAGGGAGAAGTTTCGGAAATGTCTCCTGGCGGGGATTATTTTCTTCGGTTTAATCTTCGTCGGCGATCTGGCTTTATGCTAATTTCGAACGTAGGCGTTATTCTCGCCACGGCTGCACTGACACGAGATTATATCGCCGCGTTTACAATAGAGGCACGACCGTCAGGGAAGCTAAAGTATGCTCGCTCGTCGAACATCCTGTATTCAAACGTATTCTGGAATGTATTATAAGAGAAAGGGATTAGATCTGATTGTCCTTGATTTTTCCACCGGCCAGATTGATTCTCTTTCGCGCGACCGCTCCGTTTCCAACGAGGTTGTCCGAGTCCGAATTACCGTGGCCTTGATTTGTCGCGGCCAATACAATCGGTGGAAAAAGTTACATTTAATTCGCAACGCGACGCTGCCCTGCAACGGAGCTTCTCGAGAGCGAGCAACAACGAGGATCGAGCGAGCATTGGTAGACGGCGTGTCTGAGGCGCGGTAAATTGATTCGAGCGGCTCGATATGAATTAACAGGTAATAGCAGAGGGGCAGAGGGGGCAGTATACAACCCGTGTAATGCGCGAGAGAAGCCGAACGAAGGGCGGTTGAAGTTGCCGCAACCACGGTGGCTAGTGGCGCAGTCGTCGTCATTAATTTGCATATTGATAGGTCGTCGTTACGATCGAGCGTTGCTTCGCGCGATAGAAGATCACTCGCGAAAGATTACTCGAGAAGCTGAACCGTAGACTTTGCCGAGGGAACGAACGAAAACGCCAAGTTTCTAATAATCTCGCGGAAGGTAAGTACACGATGCAGATATCGTCCCGGTTTTATTCGACGATAACGATATTTGCTTACGTTTCCTGTACGTGATACCGTGTTTGTTAATTTTTAGTCGCCGGGCGTAATTAACGAGAAAGTAACTCGCTTTTTGTGCGATATTTACGTTCGAAGAATAATTGGTAGCGAGGTTGAAGTATCGCGTTGAACAGATATATAGCCACGAGACCACCGTCGTCGATTTAATAACGATTAATAACTATATAGCTACAAGAGAAAGAGAGCAGACAGGTGCAGTTACGAGGGCGCCCTGCAAATATTTGCATAAATCGACAGGATGGAATTTCGATTACGGCACACGGTTGTCGAGACAAGGTTTTTCTCTACGCGATCAGAATTCTCCGTACGTGTCTTTTTCTTTTTTTTTTTTTTTCTCCATCGAGCCATTGAGGCGTGTACGTCGCATAGATCGAAGCCAACTTACTCTTCCCATTCTTATTGTATTGCTGCATGTTGCTTCTGGTTTCTTTGACGCTCTCTCGAGTACCCAGAGACTGCCACTTGTGAACGCTGTGCGCCGACATGGACGGGTAGTCGCTTTTCGATTGGTAGCCGTTGTACTGCGCCCCTGTCCCACCCTCGTACGTTCTCGGATCCCGGTAATCGTAATTCTGGGTAACCACAGGCTTTGGCGTGGTGGTAGTGGTAGTGGTGGTGGTAGTGGTGGTGGTGGTGGTCGTTGACGAGGTGGTCGTGGCCGGAGTCTCGTCTTCGTCCTCGTCCTCGGCGTAGTCCTGAACGAAGAAAGAAATCTTGATGAATTTTTAGCTGAAATATTCGGGATGAAATACTATGTAAGATTCGCTGGCGCGATAGCTCGTGCTAGCGGTGAAAAGATGCAAAAAAATTAATCGCAGTTTCGTGGTCGTTTTCTGAATCGTGGGTGGGCCAACACTCCCCTGCAGCTGGTCCGCGAGATTTTTGCCCGGCGATAAGGTTAATAAGCGAATTTGCATCTCATCGCGACGCGCCATCCCGCACGAACGAGAACTGTCCGGAAGGAGAACAGAGGCCTACTTAATCGCAGTTTCCAACATCTGGATGCTTTGATCTCGAGCCGCTCAATAGAAACAATTCCTGCGATCGCGCGCCTGTGTACGCACGATCCGGCCAGAATTTCTCCGTGGATGCTTGGTTTACCGTCGACACTTCGCGTGGCTGCCAGCTGCGAGCTGCGAGCCTCTCGTCGATGAACACTCGAAACTCGTGGTAGTCTGCCGTTTCTTTTTCGCGTGCCTTTCGTTTTATGCCACACTCGAGATCCCATTCAAACGCGCTTTTTTAGGGCCGTGCCGCGAGCTCCGGCACCGATTACGCCGCAACAAAAACACGCATCCCGTCGATATACCAGATCTTGGCGAGGCTTTTTTTCCACGATTAAACCCGAGTTACGCGAAATTTCACGCCCGAATCTCGAACGCGCCCTACGTTGTTATCCTATTAGCGTTTCTACCGTATCGGGCCGTGTCCTTTAAATCTCTACTCTACGCGCACAGGTAACGGGTAATTGAATAGAAACGGTCCCGAGGCAAAGAAACGACCGTCTGTTTTCGCTTATCCCTTGGCGAGCGGATTCGATCTGATAGCGGAGCTCGGAGGTCGCGGGGCTAAAAATCGAAATAATTTATCAGTAAGCGGACAAAAGGCGGCTGGAATTAACTTGTCCGACACCCAACGTGCTCACAATGCGTCCAATTACTCGAAAACCGATGTATCGTTTCGTTGTGCAACAACGATTACCGTCGCGTTTCTTCGGCCGTGTGTCTGTCTGCTTAGTAGCGCGGTTACACGCGTAACTCACCTTAAAGAATGTTTTACGAACGATGAGAAAAGATCGATTTGCCCGTGGAGCTCGTTTCGAAAGGTCGGTGAATAACGACGTTGTTATCGCAATTACAAACGCGGCTCCTGTCTGTTCGCGTCGCGACATTTATTCGCGCACCATCTCTCGCGGTTATGCGTCTCTCGTCGTCGAACGTTCCTTTATGAAAGAAATCCATTTACGTTGGGAAAAAAACCTTGGCCACTTCGATCGATGTAACGATATTTTGTTCGCGAGTATCTCAAAGCTGCCTCGCCGTATGAACAAGATTAAGTACACGAGTCTTCCCTTCCCTTTGATCTCGTATCGCAAGAAGCGGATTAGGTCGCTAATAAATTCGGCCGTTGCGCTATCGTTAACGATTTCAAAGGATTCAGGGTCGAGGAGAGGTCGGCTTCGGGCCAAATTTAAAAACCATCGACATCGCGTTTTCTTAGTTTCGCTTCCGTATCTCTGGTCCATCGATTCCCGCGAAACCTCTCCAAATCTATAAATCGAAAAGTTTTTCATCCTCGACGGTGCTTGCGGTTTCCTCTGCTCGTTCAACTTTGTTATGTACATAGATGAGTTAATGAGAGTACTATCGAGTCCGGCCGCGATTAGATATCGGTCGGTGTCGGAGAATAATAATTAAATTGAATTGGTAAGCGGTAGCGATAAACGACGGTAAAAAGGAGAATCAATTTCGGAGAATTGAACGTCCGCGTTTTACGATGGCGGAGTGTCAAGGGTCGTCGAATGCGCAAGCGGTCGGTCCTGATCTTCGC
Organism: Bombus superbus; assembly: GCA_014737385.1. NCBI lineage: Eukaryota > Metazoa > Arthropoda > Insecta > Hymenoptera > Apidae > Bombus > Bombus superbus. Next base: position 1,488,698 of record JACXIK010000011.1, on the reverse strand, counting down.
GCGACGATCGTCGCGAGTCACAGATCGTGAAAATTCCCGATAAAAATTCCGAGGTTGTCGACACGCTGTTTATTCCGTATTAACCGGTTAGCTGCGCTCGTCGATTTCGCCACTCATCGTCGAAACAGTTGGCAACGCGTTGCCAACACCGATAACACCGTCCTGTTTTACCATTACAAACTAGACCATAAACGCGTTTTTCTTCGAAACGAACGCCGTTCCTCAATGGGGCCCGCCGATGATGGATCGATTTCCTCGCGGTTACGAGTTACGGAATCGGCAATCTACGCGCGCGTATCGCCAGTCCGTTTTCGACGATTTATCGTTGGCCGGCTTCTAAAATTCCGACGATTGATTTACGCGGGCGAACATCGCGATCGTTGGAACGTTCACGACGGGCGAACGACCGATTTAATGGAAAATTCTTTCGGGCCGATCGAAACGGCGCAGAGATCACGAAGAGAGATCAAGTTGGTTTATATGCACGCCAGCCGGCCACAGGAACGAGCGAGCACAGTCGTTAAGTGCATTATCGTGCATTGTCTTCGCGCCGCTATAAAATATTAGTCGCGTGTATCCCTTATAAAAAGATCATGGTGTACTGGCACGACTTTCAGAAAAACAGCGCGGACGATTACATCGCACGAGTACAAGATTCGATCTCCGGCATCCGCCACAGCCGTTCGATTTGTTCTCGTTTCATGAGTGAAACGGAGGCCACGTTAAACGAATCGACTGGTGTCGTATGGTTATTAGTATCGGCGCTACCCGTTACTTATTCCCAGGAGATTATTCGTGCAACGGTCACCGGAAACACGCGTAAGTGTCTGGTGAAAAATGTACAGTGCCATAGAGCGTATTTATCCCGCGAACATCGCACAACCGACTATACGTCGGCAGTAAAGAGTCCGGTTCCGAACAACGGAACAACAGCGGAGTTTGTATCGCTTGCCGAACGGTGGACGCGGTTACAAATTGGTTCGGAGCGAAAGGTCTTCGAGGTGTAAACGAGAGAGAAGGGAAATATTTTAAACGCCCTTAAACGTAGCTTACGCGGCACGGCAAACGTTAAGAACCATCGTTGCAGTATGGCTGCACCTCCTCTTATTAAATATCGGGTGCGGGCATCGTACCATCGCCGGACCACCCAATAATCGTAGTCCGGCGGGTCCGTTTAGAGCTGCCGTAATTAACGGAAGAAGCCAGTCATTTACATTATGGAAATCTCGGTTACATATTTTTGCGTTAGGAGCGTCGCTCACGAGCGAGGGCCGGAGCGGCTCTTGCAAAAACGAACAGCAAGTCTGCCATTGTCTATCGGCGGCCATTCTAATTTTGCTTGGTATTCGCTTTTGCCAAGACCGCGTCTTTTGCCGACCATTTACACCTCATATCGAATCACTCTTGGCAAAGATGTCTCGATTTATATCCGAGGTTGACGTCAATGGTTAATCGAAATTGGAACCTGCGGCGAATCAAGGACGGCCAGCAGACCGGTCGTTAATAAAGTTTTTTAACACATCCGCCGCGCCGTGCCGCCGCTGGAAATAATATTCGCAGATCGATTTTCGTAGTAACAAGCGTAAAGCCGAGCGAACCAACCCGTCAGTCTTTTCGTCGCGGTATTTTTAACTACGAAGAGACGGATAGAGCGAAATGCAGAAAAGAAAGAGAGAAAAATAGCGGGGAGAAAATGCAGAAAGGTACCAAAGCGGTGGATGCGAAGGCACGGACAACTCGGTGTGTGATCCTCATACAAATCGCAGGTTCATCGTTCCAAGAAAGGGATCGCCTGGCTGCCAGGCTGTCTGCCACCGCGAGTCGTTGGCATTGAACATGGGAGACCATAAACCGACTACGATCGTCATTGATAATGCGTTGCCGTAACTTCTAGGAATGGATTCGCGCCCATTGCCACTAATCGATATGAATGACAATCGCTCGAGACACCAACGGGCACCTTAATCGTCGGATGATACCTGCAGCCGTTGGATCCGTCCGTGCGAACGCGTTATCGAATCGCCAAACGATCGTAGACCGTCTATCGAACTAGAAGATCGATGTTCCGTAAGCTCGCGAATTTCGTTGGACGACGAAGCGTTCGCAATTATTTCCGAATACGTTGCCAGATCTTATTAATCGTCGACATTATCGTTGCTTGTTAACCGTAATCGATTTGTAATAGGCAACGAAAGATCAAACGACTGATCGTTGCTCGTTCCGCGCGTCATACGTCTAATAGCCCGTCATAGTCGAATCATTAGCGGAACATTTTTGTCGGCGAGTCGACGAGGATCGTTATCACCACTAGATCGGTATTCATCGCAGCCTCTACGAGCTGTCTTATCGTACTCGGGACAAGTGATTTATCGACGCTGTGTAACGAACGGTCGTTTCCATACCGTCGAAGTACTGTACGGTTGCGACGCGTTTTTTTTTTAACTGTTTGCAAATCCTTCGACAAATATTTGGACATTCTTTCTCGGTGATTTTACTTCGCGCGCATTAATGCCGATAACAGCCGACAGATCGGAACGGAAACGTGCAACTGTGTTCGAGCGAAGAAAACTTCTCGAATATTTTTACCGAGCGCGTCAAGAAAAATCCGAGTTCTTTCCAAAGCAAAATTTGGCTTGGTTCCAGACGCGCGAAAGCGTTCGCGATGCCGGACGGTACGGTCTTGCAAAAAGACGCGTCTCGAGATCAAACTTTGAACGGTGGTTTGTTCATGGTTTTACTTGGCAAATGCGACGAGCAATATCTTCGACGATCGATCGACGGAAATACCGGCCTTCTGGCACGAACAACTTTCGGCAGTGATCGTAGCGCAAACATTTGATAATGATTTAGTTGACAAGCGACGCACGTGCTCCGCAATGGGAAGATTATACGTGCCATGTCTGGTTGCGTTCCAATTCGCGCGGGGCGGAGATGGTCGCGCGTCAGCTTATCTCTCGACGTCGAAGCACGACCCTGAAGATGAAAATTAGGCACGATCAACGACGAGGAAAAAAATTCGTGACGTAACGCGGTGACTCGGCGCGTTACCGACAACTGTTCCACCATTTACAATCTGATATTCAAATGACGATATCCGAACGGAAACACGTCCCCCGAACGCAACCTTCCCGCCACAGCCCATTTGAATATCTCTGTGAAAACGGTATTTTCCAAGTCGATCGATTCCCTCGCCCGCCTCGATTTCGGCGTCTCGATTCGTTCGAGCGACGATTATGAAATTTATCAGGCGCGGCATTTTGCACAGCTGTCCGAGGGACGCGTTCCGCGCGACAACTGTGAAATTAGTAGGACGCGTCGAATGTATAATGGCGATGCATCGGTTTCGTCGCGTGAAACTCGATTCTTCGTGTACGTGCCTCTCGCCGGATGTGCTTGTCAAACGGCTTTTTTCCATCAGCCGCTTCCTAGCAGCCAGGACATATTTTTTCTTTCATTCTACGTGCCACGAGGCGACGGTACGCGGAATTTTAATTGCAAAAGATGAATCAGAAAGGATGGTTTGCAGCTCTCCACGGCAATCGGTCGATTCGAGCGTTAGTCACAGGCTCGCAACCGCGCGATTCATAGATAATTTATGATCGATGTTTACCCGTTCTCCGTTCCTCTTTCTCTCTCTTCTTCCTATTACGGCCGATCCGTGTGACGAACCCGCGAACCGACTTACGAGTACGCGCAACCGACCAACCCGCGAGCCACTTTCCATGATTCATTCCGTGATCCTCGTCTTTGACGATCCACCGTCTCCCGCAAAGTCTCCCGTCGATTGATCGTTGAAACGGGATCAGCATCGCGCGTAACGTCCATCTACAACGCGCGTACACAGAGTATAAACGATTGTCACTCGCGGTTTAGTCGGTGATCTACAGTTCCCAGGCGCGGCTTCCAAAATAAACTCGACCCCTCCCGCCCCCCCCCCTTTGACTGGAAATGTTACGCGTTATTAAATAGGAAACTCGTTGCTCTTGGAAATATTTCCAGAGACCTTTCTTGACAATGACGTATTCGGTGTACCACGAAGGGCTCGGTCAACGTCCCAGAGCCGAGGAAATACGCTCATAGATCTCGGAGACGGAACCGGGATGCCGAATTCCACGCGGTCTCCGACCGCTGCTTCTCGTTCGGTCCATCTCTTTCGCGCTTCTCTCGCGATCGCTCTCGCGATTAACGCGGATAATGGGAACAATGAAAATGGAAAACCGCCGGGGCTGAAAGTTCAAGCATCCCCGGCGGGGAACGGATCGAACGAATGAATCAAGTAGCGTGCCCTCTGACATCGTTCATTTGCGCTAACCAATGAGATCATCTGCGAGTTCTCCGACGCACAGTTGCTGACCGTTAATAGGGAGAAGGTGCAACGCCTGTATGACATCATCTCGTATTCACGCCTTACAGAACGCGGTACCCGGCCGTCGACACTCCTTAGAAAGTCTTCGAGATAGATAAATGCCTGGAAATTTATTTTTCCATGCTCCTCTGACAGCCATTACGATAAATCTATCGCAGGAGGACCGTAGTGTGTATCGGGGAATAGATCTCTTCGGGGACAATGGTCGTGTCGGACGCTGCAAATTACCGGATCGAAGAACGCCGCGCGATTGCTTTCGTGTCTGCGATCATCCGTAAGTACTTGCATATCAACGATAATCGTTTCGAAAATCCGATCCTCGGATAGAAACGACGCGGCGGTTCGAACAGACCTAACCCGATCTAAGCCCTAACTAAACGATCGAGCCGTGAGCTGATCGAGCTAATCTAGATCGCCATCGTGCCAATGGCGGCTACTGAACCGTGCAGTATTTCAATGACGCGTCGACACACGCCACGTAACGCACGGGTGCAAGTGGCGATACCTAGGACCATCGACAATTCGCCTTGTCCGTGTTTAATTAACCGAACGCGTTCGCATTCCTGGGCGTGCGGCCCCGAGCCGTTTTGTCTCGCGCAAAGCTTTACTCAGCCAGCAAGCATTTTGTCCTTCTCGTTCGTTCGAAACCGTTACACCTTCGAACCTTGATCTTTTCAAAATGGTCGGCTAAACTGAAAAATGCTGTTTGCGGCCAACGCGGCTTGCATAATATCGATACGCGGAACTGAAGGAACGTCATCGCTTGTGAGATGAGAAACGTGTTTTTTGCCAAGTTCGAGGGCGTAGTCGAGGGAATCTTGTCCCTGGTGCGTCTGTTGCTTCTTGCGTATTACTCTTCTGAATTGCTTTAGAGGATCGTTTTCCTACTGAAGAGCGCGATGCGTTGCCGAGGTTACGAAGAAAAAACTTATGCCGAGATACAGGTACGAGAGAGCTGAATGAACGTCGGGGAATAGCGTAGTATTTTTGTTGCTGGCTCGCATTGAGTTTCTCGTACCGGACGAGGAGACAAGTCGCGAGAGACGAGGGTCAGAGGAGAGGTGGATCCGTTCATACAAGGTGGTTTTCATTGAAAGAACTCGTTCCTCGGGCCAAATAGGGTCAGTCCATTCATCCTGTCGCGGAACGATCGGACGCGGAATACCTATTAGCGGTAACGGGAAATCATCGCGGTAAAATTCACGTTAATAACGCGGCTAGGCAAGAGTAGAGAGTCTCTGACTGCGATTTCTAACGAGTCGCGAGTTTACGATTTCGTTAGTGCGCTGCAAAAAGCGATACGCGCTCGATCGGCTTAACGAACGGACCAGCGGCCAGAGCGTGTTCACCGGACACGGAAGACGCCAGGAAAGAAAGTCGGAAGAAGAATACGTCTCGCGTAATCTCGTTTGCCGCTTCGCATTGCCTCGGCGCTCTAAGGATCCTTTTTCGTTCAAGCGAATACACTCACGATCTGGATCGCGATAAATTACGATTCGTTGCGCGATTGTATTTTAAGCGATGACGATCGAGCGCGTGAATGCAACCTGCCATAACGGGTCTCGCGCGTACAAAACAAACCTCCGATTTCGAGAAAACCGTAATTACAATGTGTAAGGGAAATCGACGATAATATCGTCGGTACTGTTTCTAATTAACAATGTATCGTATATGCAAAGAGCGCCGGTACGTTATGAACGTTGCGCGTCTCCCGATTAATATTCGTTTCGAGTTGACGTGGTTCACGCTCGACACAGATGCGACGTGTAGGCTGCGTTCCGCGACCGCTTCGACGAATTCGACGATCGCGTGGAGGACGCATAGCTGGTCGTTCGACGAGCGCGCGCTTTCGAGTCGATAGCGTGCATTTTCAAACGGGTCAACTATTTTTATCCCACTGCTCCGCGACATCATCCGTCGGTCGTTATCCGTTGGACGCTATCCGTTGGACGCAGGGCGGTGCGACGCACGACGGATATTCGCCGCTTTCGCTCGCGTAATTTCGCGCACAAACCGCGGACGCGGGACGCGCGAGCGGAGACGAGCGCAACCGCCGCGACGATGCGCCGTGAGCGTCGTTAATGCATTCGAAAAATTTCCATCGTTGATCTCGATCGTCGCCGTGCCAGTGGCGTAAATTATTCATCGATCGCGTAACGGGAAGAGACTCGCGCGACCGTGGTGTCCTTTTCTTCAAGGTGGTGCAGCCGTGTGCGTCGGAAAACCGGGCGAACTCGCGCATTGCACGCGACGTGCGTATGATTTATCGAGCGTGGATCGTTACGCCGTTTCCTCTTTCGCGGCCACATTGTCTCGACAGGGGGAATGTTGCCGAAGGAGGCGATACGACGCGCCTTAAATCAGCCTTTTATCGTTAATCCTAACCGTCAGTCGGAGCACGACCGTTTAGAGAAACTGTCGCAATTAGTACCACGATCGGGTCATTATCGAATGTTTCGCGGTTATCTATCGATTTCGCCCGTGGAATTAGAGTTGGCTGGCTAGCAATTTACCGTGCCCCTCGCTCCACCGAAACGAGCAATTAGCGAGAAGTAATCGCGATCCGTTCCATCGATGCCACGCTTGCGTTCGATCGTCCAAGTCGCCACAGCCCCGACTAGGCCCGTGCTTCCTCTTCCTTTCCGACAATTTTTATCCAGTACCTTGTACATGCGCCGATTAACAGACCCGACGATCCTCGATAAGAAAATAAGGTCGAGCGAGACGCGATCGCCGAGTGCCGTGTAGCCTGCGAGACTTTCTGCGAGACTCCGCGCAGCAACGATCTCATTGCCGTGGCGTGCCATTGTTCGGGAAAAAGAGCCTCCCTTAGACGCGTGCAATTGTAAAACAATGCCGCGCGATGCATAACTAATACGGAGGACCCGTTATTCGCGTGAACTTCTGCTGGATTCCCCGCGGAGAAACTCGCAACTCGGTAGACCAGTTTCAAGCGGTCGCGTCGCTGCGTGTACTGCTCGGTATCTGTGGTAGACGCGCGGTCGACGCGGCAACGCATTAAACAGCGGAACACGTTTGCTCCGACATGATCTCGAACGATGTTAACGTGGCAGCACGTGTGCCGGCAGCAACACGCGGATATAGCTGCGCGCACTGCGATGCGAGCGATCTATCGAAATTTAATGGATCGGGTGATAGTTCGTTCTTGTTTAACCGAAACAATGCAACGATGACGTTTCTCGATCGATAGGAATGTCGATCAAACGATCCAATTGACCGGTCATACGAACGTAATTTATACGATGGCTAGGAGATAAATATCGACAGACAGCGGTATTGTGTAATAACACTGACTGCCTCTCGATCTTTATCTATGACGGTAAACGCAAAATCGTTGGTCCACGCACTGGCTGCAGCGGCATTGTCGCCGCACCGGTGTACCACCGAGCAGGTGTCCGACTCCGCAATTTATACCGCAGGGGCGTGAGAAGATAATTAAGATAATCGAAGCCGAAGGCACATTGTTCCGCGATCCCGGCTCTTCGAAGCTGAGTTACACGCTGCGTTTCGTTCCACGCGCCTTTCCCCACGCGTATTTTATGGCGGCCGTAATTGCCGGTTTCTTCTCGATCTCCTGACGACACTTACGTGGCTATGGGCGACGATTAACGTCGTCGGACCTTCTCGACCTCTCCTCCAAATGTCACTGGCATCGGGTTGCGTCTAATTACGCACAAAGGTCGCCTTGTCCCTTCGAATCCTTCCGTGTATCTTTGCGAGTCGAAGAAACTCTCTTTACGATCCAACGGGCCATCGTTCGTTTTGGAAGAGTCTCTGGCTTCCGACCACTCGCCTGCTCCGCGTCTCTTTCGTCGATCACGAAAGAGCCTGCAATTAGCTATCGATCGTGCCAGAAGCGAGTCGAACAACGTGCACCGTCGGATTCGAATTTTATCGGTCTGCTTTATCGGTTTTCTCGTCAAATCGTTCGTTCACCGTCTATTTATAGATAGTCGAACGCCGATTTTGATCGAAGGCTGAATACAACCAGCGATCCTTCCAGTCTAACAGCTCGATGAGTACCGGCCTAAACCCGATCCGGCGGATAAAGGCTGCTCCTTTTCAGCGGTTCGGAAATATCCGGTGACTAATGACGCGCGCGCGCGCGCGCGCGAAGCCGTGACGCAACAAAAGGTGGCTTCGGAACGTAAGTAGACGGGAAAAATTTCTGCCCGCCAAGAGGGCGCTTTTATCAAGGATTCTCTGCCGCGCGTACCAATTGGCTCTGGCGCGGGCTTTCATTGCCTCGGAACGTTCCTCCGCGACGCAGCTTCGCGAAAGCAACTTCTACGGGTTTAAGTATCTTCGGAATACGTTCAACGATGCGGCGTGCATAAGTTACGCACTCGCCTCGATAAGAAGCGAGATTGTTGCCGGAGAACGCGACGCGCAGGACAAAATCGGAACTACGAAGATGCGAGGGTAGGGAGCGGGCATCTCCTGTGCAAGAGGAGCGGAGAATAGCGCGGTCGCTCGTGACAGGGTGCGTATAGTCGCCGAAATAGCAACAGCGGCTGAAGATAGACGACTGTCGTGGTATCTAGTTGGCAAATGTTAGTAAACTGAGTCGGAGAGTCCGTGACACAGGAGGGTCGTTGCACTTGCCCAATGGTCTTAGCAGATTCGCGGCGTATCGTTTCGCGTTCCGCTATGATAATCGTCGTCGATGCAGGATCACGGGATTATTCTGCGGTGCAATTATCGTCGTTGCGTGTACGATTATTGCGCCGCGAAAGCAGAAACCTCTGACACTTTGCTGTATTTGTTTGTTTGCGAGACGCGCGTCGGGACGAAGAAGAAACGAGAGAAAGCGTCCGTTCGGAGTACGTCGAAAGAAACGAGCGTGTACGGAGGAAAAGAGGTTGTGCATTATCATGGTGCGAGCTACAAAGCGCCACGAAGCCGCGCGAATCGTCCGTTAACGCAGAGAAGAAAGACCTAGGATAAGGACGGAGCTTAACCGCGTGATACAATGAAGCAATTAAGTTGGCCATCGGTGTTCGAACAGCGGTGCGGGAACGAGGCTGTCAGCTTCTAAGGCTTCCAAGGCATGCAAATCGAGGCAAAACAACGTGACACGGCAACGCGCGGGACGTCGGATCGAATTAGAGAGTCTATGGGTGAAATTGATGAAACGCTCTGACGTCCGTTTTTGCGACAAGCACCGTCGATGCGATATTTGCCTGACGTTTATTCTCGACGTATCTCGTGACGCATCGGAGAACGGGCAGACGTTCGCCGTCGCGTTACTGAAATTCCTCGTGCGTTCGCCTCGCTTGTGAATCAGTCGGAACGATGACATCAATGGGAATCAACGAATTCGCGTCATTAATATTCGTGCGAGCATACGCGCTTCGAAGAAACGAGCGCGAAAGCGGTACGAAACTGTTGCCTGGAGCGAATACCAACGTACAACGGCTGGAACAGGGCTCACGCGGAAACGAACGTTGCATTATGTTCTCCGTTGTCACTGCGTTGTTAGCAATAAAATCATCGAAGGAACGTGCTCCAACATCCAGCTACCCGTGTCCTCGCGAACGCTTTCTCGAGAAACCTCGGGGATACTATTACACCGATATAGGATCACAAAGGAACTAATTACCGCTCAGGGGACTCTGTCGCGGTATATCGGGCATTGTTTGAAGAGGAAGCTCGACGTGCCGCGTAAAAGAGACACGTGCAACGCGACAGAAAGAACAAACGGAATGAAACGTTATTACCACGCCTGTATCGTGTCTCGCCACTTTGAGGTCGACGCATAATAACGAACCGACGCGTCGCAGTTGCCATAATAATTCTCACGAACGCTTCACGCAGGTTATAAATTGGACTGTGTCGTTTCCGCCTTAACGCGGACGTGACTAAATCGCCGAATATACGAGGAAAGTTGGTTTTGTGGCAAAGAACTGTCCATTGCATTGATCGTTCGCGTCGATAATAATAGAGTGGGAACCTCGTTCTTAGAAGTACGTGACGTTAGAGGGAGATCGTGAGGGCATTAACAAGCGCGAATGCACGCGCCTGCGATAAATTCGACCGCGATCAGCATCCGCGGAACAAGCGTTCGCTAGGGATAAAGTTCGTTGACTTTTCCGGTGAAAATCTCGCCATGCCGACCAGCCACCCACTTCCTGCCAACATCGCTAGGAAGCGGCTGCATTATTTGAAAGCCGTCGTTTCCTTCGCCGAGCGAAAATAAACCGGATTCCATTGGAAACCGCGCGAACACCGTGTTTCGCAGACGCGACTCGATGCCGGCTGGTTGCGACAGGAACGCGACAGGAACGCGACAGGATCGTCGTAGAGAATTGTCTAGTCAAGGATCGTTATTAGCATAACTGTTAATTCGTTGATGACGTTGTCGCGTTACGCAACGCCGTTTCTCGGTCAGATCGTTCTCCGGCATCGGATAGTCGATCGACGTTTGTCCTCGACTCTTTTCTTCTTTCCGATCGTACGTACGGCTTGGTTTGCTAAACCAAACGTCCGCTAAACATCGAAGATGGCTCGCAATTAACGCAGCTGGTGCGTGTCGAATGGACAAAAGGATGCGCGATTGGCAATCGCGTAATTTAATCGTCGTTCGTCACGTGCTTTCTCTCGAATTCGACGTTAATTAACTCGTTAATTAGTCTTCGCGTACGTACAAATGGCGCGCGCCGATTCGGTCGCGATATCCAATTAGCCAGCCACGTGTCTCGGTCTCCGACGGAGTTCGCTACGGAAACGACTATTTATAATTGCAAACGTCCCTTAAGACTCGCGAGAGTGAAATTATCGCGACAATTCGTATTCTCATAAATTACCAAAAAAGAAAAGAAAAAAGAAAAAGAAAAAAGGATCGAGAGACAGCACGATACTACGAAAATATACGATTCGTATTTTCGTAGTATCTTGCCATTTTCGTTGTATAATTAATCGATCGTCTGCGTATCGAACGTGGTCTAGACGAGAACCGCGTTTCTTCGCGGTTAATTTTCGCGCCGCGATTTCGTCCAGTGGTCGTCAGTGCGAGATTCTTATTTCTCCAGGCGATTAATCGATGCGACCGCCTGCGGATAGAGCACAATTCGCAATGGGCACGCGAAGATGGAACCGTCTAGGTGGTTCCGTGTCAAATGTCAAAGGTAAAATTCCATCGACCGACTCGGACTGGCAGTCTAACGAACACCACGCACGGCCGAGTATTAATTTTAGCGCGGCTCGCACATTGACTATTCGCGAGTCTCTCGGTTGCATATTTATGGAGGCTAGAGGCGCGTAGGAAGAACGAGATATTCGCGAGAACGGAGCACGGCTGATTGTCGCGTAACGAGCAAATTTAAATCTTTCGGGGTGCGAGGTGTATCGCGTTTCATACGCTATTCTGTAGATGCATTTAATTGAGTGTAATAATGCTCGGGAACGGTGCCATTGTCGTCGCTCGGATGTAGTTCCAGCTAATTTATTCGCGCGTATGATTCATCGAGTCGCCGGTTACCTTTCGATTACCGCGTTTCAATTACAAAACAGTGCGTTTATTGAAGGTTCCTTCGATTCGTCGAAGAATCTGCCTCTTTCGTCTCTTTCCGTCACGAGTTTCGGACGTTGTTATTCGTGGCCAAGGTAAAATTATCTGGCGAAACGACCCGTCGATTTATGGAGCCAAGTTGCGAACGTTTACGATCCCCTTAGCGAATTAACGCGAATGCTCGGGACTCGACGTAAGTGCTACACACGGCTGCTGCGATAGATCTCGATGGGGGATCTTTTTTCGATCCGAAACTTTTACGGACGATTCAAGCGACCAATGGAAAATCCGTGCCGGCTACCATCGCCTCGTATTAATTTTGCAACGTTTACCGTTAGCTAATAGTCCTGTCACTCGTGTTTTTCCTTCTCAGCGACTCGCGAGACGTGTATGCCGCCACGCGAGAAGTCAATCTTTCGTTACGAAACTGTTTTATTACCCGCGTTTGTGCTCGCACGGGATAGCCACCGATGAACGACGCATCGCTAGGTTTTTCACGGATACCAGAATCATTAAATCCCTCAGAAGCGACTGAACCGTCGATTGCGATTTGTGTCAGGCGACGCGCAACTAATTAGAGACTTTGACTATCGACTGTGCAATTAAATAAGCCATTACATCAACGAGAGATAGACTCCTCGACTAGCGATCGTATACGAAATATAAAACAGCGCCGGTGAATTATCGTGAATTATTTACGAGACGGGGATCGTATTTGCGACTTTTAATCGTAATCGATACGCGATCGAAGAAAAAGTCGAAAATTAACTGCCTGCCGCCAATAAAAGGTGAAATCGAGATAGCCGAACGAGATGCGGAACGATTACGATCGACGATCGAGTCGGCGGTGTTTCGTTAGTCGCGACGAACGATTATCACGAGCGATCGAGTGTCTGTATAACGGACGAGTGGAAAAAATGGAGACAATCGTGGGTGAAGTAGCCTCCTTTAAGCGCAATCGCGTTTGTGCCCATTGACGCAAAGCTCCTCTTGAAATTATCGGATCGTGCGTTGCGGCGCGAGATAAAGCCGCATCTTAAGTTTAAGTCATCGAGCCGTTGCATAAATACTGGGCGTGCGTGCCAACACATAAGTACGAGTATCGTAAAGTAGCGTCAAGGTATACGATGAGCAAACAGACGGCAGAACATCTATGTAAACATGTCGGGCCACTGGGCAAAAGAAGCACGTGTTTTCTGGAAGCCGCATTCTGGCGTGCACGGTCGCCTCGCTGGCTCTCGAACGCTCGCGGAGGAAACGTAGAAAGGGTAAACTTTATGCTCTTGGCGTGAGTTAACATCGACACGTCATTGCGTCATCAATTGCACCACGGTGGCACGCGCGACGATTGCCCAAATAACCCGTTCGACTTCGTACTTTGAGCCTCGGCTTTCGATACTTGTTGCTTCTCCTGTTGATTTCGTCGAAACGAGGCGAAGAGAAAGAGACTAACCACGAGCGATCCTCGAACGTAGAACTCGGTCGCGTTCGATTCGCGAGTGGCGCGGGTAAATATTAATCGATATCGCGGATCCTTCTGGCGATCAGTTAAAATAACAAACAGCTCTCGAAACAGTTAATCAATCGTGCACGATTTGTTTATCGATAGGAACGCCAACGAGAAAATTCCACGGGAATGGATACGTGCAGGCGCAACTATCGTTGTTCACGTGCATTCTAACCATTATGAAAATTGTTGTATCCCCGATCGCGATTACACGTGTATCGTTTAACGTCGTTTGCATAATTTTCCGTGATTAATACTTTGAATGCGTGTTTCCATCGATAACTGCCTCGCGGTTTCGAGCAGTACTTCCTTTTGTCGATGGCGCGGCGTCCGGCTCGTTTATGCAAAACCAGCGGCAACGTTTAATCATATCCTGCAAGTGGAAATCAAACGCGTCGGATTCTTATTTACCGAGCATAATTGGAGCGTTGAAATACTAATTCGCGCTATACTAATACTACCGCTTATTACAATTGATCTTTTGTCAAGCTATTTCATCGTTTTTACAAAGTCCATGTTCTCGTTCCGCGACGTTGTGCGTGCGACGACACGGCCGTTGACGTTCGCTCAAACGGTTATGTCTCGCCATTACAGAAAGGTCGCTGTTACGCGATTTTCCACGATATCTGTCTGCCACCGGTCGCTCGTAGGAACGTTCACCTATCGATATCTGGCCGTTGTACGATATCGTAATTATCGAATGCACGCATTTATATATCATAATTAGCGATAGACGCGGTTGATCAGACCGAGCAAATTGCGCGAATTACATCGAGTCGCGACCACTTCACGAGCCGCGCGATATAAATTGGCTTATATATCGCGCTGTACAGGATAATTACCGTCGAGACGATCGGACGATCGAATAAATCACACTTACGTTGCCGGCATAGCGGACCCGGCCTGTCTCGCTTTTCGCCCGCCCCAGATTCCTCCGCGCTATCGTAACTTTCCTCGAAAAGCTGGCCAATTTCTTAGACGTTGCTGCGTTGCTTTCCTCTCGACTCGTTTCACTTCCTGAATCGATGGTAGTCGGTCGAAAGGGACAAAAAGATTCGGGCAACCAGGCGGACGCTATTGACGCTTGTTAAGCAGCGCTGACAATTTAGGACCGCTAAATCTCGCTGTCGGTGTTCTGTGAATCGATGGCGACAGCGAAGCCGCGCCGCGGTAACGAGGGCCAATGAAAATGGCCCTTCCGTCGTAAATTCGGCGGGCACCCACGTCGCGGTGCTAGAACGCCGATCAGGACGCCGTGGTGGGTCGTCTCGGGAACGTCGCTTCGTCAGAAAAATCAAAAAGTCAAATGTCTGTTTGAACGAGCGCGGTTGAATTTGCACGCCGAATATCGCAAGTTACACAGGCAGACTGCATAAGAATATCGATGTGATCGTTGGTCGTCGAACGATGGGCGTAGCATCTGCGGGAATTTCGAACGGCAACCAGAACGAAACGGAGGAATGTGTGTACAGGCGAGCGAATTAGGAAGGCGAATCGAACGATTAATTTTACGGGAACAACCGAACCAGACGTTTCTCGCGGTTCTGCCTCGAGCATAAAGCTCCTTTATGGCAAACACACGAGGGAGGACGACCACCCAAGATTATACGAGATCGTTCACGGCCAGAGAGAGAGAGAAAGAGAGAGAGAGACAGTCAGCGCGCTGCACGCATCGCGACTTTCATTCTCCGAATTTCACGAATACGCTACAGCGGCATTTTGCGAACGTTCTCTTGCGAGGATTAGACGAAACTAGAATACGGTCGTGGAGAGATGTACGCGTTGCATAAATTATACGCGCGTGATATACGCGCCGAAAGTTTGTCACAGGCTCGTGGTTTAGCAACCTGACGGCATATTACGAGGAGACCGCGCTTAGGCCACCGTATACTCTACGATCCTCTCGGCATTTCGGAGTATTGTTATTCCTCGGGTATTTTGTCTCGTAAACAGGCATTTTCTGAGTTAATTCTTCGACCGGCGAGCCAGCGGCTACTCCCGTGCTTCGTGAATGGAACGTGATCGCCATTGAAATTCCCCAACAGCGCAGAAACCAGCCGGTTTAACGTTCGTTTAACGTTCTTCCTCGAAAAGATTCATAATTCCAACGGATTCTCTTAATCCGTTTGGAGAATCGGACGTCACGTGAAATCGAGCGCCATAATCTGCCGTTTGGCCGAAAAACGGCTGCATGTTTTTCACGAGCCGTCGGATTTTCCTGGAAGGACGCGGCACGTTTGCAAGATGGCTGCATCAGATCCGACGGAAAATTATGCTCCAACGATACCGAGAAAGTGGAGACTACGCGGCGCCCAAGCTGATGCGTACGGGAACCTTAATGGTTCGGCGAGCAATACGATAACAGCAACCCCATTAAGGTTCCGTTAAGGTAAACAAGCGTTCTTTCTTTCTTATAACCACTTTAGATGGCTGATTCGTGGCTCGAGCTAGGGCTTTCTATAATGACTTCATCCCTGTATAAGCGCAAGCCTCCAAGGTGCTAACGTATTATTTAACCGATCGTGTTCCTTTCGCGCATACCTCGTGCCAAACGAAATTACTTGGAGGCTGTTTCCACTTGGAGATTTAATGGAAATCTCTGACAAGCCGACCGCCTCCAGCCTTCGCAATGGATCGATAGTGTAAACAATGTATTAAGTTGTACGGGTAGGCCATCCTAATTACTATCGAAACCAGAGACCGGGAATATAAGTTACGAGACAGCCAATGAAATTGAATTTCTACGTAGGAAGAGATCGTCGAACGATTTCGTTTAGGCCGAGCCACCTGTACGTTGGTTTTTGTATATAGAATTAGATTTAGGCGCAGATACTACGAGTTGGGCCGGCGAGGACAGCAGCGGCATATTCTTGGATTTTATCGGCGCATCAGCACTAGAATACGCGATGTTGGAAATACTCCAAGTGGACACGAGAATGACCTGAATTCGATAATAGTACTCGGCAGCTGTATGACCCGGTCGTGGTTAATTTCAGATCGATGTTATCAGACCCCATGAAACCAACGACCGGTTCATTGCAGAAGATGCTGTACACAATATCCACGGCTAATAATTTGATCGAAAGCGGTTTGACCTGGAACGTTGCCCGATTCTTCGATGATACATTTGCGGCTTGACGCACCTCGAAATTTGAATATCGTCCGCTCGTCGCGCCTACTAAATGGCGTATTAATTCTGGCGAATTAATCGAGCCCCTTGGTAGAATATCGATGTGCAAATTAGCTTTGCATGGCAAAAGTAGCAGAGGTTTAGTCACCTCGCATTGTCGTCACCGATGGTATTACGAATGAGATGTTGAATAACTGGAGGCTTACGCGCACTCGATCTTGGAAACTATCCAATCCTCGATATACAAATCCTTGCATATTCGACGGTACGTACAGCATCTGCTCTGAGACAATTCTCGTTGCAGACGAGCTTCCTGGAATCAATTAGCCTATGCATGTTCGAGTCGGTCGAGACGCGAGTATTCTGTAATTCAAACCGAACTTGCTGGCGAAATTCGTGAGTCACCGATTTAGCGAGGTCCGCCGGCTGTTTCACGCAACACGCGAAACCCAGATTCAGCGATGTATTTATTTTACGACACAGCGGCATTTGACGAGGCAATATAATTCGACGACCGCTGCAAGTTGACGCATCGCGTCGTTTTTCATTCCACTTTCGTCGAAAACGACGTTTGTCATTTGTCGTTTTTTCGCGCGTCTCCTCGTTTCGAGCGACGATTTTAAGCCGAGCCAACGGGTTAATAAGATCGACGATACGAGATGATCGCGATAAAATCGATCGATCTAGGATAGGCTCTTTGCATTCGAACCTGATAACCGCCGTTCGCTTTCACGTAGACGAGACTCGCGCACGATCGCGATCGATGCCATTCTGGCTGAGCAGAGTATCCCGTAAAAGGATTCCTCCGAAGACGATCTCATCTTCTTCTGCTGAATAATCTTCATGGATTTCGACGTTAAGTTCAACTTAAATAACGTTATTAAGGCTGACCGTGAGTCAGTGGAACGTCGATGGACTCGCGTGAAGATTGGGTCGTTCGAGGTTGGCCTACAACTCGTCGGAATTGGGCCTATTTTTGTTGATTCATTAAGTGGATGCACGCGGCTTCTTTCTGTGATTAAACAGCGACGTGTATGAATCATCGTTGCTCTCAAGCAGGAATCGCTTCGCTTCCTTCGTGGCCAGTAAAATCACGCAAATAGACTCACTGCCAATGTTAATCTTTACTGCGAAAAGATCAACTCCTTCTGTACTTCCTATACCTTCAGGTAGTAGTTTTCTTTCTATTCTCTCTGGATCACTACTTTTCCTATCGTCGTAAGTATATACGTATATACATTACAGGGCTTTCAGCTCGTAGATATAAATAAGATAATAATAATCGTCTCGCGGATTAATGATTCGCGAAATCGTCTTGTGTACCATCGACGTTCGTTACGCTTTTCGACGCGTGCCCTCCCTTATCTATCTGACTGACTGCGATGACTTCATTACCATTTAAAACTCGCTCGAGATACATAGAGTAAGAGAGAGAGAGAGAGAGAGAAAAAGAGAGAGAGGCTAAGTTGTTTCTTCGAGATCGAACAACGGAATCGTTTGCGCGCCGCGTTCCAAGATGTCGACGTCGTTTCTTTGCAGGGTCATTCCCTCTCCCGATCGACGAACACACACGACTTTGCTTTACGAAGGGTTGTAAGTTGGAATGGTGGGACTTTCTTCTGCGAGAATTTCGCGACAGCGAGCTACAAAATTTATGCACGGCCTAACGAGCTTCCGTGGTAAACGTTTACGGTCGACTTATGGGTGTTCCCTACCTGGTCAGGTGGCAAAGTCATTTCTTAATGCACCACCATGAGGCTGCGTTTCGGCCGAGTGCCGAGGAATCTGTCTGCCAGCAAACAGCCAGCCGGTCATCGGCGGACAGCGAAAGCGGGAGAAAAAAGAGTCGCTTTCTCGCAGTGCAATCTGCATTTTACGTAAACATCGTTTCTACGAAGCCTATCGGATGTTTACCGATACGCCGGTCATGACCAATTGTACCCTTTTTGGCTTCGGAAAAATCTCGAACGACGCAGCGCGAGCCGCTCCCGTATCACAAATCGTACGATATAATAATCACAAATCGCCTCGCATCGACACACGGAACGCGTTTCTAGGAACTATGACGAGTGAAAACGATCTAACTAGGAAGCGAGCGAGCTAGATCGCCGTTTCTCGTTTTATCCGCTCTCGACACCTTCGCTCGTCCAACGTTACCAAGTTTAGCGCGTACGAGCAATCTCACGCGGGTGTTGAAGCACGTTTCTTCTAACCAGTTACCAACGACCTATGATTATCATAAAATTTTATGCACGACCGTATAGCCTATAAAGAACGGTGTAAATTGTCGTAGAGACGATTGTTTATAGCAAGGATGTTACAACTACCGTTAACCGTTCGAAAATGGCAGAAATTAGCGTATTGTCGCGTAACGATGATTTCATTAGCCGAGGAGGTTTTCCTCGTCGGAAGGTAGGTCATGTCAGATGAAATACCGACACGAGCATCGTGATCGGTGTCTGAAAATATAACAGCCGAGAAACTAACGGCTATATCGAGAGCTGTGATCATCGAATCAACGATTAAATCCTTCTTCGTCCGAGAACTGTCGTTCCTCAACTCGTTTGTCCTCGACTCGCAACATAACGAAATTGCCCGCCGCTTCGCGTCACGGTGTTCACGATTCGCTGCGAGAAACGTAGGGAAAAGTTTCGATTTTTCGCACAGAGTCGCGACGGTCATTCGCGCTTGCGACCAATCGCTTGTCCGTTCGGTTTACTTCGGAAAATTTCGCATCGGTGCAATCGTCCTGCCTTTAATAACGCACGATCCGAGGAGAGATTCGCGGCAGAAACCACGAGAAGCAAGTGCACGTAGAATTGCTCAATTACCCGACGCAGTAATTCCACTTCGACCAGAACGTAGAAATAAGTCGCCGATGGAACGTGGCGGGTTTACCTTTGTAAATTGGCACAAAAAGACCGAACCACGCGATCGCGACGACAGCCGACTCGATTTCTTTTTCTCCTTCCTTTTCTTTACGGCACAAGAGATCGGCTACCGTAGAATTAAGGTGTTCTCCCGCGGTGAATCAGTGCTTCGACTCGAAGCATACTTTCGACCGGAGTCTTAATTTTTCTTTTAAACGAATCCCTCTAATTGGAACTACCAGCGGGTCCTTCCAAATTCTTTCTCTCTCTCTCGCCTCTCTCTCGCCTCTATCGTTATCTACTTCGGGGACATACCGACGAATTCACGTTCCTACACCGTCCTTTCGACGTTATCTTGCCGTTCCGTATTATATACCGCTGTCACATTTTCATTAACCGCGCGCCTATTTACTCTCGAACGAATTACAGCAGCAAACAAAGAAGCTTTGCACTTTGCATTAACGCGTGGCGATCTCGTAGAATCATAGTGGAGACTTCGCGACGGATAACAGCTGCGTGTTTCCGATTAATGCATCTGGCGATCCCTGCGCAGATTTGGCCATGTAGATCCGCGGTTCCCGCGAACCAGACAGAGCAGCCTTTTTGTTCGAAGCTGGTAGCTGGTTGCTTTTCAGCCGATCAAGATTCTCACCGACTTTGCTCATCTCCAAAATTTACGCTCGTTAATCAACGCCCCGAACGGAATTTTAATCTCTCGCGCTCGTCCTCTTCGCGGAACTACGTTCGATCTATTTTCTCCTGCGTGCTTGTACCCTCCGTGTCTCGTACTCTGGCCGAAGAGCTTCTGTCTGACGCGTAGACGATGTATGCAACTTTGGTGAGACGCGAGGCCTTTTATCGCTCGACGATTACTTCCGAAGGATGTTAGGGAATAATATTGTTGTATTCGAGCGTTGGCAGACTGACGGCTGACCCACTTCGCGTTGGCCAACCATGGAAATATCGCTCTCGTCAAGATAACTGTCTTCAAGGATCGCAGGCTCGAGCAAAATTCATTATCACGTACGGATGGATATTCTTATCGTTGTTCGGTGGTTTTCTAGAAAATCTCGAGCCGTGAAAGACAGAGAAAGAAACGAGACGATTTATTAGTACGTTAGACGTGTTTCCTTTTAGCGATTTTTTGTTGCAGCGATGCCGGCGAAAGAATCCTCTCCGTTGATTAACACCGTGCGCGTGGAGCAGGTCGGTGACTCAGGTTCGACAAAAAGGGGAACTGCGGTATCGTTGAGCGAACTCGCGGTATCGATTTCGCGCAAGACTGCGGCAATAAAGAGTGGCGCCCAGCAGCCGTGGTATCTCCGAGGTCATACCTGCGAACGCCAGGTCGAGAATTTTGACGCGGATAAAAGTGGTTTGCGGTCGGTTGCCGCCCGTACTGCCAAGGTCGATCTAATCTTGGCTCCCATAGGTCAGAGGAACTGCATTTCATCTCGGCTCGTCTCTTAATAACGAGTCAGCCAGCGAGGAAAGTGCAACGAATTCAAAATAGTTCTGGGAAGCGAACTGCGCGTCGGAGGACTCGAACGAGAAGCACTCGGGCTCCGAGTAGCAAGGGTCGAAAGCGTCATCGACGAGAGGCCGAACCGAAATAGAGATATCTGGCACCTATTCGAGCTGCCTCGCGAGCTTTATTGCCAAGGACGAGAGTCGCGAAAGGATATTTCAAGGCGAATCGTCGTAATCATCCTCTGCGCCGATGCGCTTTGTGAAAGTCGATCGACGAGTCACTGACGTGGAACGGAGACCGTTAAACGATCTGCCGTGTTTCGGTGTCTAGAGGGGAGAGGAAGAGGACGCGCCTTCCACGTTGTCTGCTTTCCTCCTTCCTTTCGATTTTCGAGACGTTCGTAAAAGAGAATAAAACCGAGCGTGACGCTGACTGGAGGAAGCCGGTGGCGCGAACAGAGGCTACGATCCGAGAGGTAGAGCGTCGATAAGGATTCTCTCGCGTGCAACGGTGAGCAGGCGCGATCGTGCTCCGTAAAATCGAGCCACGATCTTAATCTTCGTCGACAAGGTCGATACCGAGGAACCCGAGCAGGCTTTACGACTTCCAGTTTCGTCGGCATGGAAGGATCTTGCGAACTCGTTTCAGGAATTTCGCGAAGGCCGACGATGCGAACTGAACGCGAATCATTTTACTCGAATCATCGATTCACGAATTTCACCGTTTCCCGTTTGCTAAGGATTCACAGTCACGCGCGAACGCAATCAAGGTCGACCACGAGGCAAACTTGATCCGATGATCGGCAAATACCCTATCCCGTATAATCAGATGGACCAGACAACGTTCGTAAATCTGTTTCGCTATCCGAGAACAGTAATTGCCCGTCCATTTATTAGCATTTAGCATATCCCGACACGGCTCGCCTACCGATTCGCGTTCTCTTCGTTCGATTCGACGTTCGTACCGAGCGTTAGATTCTCGCGAATGCAATTTCTTTCGCGTCTGTCGCAGACGAAACGAGATCGTGCCCCCGTTCGTTCTTAAAACGCGGGAAAGGAGAGATTTGCGAAAGATTCTCGAGACTGACCGTATTAGTAACGTCTGCCTGCATGTCCGTGTCTTCGTCGACTCCAGCCTTGATGAGATCCTCCTCCTTCTCGTTGTCCGAAGTATTCAGATACTCGTCGTAATCCTGCTCGAGACTCTTGGTCTTCGGCTGAGTATCGTCGATCTTGGAGCTGGCTTTGTTCGCTGGCTGATCGAAGCTCTTCGTCACGGGGCTGCTGGCGTTCTTCGACGATTTACGCTCGACCAACGAACTCGACAGTCTACCGGGTAAATTGTCGTCGAACTTCCTCGGAGACCGATGACCAGAAGCGGCGTTAACGTAGGGAAGGCCGGCGATCTTCCCACGATCGCGATCCAGCGGCCTGCTGAGATTCTTCGGCTCGTATCTGAAATTCCCGAAACCGTCGCTCTTCGCGTATCTGTCCATCTCGATGTTTCTGTAGTCTCTCTTGACCGTGAGGAGTCTCTCTTGACCGGGAGTCGTTGGATCATCGGACGTCAACCTTCTGATGATGTCGTCGTAAGTTTTCAGCGGAGGTTTCTTCTCGCTCCTGTAGAAATCGTTGTCGAGCTCGTCTTCGTCCAGGTCCTCGTCCTCCGTCTCCTTCGAGGCGTCGTCCTCGTCGTTTTCCGCGTCGTCGAATTCGTCCACGGGATACTCGTAATCCTCGAAGCTGTCGATCCTCCTCCTGTCGCCCTTGGAGTGGGAGAGCTTGGACTCGCTCAAGTTCGTTCTCCTCCAGTCGTCCAATCTCCTCGATGGTTCCGAGGAGTCGCCGGAGCGATGTCTCTTCTTACCGTCGAGGCGCCAGTCGTGTCTAAAGATACCGAGCCTGTGTTTCCTCCCGTTTTTCCACCAAGGACGATGCCCGTCGTGGCTGTTCTCGTTGTACGGCCGCGGTTTCTCGTAATCGAACCCGTCTTCGGCCGAGTCGTAGTCCCAGGCGCGATTTCTCGGATAGTCGAGCCTGCGGTGGGTCCTCTCGGATCTCATTCTGTAGCTTCGGCCGGCGTACCGAGGAGAACCTCTGCGTTTCTGTTCGTCCTCCTCGTACCAGCCGGTTCCGCGATAACCGCCTCGATGATACCTAGTCGGGTAACGCGGTTCGAACATCCGGCTGTGAACGGCGATCCTCGATGTCCGAGGATAGGATCTCTCGTAATAGGGGCGAGCATCGTAATCATCGTCCTCCTCGTCCTCTTGATCCTCTCGATCGGCCAACGAGCCGTCCTCGTAGTCGAGTTCCTGCGACCAAGGCGATGATCGTTTGTCGGCCAGGTCATGACGATTTCTCCTCCCATTGAACGACTCGTGTCTGTGCCTGTGTCTGTGCCTGTCGTCGTTAGCAGTGTTTTCGTGGGGGCGGTGCCTAGCCTCGATCGCGAACAGACCGTATGCCATCAGAAGGATCACGAGTAACAGCAGCCTCCTGTCGCGCGTCATTTCGTCTTCGGAACCGTATTCCTCGCAGCACCTTACATTATCCTAGCGACACGCGATCCTCGCGATTCTCACGATCGCGATTCCGAGCTTGGCCTGTTCGTCGCTGGGAAACCACACGGCTCGTTCGGTTCAACGATGCATCGCGATCAAAGCGCAGTTGCACTTGGTCTCACTGAGATCCGCGAGCGACCGGTGACCCGATCGAGACATTAATGATCGGCCGTGTTTCGCTGGCAACGGCAGCGCGGTTGGATCGCCAAAGGCGGTTATTAGTGTCCGAGCTTGGTGAATTAACGTAACGGTGATGGGATCCACTGTCGAACCACGTGGTAGAAATCGCGCGTGACCCGAGGAAACAGGGAATATCGAAACGTCCCGTACGACGCTTGCTTTTGGCCGCGTTCCAGTTCGCTCGATTCCGCTCGATTCCGCTCGATTCCGCCACACAATGTCCTCCCAATGGAAAACCTTGTACGATTCCCGACGCAGCGATCCCGCTCACGTCTCGCGCCTTCTTGCTTCCAATATCGTCCGCGCGTCCATCGCGCGTTTGCTATCTTTCCTGTCACTCGTTCGCGACGATTCGATCCGGCTGCTCGAGCGTCCAAACGCCCGATTCGACTTCGATCTACGATCGAATCGACGTGACTACCGTTTTCGTTCCCGACGCTCACTTTCCTCGAGAACGATCGAAACGCGCGCACGTCCGATACCGGCACACTGCTCGCTCGAGTCCAACTACACGGAGATTACACCGAATCGTATCGCGGACCGAATGTCGCGGGCGACTGAGGCCAGCCTCTCCGGCCGTCGGCTTGAGAGATCGCGGAACGCAGTGCGCATGCGTGCGGGCGATATTCGTCTCCCTCTCCCGCCCCCTCCGTCACCCTCGGCCGCCGACTTTTCTGCGTCCCCTTCGTCCCTTACCTGTGTGCTCTTGTGTGCCACCGCAACAACCGTGCACACGTTGTTTCACGGACTCCCAGTGGACGCGGTATACCTTGGATCCGCTACGTTCGATCGATCGCTACGCTGCGAAAATTTCACACCGAACCGACACCGCTCGAAACTTTCGCTTTTCCTCGCCAAGTTTCGCCTGCTTCTCTTTTGCGCGTTATCGCTGCCTGTTTCAGTTTCTCTTCCACCACGTGGACGCAGCATCTCCGCTTTCGGCGACGTTTTACGCCATCAACGCGTCGACGGGATTTACCCTCTATATCGATTATTAGTTATTTATCTTTGCCGGTCCAGGCTATGCCAGCGCGCGTCGATATCGTCGAGAATCAAAGATCCACGAATCGTCCTTGCGTATCGTCGGACGAATCGCACGTTGCATCGACTCGCGAGATCGCAACTCGATCGAACCGTACGCGCGTCGGTACGCGCGTTTACATGTACGCGTATCGGCGCGCGCGCGCGCGCGTTTTCCTTTATCTGGCCGTACGCAGCCATGGCAATCGGTACACGTGTTTCTGTCACGGTTCGCAACCGATTCGTGTAGCGTCCCGATTTTACGATCGTCCGCAGAGATCGACACCAGCGACTGGCCACCCTTTTCGTTTCCCATTCACTTTCGCGTCGCCATTCAGAGATTCCGAGAGGATTCGGTGTCCGGCGGTGCCTCGAAATCCGGTCGAGAGGCTGGGGCGAGAACGAGAGGTCGATAGAATCGCGATGCCTGGCTTACTACAACCGGTACAACGAGGACTGGTTTTTCGTCGCGTACGGAGGTCGTCTGACGTTTTTTATCGCCCTTTTAAGCCGGCCGCTATACGCACCACGATAAATAAACACGGTAGCCCTTTTCGACGGCTTCCGCTCCGATTCGATCGTCGGATAGAGGCGCCCGTGCGCGACCTATCGCCAAGATGCATCGGTCCTTTCCCATTCGAGCCAGAGAACGAAAAAAGGAGTCCATTCGGACGCTGCCAGTCGCCTCGTATCCAATGCCATTCTTCTCGTTCAAGTATCATATCCGTCGATTATCGACACGTCGCGTCGCGTCTTCGACTTCCAATTCGATCTTTCCATCGCGATGTCTTTTTCTCGCGTGTCCGCGCTCCGTCGTTCGAAGCGTTTCGTCTGTCCTCGAGATCGCTGCCTCGTTCACGCACGAGATTACATCGCACGTATATAAGAGGCTACAGTCAGACCGCACGACACTGCAGCAAATTGTACGTGAAAATGCAGCAGCCGCTTAATCGGTTCAGATTTGCGGGATCGCCTTACCGATATTAATTCGTCGTCGTTTGTCAGAATCGCGCGTACGGCGGAGCGGCGTTGCAAAAACGACGATTAAATTGCATCCTAGTCGGAGATTTGGAGCGGTGGCCGTACGGAACGCGTGTAATCAGCCTGCCAGATAAATGATCCGAGGTGCCAGGTGAGAGGGACGAGTAGACGAATAAATGGCGCTCCGGCTTCGACTCTGTAAGACACTCCCGTGGAATGCAGTCGTTCGGACGCGGCGTACCAAGAAAATTTAAGAGCCGCGACTCGCCGCTTGTGTCGCTAACAAATTCCCCGTGTTCTCGGTATGCATTTTTCGCGCAGGTATTAGCGATTGCCTGTAGTGGCCAGCCGTCAACGACAGGCATCCAGAGTCGCTTCGAGTTCGCGCGATCGAATCTCGTCCTCTGTCGTCTTTCTATTTCCGAACTCGACCAGGTCGCAACGATCGCGACAAAAGACACAAGCCGCTTTAGAGAACGGCCGCTTCCGCGGAATACCCTCAAAATTTTCGTGGGCACGAAGCGGAATTAGTCACGCGGATTTAGCCACGGCTCTCGTGCCAACAGGCCACACCGAACGCATCGCATGCACCGAGAGCACGGAGAGCACACGAGACCTGTTCGACGCTCGACATCGTTTCTCGCCGATTTAGAATCGAAGTAGTATTTGGCGGAATTGTCGTGTACGCGATCGTCGTTCGTTTATCGCGTCTTTAACGATAATTGAGAACAGGAAACGACTCAGATTACACGAACCTACGAGAAAACCGGGCAGAGATCGGCGTGTAGCGTGTCGGGACACGCCGCTTTCGATCTAAAAAGTTTTGCCCAGGTTCAGGAGGTTATCTCGGCAGATTATGCTTGTAGGTCACATTGTTACTCGGTGGAATGGTGGTTCGCATCGTCGGTTCTCTCTGTCAAACGCGTCTCGCTGTTTTTCTCTTGGAATTCGTTACGAGTTACGTAACGTTTCATGCCAACGATCGGCCAAAAAGCCTAAACCAGGCGGCAGCTCGCGAAGCGTGCAAATCGCATTTTCGTTGGCGATTCACGAACGCGTCCGTGGTGAATCTCGTTTCGTACGGACGGTGTGTACCTGTGGATCGTGTACGCGAAGAACGGTGGAAGAACGGGACGAGAAGGAGAACTCCGTGTGGCAGACTCCGATCGCGATAAATGGAATTCCTTACCTCCATTTCCGAAGACCCCTCTCGATGGGGCAACCCTTGACATCTCGCAACCCAACTACGCCTCCTACGCCACTCCTCTCCTTCTCGTTTTCTTTCACCGCGTTACCTTGGCACCGAACGTTGCCACGAAAAAATCTCGCTCGGAATTCGAATGCGTCGATATCATAGACGTTCGCGTCACGTTATGGACAACGAAGTTCCTCCGTTATTACTCCAATCAAATCTAACGTTAACGATCGATCGGATAAACGGAGCCGCGGTTCGATCGCCAACTCGCTTACGAGAACGAATGGGAAATAATCGAAAGGTAAACAGATGTGATTAAACGAGGGACTCGACTCTGCGACTTGCATCGTTCGTGTCAAATGGTAGGGTAAACACGAGTCCGAGGAATGTTCGGTCGGTAACGGGCTCTCCGTCTGTTTGACCAGCGATACCTTCAATTTAATATGTAATTAAGTGCTTGACGCAACGACTAATTTCATGGATCTCGAGATGTAAGAGGTCGTTCGTAATATCTCTCGACTTGATCTCAAACGACCTCTGCCAGTCGCGAGAATCTGTTCCACTAAAAAAAAAAAAAAAAAAAAAAAAAAAGGAAGGAACGTTCCGTAGCTGCATAATTTCGATCTCTAGGGGTCGATTTCTATCGCATCGATGGAGAATAGGCCGAACATGGTGGGTTGTAAACGTAGCGCAGTATTCCATGACACGCGTCGCGTGAGCAATCATCGATTCACGGGATTACGAACGGACCACCCGCTTTGGAAACTGGCTGCTAGTTTCCGTCGCCTCTCGGCAGATGGACACAAAGAGCACTAGGCGTTCGAAATGATCTATCAAGATCCGGAAATGATGCGGGAGTTTGTAAGAAAATTCGATGGAGAGAGTCGATCAATTTTGCACGTGGTTTTATTGTTTCGTTATCAAACGCGGTGCACCGACACCGTATTACGCACTCGCATTCCTTTGGTTTACAGATGTACACGTTACAGCTTACGTAAACTCTAATACCGTATTTTTTTTTTTTTTTTTATATATATATATATATTTTGTTCTGCATCTTTGATCTGCACCTATGTCTGAGATATGTTAAAGGCAGGTACAGGAGATACGTCGGTGAACACTAAAGAGGTATGATATAACACACTACGAGTAAGTTTCGCGCCTTTGACGCGGTATTTTAGAAAAAAAGCGCGTCTCCGAGGTGTAAATGGTGCAAATACGTTGTGATAAGCGCGCCAGGCGTTTAGAACGCGTTTACTTATCACGGCACCGGTACGTCGTTCGCGTGGAAATCAACTGGATGCGTTCGAGAGATCTTCGTTAAATCTTTTACTAGATCAATTTCATTTGAATTACGTACTAGCAAAGTCGAGCGTAAAATCCAACTATCGAAACGTGTTTCTGGTATGTTATATCTTACTCTATGTTAGAGGTTTACTCGAAGAATCGAAATACGTCGCGTTCTATCATAGAAATCTACAAAACGTGCCGATATGACAAACAGAAATAGCCATCTTTGAGAAACGAAGAAAGAAAAGAGCACGATGTTCAAGTATCGTAAAGCAAGGATATTTCGTCATGGCCAACAGGAATATCGGTATTCCTAAGAAAGCTCCCTTAAAATACTTAGAAAAAATGTTTGCGAATAAGCTTACACGCTAAAAAGTACAATGTTCACGACCGAGACTCTAACGAGAACATTCGACCGTTACATATCAAGACTGTTTTTTTTTTTTATTATTATTTAAATTCTGACGATCTTCGATCGCAATTCGATTTCGTTCCGTCAGTCTCGCGCTTCTTTCCTTCGTCGAAGAGAATTCTACGGCGATGGAAGAAGACGCGAGACTCTTCCATCCTTGAATTTCCTCGAGTGCATGCGAAACGCGACGAGAATTGTTCAAACTGCTCACAATATCGTCGATAGAAGACCAGTCAGAAGAGTAACCGCGAGCGTGATCGAAGCTACCCTAACGCTCGATGCTCCTGACAAACGAAGCTCCTTCATCAAGTCTTGCGGCACGTCGATGAACACCTTTTCCACGCCGATATCTCGTACCAGCGTCGACAACTTCTCCGCGTCGACCTTGTCGCCCTCGCTCGACCAAACGGTTAGAGTCACGTTGCTCGCGTAGGAGCTATTCTCCATCAGCGTCTTCATCACCTTGATACTGTTCGCGGCTAGACCGGCTCTTACTGGATAAGTTATCGGCTGAGTAACCTTCTGTTCTTTCAGAATGTTGATCATACTCTGGATCTGTTGCTCCGTGTATTGGCCTTCGGTGACGTTGTCCTTAGTACCGTACCTGAAACGCGAACCGATAAAGTCTCGAAATATTACCAACTTTTATGTCCGTGGTCGGTGACTATCGTTCTTACCTGGTGGTCCAGCCGACCGACAGCGTGTACTCTGGAAACGCGACGGCTTGACCTAGGAAGGCTTTTGCATCGACCTCTGTGGTGGTCGCGTTCACTGGTCCAGGCAGTATATCCGCGTTGAGAAACACGGGGAACTTAGTCTAAGAACGAAGAGAAACCAAGCGGTTAGAACGAAAGCGGAGCAGATATTGGTAACGGAAGGCTACAGACGCTTAGGATCGTGAGAAACGCGTGGCCATCGGTAATCGAGGCAAAAATAACCCTCGAGTTCTGCAATGTATCGTTTGACAGAGGCGACCGGTGAAACGAGGCACGAAGGACTTTGCAAAGATGCACCCAGCCGATCTATAAATACGCGAACGGGATACGTACGTTATTGCGAACTTTCTCCAAGATAAGTCTGCTCCCGTTGAAGGCCTCGATGCTCTTGAAGTCCAGCTTGATGCCCTTGGTAACGTTCTTCTGGATCACGGTGCTGAGGAAATCCTCTAGCGACAAGTCGCTCTCATTCGCCGGCGGATGTGCCATTATCGGCATCATCGTGGTATTATTGGCCGTACCGTTCAGTTTGCCCAACGTAACGTCGGCCTCCAGCATCATGATGTCGCCTTTAAACAGGAGAGCCAAGTTAACAAAGGTACGCACGTATACCGGTACGAGTGGGAAAGAGAAGGAGAACGAGGAAGGGCAAAGAGGGAGTAAGGAGGGAGGCAACAGTGGTACATCTGAGAAGCGCGAACAGCAATTGCGCCGTGAGAAGGGAAAGAGAAGGAGAGGTAGAGGGAGATGCGGCGGTAGCGAGAAGGAGATGAAAAATCGGCTGGTTTCAGTACTCGCAGACACGTGCAACGAATATCGATCATGCCTAAAGAGGCTGCGAACCAACAGAATTCAAATTCCTGCGCCGGTATTAAGTACAGCTTTTTACACTCTTCGCGCTCGTGGACGCTGTGAAAAAGCACTTGAGCTCTTCTCGCCTTCCTGCCAGTCGCCTATTCGATCACGTACGAGTGTTTCGTTCGTAGAAACGCGCCACAGACTTCCGGTTGATTCTAGAAGGAAATGCACGTAGCCACCTTGACACATATTCCTGCAGGCCTCGTCGCGATCCTACATGTTCGCGGGTTTCTACGCTTTTCCTGGATATCGTTCGATTGATCGAGACGTAATTGCGACGACAGCGACGCACCCGGCGAAGCATCGCGGAGAAATCGTCGAACGACGTAAAACGATAAGGAGAAACAGGTTCGGCTTTCGTTCGTTCCGCTTTTGTCGCGGACGATGCGATCAATTACGGAATGGGAGGATCAAGGTCGTACGTATCCGGAGACTGACCTTCCTCTACTCTACGACCATTCGAACGTCGTCGCTTGCGTCCGAGTCTCATTGGCATTCTACGAGGGTGACTGGTTTGTTTCTCGAAAATCTTTCGCCGACGTGATCGCGAAGCCGATACCATCTTCCTGAATATTAATTAATACGAATTTTAAAACATCCGGTATCGGGCCGGAACGTGAATTTTGAAATATCACTTTGCTAAACGACCTTCGACCTCGTATCTTGGAACCGCCCGAAGCGTTTAATCCCGATAATTGGTTGACGCGGCTGACGGCGTTGCGAGCGTGACCACCGTTACGATATCACGATTCGAAAAATATGATTCGATGCCGTACTTTGAAAAGAATCGTTGACTGATAAGGCGTGACAAGCGATCGCGAATCTCCTGGGAAATGAATTTTTCATCGGGATTGCAAGCTCCGATTATTACCGCGTTCTTTGAAATCTGACCCCTCGTACGCACGCGACGCGATTCATTTCTCGCGGGGCAGCTCGTTAAAAAAAAAAAAAAGAAGAAAAAGAAAAAACCGTTTATCATCGGCGGAACATTGGAAATTCAACGCTGAACGTTAAACGCGGTTTAAGTTTCTCGGTTTCTTGTCGACCACGCGCGATCCAAGTATCGTTCGGCGCGCCATTCGCCTGGCACTAAGGACGACAGACTGTGACAGTTTGGAGTGGCGCGTCTCGATACCGTGGATCTGCAATATCTTCGCAAAGCTGGTCGACACAAAAGGAATCGAACAAGTTCTATTTGGATTATTAACGTCGTCTCAACTATTTCGCCAGCGAGATCCCGAACAGATTGCCGAGCGGACCGCTTCAATTACGCGATCGACGTACCTGATTCAAGTGCGTTCTTGAGTTTCTCCTTGCTGTTGACGGCATGTTCCCAGACGATCTTGGTGAGATTGCCCTCGATGTTTGGAAAGAAGGTGGCTACGTCTACGGAGACGTTGCTGGCGGACATGGCAGCCTCTGAAACAGGCAAACGTCGCGTCTAGATAAAGAGGCGAACTGATCTCGACCTTCCGCATTAATATTCTCGAGGCCTCTCGACCTTTGACCCAATATTCGATGGGGTCGTTTCATAATTGAGCGGATTGCGAATTCCTCGTGAACCAGCGGAGGGTAGGAAGATCCGGAGAGTTTCCAGGGGAGGGGCTGGATGACGGAGAATTTCGCCCTACTTTGCACATTGTATCCCGAGAGATCGATAATCTCATTCATTCGTTACCTTCTCCGCTATTGTGGAGGATTGTTTGCGCAACTACCAGGAAAAACAAAAAGAAGAAGCACGCAGCATCGCGGAATTTTCCTCCTCCGACCCACCGCTCTTTTTCTTCCGCTTCTTGTCCGTCGTTGGTTGTTCGTTTCGCGTTCCTACAGACGTCGTTCGTACGAAGATTCGAAACAAGCATCGTGCGTGAAGCTACGGAAATACGGCGATGCTTGGCAAATTTTGCTCGGGCAAATCGATACGCGACGAACTCCCGATACAATAGTTCCAACTGACCCGTTTCCGGTTCAGCAGATGTGTGCAGGCATGGTTCTACTCGTTGGTCGATCGACTACCGAGCCGCAAGGGACAACGGTTCGCTTTTTGCCACGTACGAAAAGGACCAGTGGAGATCGCGGCTACTGAAAATGGCCAGGTTATTCGTTGCGATATCGATAATATTGATATGGATATTGCGAAACGAATATAGGCAAAGGTAAGCGAGATGTTCGTTTGAAGAAAAATTGATCGACTTTGCCGAGAATTTCTTGGCAGCGCTATTTTCAGAGATCGAGCTAGATCTATATTCGTGCGCTGCGCTTTGCGCGTGAAAAGTATCATCGTAACGGTATGGCATTCGCGTGTAAGAAATAGCCAACGGAAAAAAGAAGAATATCCGATCGATCGGTCTTTTATTCGAGTTATAAATAATACAGAGAGCCCATGGTCGTGCGATTATGCGAGTATAATAGAAGGAGGAAGGGCAATCGTAACTAGCAATACCTACACGCTTTAAAATCCGCCTATCTCGTCTTCTGCATCCACGAGTCTGTTTGCACGGAATCGACCCGCAGCGTATTCTCGCCACGACGCTTCCGACTTCCGACCAAATTCAGATTCAGTTTCCGACCCACCGGTTCCGTACAAAGAAGGATGTGTCTACGAATCGGTCGTCGAGCAGCTTTACCAAGAAGAATGCAACACCGGCCCATTCTTTTCTCTCTAGAATGGCCGTCCGTTCCTTGAACCGGCAACCAGCACACGCCTAGAGTTCGAGGCGAGATTGACCTCGAACGACCACGAGTTACACCAACGACGCACTAATTGGCTGAACAATCGATCGTTTGTCTCCTAGAAGCACGGCGGTTCCTAATAATGTTTCATCCTTACGCAATATTCGTCTCCGACGATCGTATTATCTTCCTTCTTAGATAAAGGGAACGCGTATCTATGTTTCTGATTCGATCGTTCTCTGTACTTTGAACCGCGGTTACATAAACCTTTCACAGGTTTTAGCTTATTTTTTCACGGCTTTCAAGTGGTACGTCTCACCTTGTGCATATTAATCTTTAACAAATAGAGGACGGGGCTTTTATCGGGGATGAGTTATCGATCGGTCGTTATCGCTATTCGCGAATATACTTTCGAGTTTCGAGAGACTCGCACGATTACGTTCGTCTTTCGCCTAAGAGCCGGGAAAGAGGCGCCGATATACGACTTGTTCTTGCTCGATCCCCTTAAGTGAAAGCTGGTTTTACGCGGACCGGATAGTAGGCACAGCCCTCGGCTACTTTCCACGAGCTTAGACCGGAGTTTTGCAGGCGCACGAATTTCCGGCAGAATTTATCGCGATACAGGCTGGTATCGAATTCAGTCGGACGATTCTCCGTCACTCATAGGTGAATCGTGATCGAGCTAGCTCGAGTCCGATTTCCATTCGCAGTTAAACCGTCGGAAATTCTAATTTCCACGTTAAGCGCCGCTCGGATTTCAGCGAAAATCAAGGTCTCGATCGTTCGCCATAGATAATCACGACGCGCTTCCCACGTTTCCGTATGGTTATAGCGGATATCACTTCGAATCACCGATGTGTTTGCCATGTAGGGTGGCATACTATAGATAGTATAGGCAAACATACAAGCTACTTTAAATATCGACTGTGCTTAAACGTTTATTTGATAGACGTGCGATGAAACGTCACCGATGCAGGCTCAACACGTCCGGCTAAACTTCCAAACTAGTCTGTAGAATTTTCCAGAGAGTTGGAACGCGGATCCGATGAAAAATCTTCGTACGAAGTTTCGCCGGCATTGACGCGTCGTAAAGCCCGAACCAAGCTTTAAAGAGGCGTCTGTTACCCTGCCGATGACAAAGTAGTCTTGATACGATAATAACGCGATAAATTATACCGTGATCTATTTTCTACGATGCGATACCATACAGGATTGTTGGTGTCGCGCGATACGCCGTCAGGACAGGACAAAATTCCAAATGTCACGCCCTGTCCACTTTAAGCCCGGTCTTATCGTCAATTTGTCACATAACCGAGAGTTTCTGCCTCTTGATAAGACGCTCGATTCTTAATCCGATTCCTGCGAAGCGTACGTTTCCGTAAGTCGATAACAACAAGTCGGTTGAACGTTGTGTCAGCCGTATTGCGAAACTTGCCCGAGTTTCTAGGATTCTCCGTCGCACAATCCTATTCCTCGTAATCGACGCGCACCTACGTCGCACGAGCTGTTCAAGCGATACAAGGAATACAGGCATCGAAAGGCAAATTGTCCGCGCGAAACGTCCACTCGCGAATGCCATATACGAAATCTTCGTCCAATACTTTTCACCGTTTGAACGAGGGCTTTCGTTCGACCGCGACAGACTCGAGAGATTTCCTTCTACACCCGAACGACCTTCTTTTCTCGCGCAATAAAATCTCTGCCGAATAATCCATACCTCGTGCATGAACGAGGATCGAAGGGTCGGTGGAAAATTCATCGCGCGATCAAACCCAAGTCGAACTTGTCTGACGATCGTATAACGTAACGAGATTAAGCACGGGACCTTTCCGCGAGCAAATATCTCGTGTATACGCTCGTTTCTTTTTCATATACCTAAGCATCTACGTTTGATATTCCGTCAAGAATTACGATCGACACGGTACGAGGTTCGCAATAAATCGAGCGAGCTCGTCCGTACGAAACGTTCGAACTCATTTTGTTCGCGTTCCATTGTGAAACTGTTCTCAATGTGATCCGGATTTCATTGTAATCTCCGTAGCTACAAAGGACGACGTTATATCGTATACTTCTTTCGCGTTCTTATCTACCGGCATTTCGCCGAAAATCACTAAACCTACGTTCGAAATGACAAGGCGGATCTAATCGCTCGATATCTCGTTACTACCCGTAACCACGTGACGACAGTTTCATCATGATCAAATATTTTTACACCTTATTCTATTTATCGTGGCGAAATTGGAACACGGCTTTCAAGACTGATAATACCACCGAGAGTTACACGATATGAGTCACCTTCCTCGACTTGTGCGTAGATAAGAAAGCACTTACCGAACGCCTCCATCTACCTCGGTAAACACGTTGTACGCCTTACGTGAACGAATTCGGGTTGCGAGGAATCGCGACGCGATGTCGCTGTTGGCGATTGCCGTTACAATTAACGAATTACAATTAACGAAATAAAAAAAGGCTACGAAGAAACTCGAATCGATCTCGTCGATCTTCTCCTGTTCGTTTAAAGTCGCACCATCTTTCATTGCTCGCGTCTTTCTCGTTCTATTCGTTATTTCTAGTACGTTGCCTGGCGATCGTCCAGTTCGCGCGGACAACTTTCTCTCAGTGTGTACCTAGTTTTTGTAAATTTCTACTCTAGAATGGAAACAAGTACGACCGAGTACGACGTGTCGTTGTAGACAGAGAGAGAGAGAGAGAGAGAGAGAGAGAGAATCGTTTGACACGGTGACATTCAATTTTCAAGAATATCCATGTTTTTCGCAATGAACGTCACGCGGCTTCTTCCTCTGTATTTCTCCTGTCGACAAGGTCTCTAATAATATTTACGGCAAACGATAGGCGGTCAAGCTGACGCGTTCTATAGCCTGTTTATAAATGACAGTAGCTCGTTAATTAGTCGGCTAACGGGTGCTCCTTGTTTATCCTTGTTAAATAGAAAATCTCGCGTATCGATCGCAGACCAAGTCGATTAGCCTAATTAGAACTATTAATACGTTGGTAATGGTGCACAGTCGTGCGAAGGATTAATTTTTCTCCGCTAATTGTTTGCGTGTCCCTTTCGGTCGCTTCTACGCCCCTATATATATATATATATATATATATATATATATATATATATATATATATATATATATAATTATCCAGGGAATTCCGCAGACGCGCCCCTTTGTGTTCGCGTGAATGTGCTCGAACGTCGTTCCAATTTCTTAATATACTCGCAAATTATAACGACGCAATTAATGAATATAATAGCGGAGTTACGAAAATTTGACGCACGCCACGCAACATTTTGAGAGCTGCGGTCGTCGGCCAGAGATTTGGTCGAAACGATCACGGAAATCTTTCTTCGATAATTTCCTTTCTTCCGCTTTCCTCGACCAAACCGCAAACGATACCGATCGTTGCAACGATAACTGGTTAGCGTGCAACGCGCGCCGTAATTTCTAGAGAATGCCAGCCGTCTTTCGTCTCGCGAGCTTCAAGATCTCGAATCCACGGGATTGAATCAATCGACTCGAAACGGCTATTCCCTGACAGCGCGTGAACAACGATGGGCAAAAAGG
Organism: Bombus superbus; assembly: GCA_014737385.1. Taxonomy (NCBI): domain Eukaryota; kingdom Metazoa; phylum Arthropoda; class Insecta; order Hymenoptera; family Apidae; genus Bombus; species Bombus superbus. Next base: position 1,452,357 of record JACXIK010000011.1, on the reverse strand, counting down.
AGCGCTAAAAACAGCTTATTTACGTACTATTTTTGCGCGGCACGTTGCTTCGCATATTCAACGGAGCAACGGTAATCTATTTTTAAGAGGGGCCCGCGATACAAAGAACTCCGGTGCACGGTTAAAACACGCTGGAAAATGCCAGCACACCGGAGGAAAGCGAAGCAGAGACGAAGATCAAAAGCACGAGGAAAGTAGCCGAAGAAGACGATTTACGAGTACCAGAGAGAAAGAGAGAGAGAGAGAGAGAGAGGTGGGGGGAGGGGGAGGAGAAAGAGAGAGAAAACTGGGTTACGCCCAGCGGTATATGTTTGCATTTCGAAATTAATCGCGTTTCTCCTTCGGCCTGTACGCCACGATAGAGCGAGATATAAACGGCCGAGCTTTAAGAATCAATTGATCAATCTCGTTGTTCAGCGACCGTGCGAAATCGTCTGCTATTCTCACGCGACCGTTGCCAACGATTGATCAGCTCTGGTTGTCCTTTTGAAATACCGAAGGAATCGTCGGGATTTAAAGCGTTGCTTTCGGATAAAATCGATAGCGGGCAAAGACAGATTTCTACTCTCTTCCGACCGTCCTGGTCCGCCAAACAGACACGCAACTAACGTACTCTTGAATCTCTCTGCGTCTTTTTCGAGTTACGATCTGCGAACCGTGAACGGTCGAATGAACCGAGCGCTGGATTTTAATTGCACGAATTTGTGACACACTTCGAAACCCAATGCCCCTCGAGCACCGATATATTTTCCTTCGATTCTCGCGCTGAGTTCGATCGCGATCGAGCTAACGGTTCGTGACAGCGTCTGTACGACACCGTTAACAGCTTCGAGAATAATTTCGCGCGCGATTAATCGCGATTCGTCGTGAAGCCAGAGAGAATGGTGTAGGACTTACGGATCAATGCCAGGAACAGGAGACTGTTCGCCGTGGTCGTGATACTCTTCATGGTCCCTCGCGGTGAACACTGTACACGTTTCGAGAAAGAGGCGAAGCGAGATGATGATAGACGCGCGAACAGCGTGCGCTCGAGCGACGAACAGGCAGGCTACTTCGGAAAAGAAAGAGGGAGAGGGCAGAACCGGCGTGGCTCTGGTTGCTCAACGACACCCGGTCAACTCGGCAGCCTCGAAACGACTGACTGTCGTCCCGTTGCGTCGATCGATCCTCGAAATCCAACCGTACACAATACGGAGCCGCGTGCACGGAGCTGCCGTCGCGCCGCACCGCGTCACTACGCTCCACTCCGCTCCGTTCCGCTTCGCGCCGGCTCTCCTGGCCATATTTCGCGACGTACAGCACAGGACCCATGGCACGCACACGTGTACGTTACCTCACGGTCCCAGACAGTCGGTAAAACGTGGGGTGGTTAATAACAGACCGTGGGAAGGGGGAGCAGGTACAGGGGAAAGGGTTGCACTGTGTTCGTTCTTTCTTCTTTTCGATGCGTGAAAAGAGGCAGGACGCGTGGATCGAATTAGAAGCCGCTTCGCAGAAAGGAAGGATTCGCAACGCAATCGTTGTTTAGCGCATCGTGCGTTCATTGCCCATTTCCGGTACGCGATACGCATCTCCGTAAATTCAATTTCCGCGTTCCCGTGCCACCGAAAATGTTCACGGCTTTCGTTTCGCTTCGTCGCCCCCTATATGCGTCGACGTCGCTTCGTATCATAGATAACGAATGTCGTTAATCGTTTTTAGTTGCGAAGAATTGTTAAATCGAATTTAATTGCGAAGAATTTCCGATGACAGCGTTTGGACGAAACATCGCGTATAACGATGCACGCGTTTAGCAATATAGCGCGAGCTTTTCTTTTTTTTCAGTGTTTTCAGGTCGTTAAAAGAGAGACAGAGAGAGATTCGTACTGCTGTTAGCTTTTACAAGCTGCTCGTTAACGCCAGTAGTTTTCGGGGTAAATCTCAAACGATCCCGTTAACTCGACTCTTGTTCTCGACTGTTCGTGGCTCGATGAGCCGACGCAGAAGGAAAACGGAGCAAGAAGAAGCGCAGATATTCATCGGGTGGCTGAGGCAGAGCTTACGAAACCAGGTGGCGTGTTATCAGAGAATTGTTCGAATAACGCAATTGATAGCCGACTCGATATCCGTCGATTGTGGCACGCTAGATAACCCAAGCATCTGTACAAACGGTACATATTTTTGCGAATCGCAGCGCTGGCTTTGGCTCGTAAAGCGGAAGCGAAATTTTATCTGACCGCGACGCGATACACCTACTCCGGAATGATACTGTTCTAGCGGCGTTCCAGATTCGAATAATCGATAATCCCCGATTAATTGTTCGTCCTGTCGGAAGGTTCGTTTTTCGGCTTGGACGATCACGTTCACCTGGAAACTTCTATGCACCGGGTCAAAGCGAAGCGATTGCGAAGACGCGCGCATCTCGTCGGTGACACGGTATCGCTTCGGTTCTTATCGCAAAAATTTGCTTCGGGATATCGAGTGTTTTCGTCGTATTCCGATCGCGATTTCAGCGAAGAGAAACTGCGATGCCAAATGTTTTCTATTTGTTTCGTCCGCTCGTAGTACGTACGTACGTACGTTCGACGCATTGACTCGTACGCGTTTCTAAAGCGATCGCTCAATCTCGCGTATTGTTGATCGCCAGTGCACAAGAGGATCCAAGCAATTACAGCGAGCGCGAATCTGTCATTAGCATTCTAAAACGCAGCCGTCCAGAAATTGTTGCTTGACAAAAAATTTGTTACTCGACGCGACATGTGTTCGGTACACGAACCCTAAACGAAGCATAAATCCGACGACAGGGGTCGTTTCTCTGATCGGTCGAGGGTCGCAGGCTTGAAACATCTGTCGCGAGGGTTCGCGATTCGAGGGTAACCGTAGTGGCGTCAGTTTCGCAGAACCTTTCGCTTCGATTTCGCTACGTCTCGTAGCGCGGCTGAAAGGAAATTTACGAAACGACGAGTCATCGATACGGTTCGTACGATTCTTCGTTTGCCGCAGAGACAGGCGCGTTAACAAATTTACGCGTCATTCGAGTTGCCACGCTATCCACGGAAAAAAACTGACTCTTATCTTGCCGGTTGGATAATGAACGCGAGTTGAAGGACCGAACGTTCGATGGGTTCGATCGCATGTTTTCGATACACCGATCATGCCTCGTGAAAGATTAGTCGTCCGAAAATACGGCAACAGTCGCGTATAAATATTCCATCAAGTTTTCGCTAGGCGGATTTTTCACGACACCGCGAATACCTCGGACGACACCGATGGCAATTTGTCGAAATACCACGATCGATCAGTTTCCTGTCTGTCAATTTTTGTAAGGGTTAGTCGCTTGGCGGTTAAAAAAGGAAGAACGATAGCAGAAAAAGAAAGGGAACACGAAAAAGTGGAAGAAGAGAGCGTAATTGTCGCGTAGCCGCGCTGAAGAGGTCAGTCTCGTTAATAGGTTAATTTCTCGCGCGACCGTCACGCGATTTTTCCGGAAAGGCCGCGACATTTATTTAATCGTGATAATGGCGATCTGTTTGATACTTCCGAAAGTTTCGCCGCACGAAAGCGGCGGAACTGCGAGCATGGCTGGACGAAATAACCGACCAAAACTCTCGGGAAATTCGTTCTCTCTTGTTGCCCGTGCCCGTTTGCCAGAGAAGTGATACGCGTTGTCCCGCAAAATCTACGGTGTCATCGTGGTAGGCAAGAAGGAAAGAAAAAAAGGGGCGGAGAAGGACGAAACCACGAGCCGGTGAAAAGTTCATGAATGTTTAATCTCCTAAGTTCCCATGTGTCGTAATCTGCGGCAGGCGTTTCGAACGATATTTTTTCAGGACAGGAGACCCTATCACGAGCCTCGCAAGCGCTAGGTACGAACAGGCTCGTGCTGACGTCGTCTACGAATCGGCCATAACTCTCGGACTTGTCCTTGACTCGTTTCACGAGCGGGGAGACGCGGACCGCGCGAGCAAGGAAATGGAGATGCATCGGCGCATTCCAAATTTTCCAGGTCGACGCTGCCCGTTCGTGGGCGTGCGTGTGTACGTGTGTGGATGCGCGAACACTGGCGCGCACCCTATACTCAGGGCCGATGCTGTTGAGATACAATAGAAAAATGGGAGTTTCCCCGAGACAATGTGCAATACTCTCCTTTGTGGCGCGAATCGAAGGTTCTTCTCGGTTCTCCTTTCTCTCTCCTGTCCCTCGCTGAGCTATTCGTCTTTCTCTGTCTCCGTCTGCCTCGGATACTCATAGATAATCTCTTTAAAGTCGTCCGTAGGATTGAAACGGTACGGCAGACGTGACAATTAGGCGTTCCGGTGTCTGCTTATGCGTTCGTCGCTTCTTTCCGCCTAGGAGGAACGTTTCAGCGCTATGCCGTTCCAAGGGAATCAAGGAGAGACAGAGACGGCGCAGGAGTTCGCGACTCGAACACGGGAGCGCTCCTAATCGTGGATCGAAGCCGAGTCGTCTCACGAGCGAAGATTCCAGCGAAAGAAGCGTTTCGATGCAAAGACGGCAGAACGACGCTTCGTCGGTTATTGATTTTCAGCCGCTATCGCAAACACGAAGGAAAGAATGTCGCGAGAACTCTCCGATGCGATTAATTTCTTAATGGCAGTGGTAGTTTATTTCCATTCGATTAATCCTACGTAGCCGTTGAGTCTTACGTGACTCGCGTGGTTTGCTGTTCGCGATTAACGATTATATGCGATTATTCGCTCTTAATTCGCGCGTTTCAGTTTCATCGGCGCCCGCTGAATCATTTATTTTGCCATTTTATCGGATCGTATGATTATTCTCCGGCTGCGCGGTACTACGCTGCGCATCGTAAAACGCAATGTCGGACCTTCTATCACGCGCATCGTGTATCTATGAATCGCCTACCGTGTTGCGTTTTCTATCCTCCCTGGCTCTCGTATTCTGTCGAACCATCCACTCGCTAAGCCTGGTTCGATGGGATTTCGAAAACTCCTTGACGACGATTCGAAATCCACATTGATCGTATACTCGTGCTACTGAAATGCCAGATGTTACATATCGCTGATGGCAACGGGGAATGTTACGTAATCGTCGAAATCGATACAAAACGACGCATCTTTTACCAGCAGCTGGAAAGCAAGGCTGATGTGAGAGAATCGCCAGCCTCTCGGTCTTTCCAGCGACTCGAGAAATATTTCTCTCTACCAACGTAACGTCTTCTTTCTAGTAAGCAGTGGATTTTTAAAAATTTATCACGATGAATAATAGAATAGATTCTGCGAGCGAGGCTCGTAGCTATCGCGTTATCTTTTATCTAATCGCAGGCAAACATAGGCAGCTTTAATACATATGTAGAAGGGAATAAAAAATTCAATTAATGACTTTCTACGCTTAAAAGAGGAGACGAGCGTGTTGCTCGCTGTTATCAACGAACGATGCGTCTGCGCGCGTGATTACTCATCGATGATAAAGAAGTTAACACGACGAGTGTCGCAGATGCTCTTTTTATCCTTCGAAAAGGTTTTTGTATACATGCGCTTTGCGAAAATGAACGTAACGTTCAGATAATTAACACATGGTAGTAAAAGTATCGAGTTTTTATTAAAATACAATACAAAATCTGAAACGGCCAGAAACTTTGTCGTGGATTTCGTAATTACAGAATAGATTTACAACTAGAGACGATAATTGCACTTGATCGAGACGCGCTAATTTATGCTTCGTAAAATGTATTACGCTTGATCGGCATAAATCATTTGCTATCGGTGGCAATCTCAAAGGCAAGTAATAAACGAGTAGAAAACTTAACGCTTTTCTCCACGAGTTTGGCACAAGAATAGCTCTCGAAACGGCAGGAACATTGGTATTGGCGATAAAATTATTATTATTATTATCGTACGCTAATCAACGAATGTTAAGCTGCCCTCGGACCACACTAATATACCTATACATATATCGTCGATATTTCATGGTTCTCAACTAAAAGGATCAAGTATTGTTAATTAACGAGCCGCGCTTTTCTTGAAAACCTTGAAATATTATTGACGATATTATCGATTGTCTGAGGGCACCTTTAAACAACGGCCGCAAAAGTTTTTGGCACCTATTACTGTATTAACGTGACTCGTCGTCTCCATTCGTTTACTTATATTCACGAGCATGAACGACGCTTGTGATTCGGCGATTGCTTGTCATCGCGAATCATTCGTGTTACGAAGACCGAACTAATCGTACCTATTCGTATTTGATTCAAGTTCCAACAATAAAGGTTAATTAAAACATCGTTCACCACCTCTTCGCTTTCATCAGTCTTACGTTTGATTTTCGTTGAATAACATAAAGTCGTTGGATCGATCTAGCTGTCATTTTTTTTTTTACCACTGAACCGAGGTACAAACGTGCAACCCTTTGGTCTAAACAAGAGAAAATCACAAGGTTCCTTGGCTGATTGGTGATATGTACGAAGATATTTCAAAGACTCGTGACATACTACGTCTTACAAGAGATCTCTACGTCCTATTACGCGTAAGCCATTCCATAGGAATTCGATTCATTTGGTCTAAAATCCTAAATGTTTGGATCCAGTTAAAACGTTAATTCGCGCGATTGATACGACGTTGCGTTCAAATACTTTGACACTTTGTCGTAGTAGGAGAATCCTCCGATCGTTAGTCGCATCGACGTCACCCGTCGAACACGTTTAATCCTAGTCGATCGACTAGACCCATCGCTAGACGTTTCCTTTCCTCCGCTTTATTTTCTGTTCTGAAGCTTCGGCTGTAGATCCGTGTTGAAGCATTCGATCGAATTAGAGTATAATCTACGATCGTTTCTGACGTGTACATCGTCGCTTCCGTTGCTCTTATCCAAATAGATCAGCTCTGATTTGTTCGCCGAGGCCGTGGCTGTCTCTAGTTTGGAATTCTGCAAACATCGTCACGATCGTTACTCCCTTGTTAAAGCCGCGAACGATTCGAATTCGAGGTTTAATCGCAGGTTACCTTGTCGCCAGTCACCGAGTTCGCTCGTTGCTTGTTCAAGAGGTATAATATCGCGATCGTGAAGACTATAAGGGATCCCACGAGGACCATGATCGCGCCAACGTATACGAATACATTCGGCAGCGATAGGAGCTTTTTTAGCTCGTCGACGAACTTGTCAGTGGCCTCGACTTCCAACGCGAACCACATCACTGGGAAATAAACGGTCGGCACGGATCTGAAAAGTCTGAATGGAAGTGTATGATGAACGTCTGTCGTCTTGTTGGGTCTATCTTGTCGTTTATTTTGTTCGCTGTTCGGTCTAAACGTTAGCGGCACGAGAATCGAACGCTCGCTCTGATTGTTTAATTATTGGAAACGTACTTACGACACAGAATATAACGGTTCTAGCAGCACGTTGATCTGCAACTTAGCAGATACTTTCAAAGGAATGCCCGTTTTCTGAAAAAAAATCCATTTGATCATTCGCCACTGATACGCGCAGATTGGAAACGTGTTATTCCGAATCTTTCGACACGACGGTTGCCGCGATCGTTTCGATCTAACGATAAAGAACGATCGAATGTAAATAGGTGATCTAATAACAGTAACGGCGATTGCCACGTCGTGGACGATAAACGACGATAATGATGAAGTATCTGTGATACAGCGAATATCGACGTGTCGCGTGGCATCGTACGTAGGGAACTCGTACCGAGGTCGTTGCACGTGTTGCAACGTTCTCTGCGAGGTCGAGTACGTGAACAGAATTTCAGTCGATGGCAACATGCAAGGCGATAAAATAGGAAATAGCACGGTGGTGGGGTGATTCTAAAAACTCGAAGATGGTCGAGCTCTCGTTGAACGTATTTACCGGCTCGAGCGTGATGAAGAAGTCATGTTCCTCGTCGGGATTGAGTCCGGTGACTTGTTCTTTGAGACTAGGGTCGGCTCTGTTGAAATGAGGTAAGCTGGCAAACACAGGAGCGCCATAACGACAGGCGCTTACGTTCAGTAGACCAGCGGGAGTGCATTTTCCGTTACAAAAGCAGTTTCCTATGTTTACTACGTCTGGATCTTCTTCCGGAGCGTTTGTGGCCTCTGCCGAGTGTTCGGCCTCGAAAAAGTCCTCGGTGGTGGTAGTTTGCTCGAAGTACTTGGCCTGATCGTGCGGGTAGCGTCGTCTCGTATTGTTTCCCAACGTCTTCTCGCTGAGATCGTACCGGTAGCCCTGCAGGCCCATGTGATCGGTCGTCTGCGAGTACTCGAACGTCAACGGCCTGTGAAGAACGGAAAAGCGAGCGATCGTGATCGATCCGAGATTCGAAGTCGTAAGGGATGCGGCCACGTCAGCTGCAACGTCGCGTTTTCTTCGGAAGCGGACAATGGCAAACCTATCGACCCCACCTACTCCAGAGGCTGGCGCGTAAACGGGATTACCGGACGATCCAATTTACGTGTCTCGAAGGTTAACGAGGGAACTTGTGAATGAAAATTGTCTTTCAACGACGCTTAATTTGCCGCGAACAGACGAGAGTAATTAGCGAGCGAGAGAGCGCGCCACGCGATTCTTTTCTTTGACGGGCGCCGCCGCAACTGACCTGCATAGGTCACCGCTGAACATGACGATCTCGTCCTTTTGTCGATACGGCGACCAGAATTCTCCAGCGCTTCCCTCCACCACGTTGCACGGGCTTTTAAAGAATCTAGTCGTGTCTTTGTAGTTCCATTTCCTCAGGATCCCAAAGTCGTTGACGTTTTGGGCCCCCGTGTCCATGTTGAAGTGGCCATCGAACATCGTGGAGCCGTTTCTCTGGAAACGTAACGCGACGAATATTATTAGATGTTCGTAACGATATCTCGAAAAATGGAAAACTGTCGTCGTTAATGGAGACTCAGGTGGCGTTTGATAGCGGACCGATAGATAACTATATGTTGTTGTTTTTTTTACGATCGAGTGGGCATACAAATGATTTTATTGCCGAACAGGCGTTATCGAGTGTCGTGCATTCTTCAGGATTTACGACGCAAGGGAAAAAGGGAGGAAGAAAAGTCGCGTTGACGCGTAGGTGGGATTAGTTGGTCGTAAATGTTGCATGCGTGACGTAACAAATTAATACATAATACGCCTCCCATTGCTTTTCATTCGTCATTTAGCGACCTACACGTGACCTGTTCTATTCAGTACCAATTTAAGTCGCGCTGCGAATAATTTATCGTCGGCTGCAATGCCGTTGCTACAACAGCGCAAATCGCATCTCCGACCTTCTGCGCGTCCTCGACACGATTAAATAAACAATTTCAGCTATAATTTCTACTTTGAAGTAAGTCGTTAAACGTTCAAATAATCCCACGGATTTTCCTCCAATTATTTACTTTCCAACGTACCATGTAGAACCATCCGAACTTGTCGAACGGTGGAACGTCCTCTCCCATTCCGGCTGCCATTTTTCCAAGCTCAATGAGGGGGTCGCCGTAACCTTTGAATAGCAGCTGATCCACCGTCTTCGTAGTATGCACGTCCGACGTTGACAACATCAGCGACAGGGTGGCTTGCAACGCTCCGTCCCAGTATCGTACCTTGTGTTTCGCTGACTGAAAGAGAAACATAAGCGATGGATGCTTACGGTATCTAACGTAGACTTACCAAAAGGGTTTACTCACGATCGCGACGGTATTCAGTTGCGTGATGCGGTCGGTCAAGGAACCGTTGGTAAGCTCCGGTACAAAGTACCACCATCGTCGGTTGAAGTAGCTGACAGTGTGGTTCTCAGGATGAAACACCACGTTTGCTTTTTGCCTGATCTCTCTGAAATTTCCATGTTCGAGTGTGAATCACGGGGACGGGAATTATTTTCGCAAAGGTGGCAATACGCGCGTGAAATCCTAAGGAATCACGCGCCTATTACTTTTTATCTGGGATGGGTATAATTTACTTTGCTACTTTTTGTAATCGAGTTACATCACGACAGTTAGTTGCAGATCGTCGAGCAAGTTTCGATAAAAAGCGTTTGTTTTTCCAAAAGCGCTCAATTTGGAATCGTTTGAACGCGCTACACGCTTTCATAACGCTGCGTGCTCGAAGCGGAAATAAATAATAACAAAGGAGATAAATAATAACACGTTGCCCGACCAGCGTGTTATTATCCGGTGCATGGGAATCAGGCGGGAAAATGGCAAGAGTTACGCGAGAGTTGCTCCAAGTCTCGTGCTGGCTGCCAAGCGATCTTCGATTAAGCGATGCGCTCGCGATTAGAGAGCCGTGATTTGGTGCTTTAGCCTACATATGCTTGCACATTTCGTTGATTAGATTTGACGCGACAATTGCTGCCCGCTAAGTGTATGAACTCGCGGATGCACCTTGCAGCGGGTCTAATCTTCGCTTATTGCTAGCAGCGCAATCTTTGTTACGTAATCGTCTCGAGATTAGGGCGAAATCGACGACAAACAAGGAGAACCTCACGCGTCGACCTTTCCTGTAGGGCGACGGCTCTATTTCGAATCACGACGACTTCGTTGCAATCAAATCGGCCAACTACTTCCGTCTCGCGATCGACCAACTAAAATGCCAATCTTCGCCACGATCAAATCGTTTCCACATCTTGTTGCATGTTTCTAATAAATATACTTTTGACCCAGTTATATATACTCGCGCTTGCATTCCACAGACCAAAATCTGACGTTTCCAGGCATACTCGAACGCGCGTTTTTCCCCCATGAGAATTCCCGAATTGACGAGAAATCGGTTGTAAAACGTTGCACGAACCACGTATCGTCGCGCCCTGGTTCGCGTTCGTTCGCGCGCTATCGGGCTCGAGAGAAAGCAATTAAACGAGCAATCGTTTTGTGTAACATTTACATCTTCCTACGCTAGCTTGGTGACCCGATCAAGACGGTCGAGTTTTCACCGTTCATTAAGATGTCAATATCGTGAGGTTAAATAGTATGCCCGTTTTTTATCGTGATTAAGTCGCCGATTAAGAGTGCCCTCGTGCAAGGTGACTTCGAGTCTCCTTCTCGCGTTCGATGTATCGACGTGGGATTTCTATCCGATATGAGCGCAAGTTCAGCGAATTTGCGTCATCGATACATCTGGATGGACTTGTAATTTTCGTGATTATAAGTACCGTGTTTAGTATCAGTTTGTATCGAGTGGCAATCCAATGTTACGCAACAGTTTCCGCTTTGACCGCACCGTCGCTCCTTTTCCCCCCTGACGATTCTTCGATTTCCGTGACAGCGTGAAACAAGCCTGATGTTTAATTGATGCTCAACGTCATGTTTCTATTATTATTGCATCGACTACGTTTCGTTGTTATCGGTGCGAATGCCGCATTAACTCGAAATTTGTCGTCTTCTCGAACGCCTCCGCGACGATCGCTAAATCTAAACCTTTATGTACTCGACGAATCGTACCGAAATACGTAGGGACCAACTTCTTCGAGGTTCGGCTTCTTTCCAGGTGTCTTCAATTCCTCCGGATTGGTCCAATTGAAAAACCGAATTTTAAAATACATGGGCGGTAAGCTACTCGTGTCGTTCCATACTTCGAACGCTTTCGAACTTGGTGTCAACGGCATCTCCTGGTAACAGAATTAACTTTTATCGTGGTAGTATCATTACGTATAGTATCAAAGCTCCTTACATCTTGTCTATTCGGCTATGAAATCGGTTAAATCGCTATGAAATCGGTCATTTGCTGGTGAGCGAAGCATGCAAGTGTAATATTATCGCGAATAGGTCTGCAACCGAATCGTACGCTATGCACGTTCCTTCGCAACGAAAAATTACACGTCTAGCGTAACTCTAAAGAGATATGCCAATTCAATGAACAATCAACCACTTTTCCAATCGTGTTGGGAACAACGACGAGACACAAGTGAGACTATCGACTAGCCTGTTTCGTCTCGACCGCGGTCGCCGAGAAAACCTCGACCACCGGACAACTTTGTACGTTCCGTTTCGTGCAGATCGTCCACGCCGAAAAGTTTCGACAGGCACAGAGTCTCTGTCCCGGCAGTCAAGCACATAAACGACGTAGAAATAAAATCGCGTCAGCTAAATGAGTCGCGAGATAACCCAGAATAGCGAGGCTATCCGACCAATTCTCGCGTGGAAAAAATAAAACGTGTCCCGGCTATGTTTTACGTTGGCCTCTGGTGAAAATAAATCCTGTTCCGAACTATCTCGGCCAGAGCAGCGAAGAAACGTATAGTCGCGTTGTTGCAGCGTGTAGAAACCGTAAAATCACCAAGAAGCACTTCGTTTATTTGAACGATTCAGATCGATACCCTTTATCGCGCGAGCCGGACGAAATCGCGTCACTGGTTGCACGATCATGCGAATTAAACGTGCACGTAAACTGTAACGTTCGATGCTTCGACAAGCAACGATCCGTTGATACCCACCTTTTGCAGAACGTGATGAAAAATTGTCGGCGAAGAGAAATAGAGGACCGTGCCAGAAACGATCAGCAGGACGCCGAAAAGACCAAGGCCGAGAGATTTGTTAGTCCAAGGCCTCATGATGACGGGAGCTTGTGTATGCGGAAGAACGTTTCTTGGCTTCTCAGCATGTGTGCCTTCGACGGCCGCGTCAATGTGTTTGCCGATTAGACCTGCACCCGGTCACTCTTCCGGCTGTTATGTGTTTTTCTACGTCGCGAAGCTTGAAACAAGATAAAACCTATCTAATCAGACAGTCACCGAGCCACCTTTTCTACGCTCTCTTTCGTCTTATTCTCCAACCATACCATACGTATATACGTGGTCTGCCATCTACGTCCTACGTGACACGTTTTTCATTTGGGCCACAGAAACGATGACTTTGCCGCTTTGTAAATTGCAAGAGGACGTGATTGTCCGGATCGTAAAGCCATCAAGACTAACGCGAACGATTGCTCGAGCGTTTAGCTATCGCCTTTGGCTTAGGTTTGGACTATGGTACTTAAATTATAGTATGGAAGACTGCCTGAGGTCATATGATGCATTACCGTACCGTAATTTGTCTTTTCGAACGATCCGAGTGACAAAGTTTGTCCGCGAACAACTCTCGAAAACAGCATCGTTTTAGTCGGTACTCCTCTGTTTTTTTTTTTTTTTTTTTTTTTTTTTTTTTTTTTTTTTTTTTTTTTTTTTTTTTTTTTTTTTTTTTTTTTTTTTTTTTTTTTTTTTTTTTTTTTTTTTTTTTTTTTTTTTTTTTTTTTTTAAAGAAAATGAAAGAAGCAATTGCCCGATAATACCGTGTACAGAGTGTAAATTACAGAGTTTCGTGGAACGATTTGGGTTGGGTTGGGTTAGGTTAGGTTAGGCTTAGACCTCTTGTTTTACGTCACCACGTGTCGTTCGTTTTTTATTCTCTTTAGGCAGCTCATCTTTGACCTACTTTACTTTATTAATTTGTTGGACGCTCGATCATGTCCACACGATGATTTCATCGTGACAAACGTAACGTGTAATCCGTCTTTCGCTCTTCCGATACTGAACAATATGATGTAATCCACGTTTAATGAGTTTATGTAACTCGGAAAAGAGTAAAGAACAAATGATCGATCACGTTAATCGCCAAGAAAACGCATCGAAGATTTTGTTCAAAGAGTCGCGTATTCCCATTCCTGTGTTTACATATTTAATTCTAAGAGAACTAATAACGAAAATTAACATTTTCATACAAATTATCGTACATTTTATGCAAACGATTTCTCAGATATTGACCATAGTGAAATAAAAGACGTCGTCTGGAATATATATATATATATATATATTATATCGCGGCAACGATATCTTTTCAACAGTCGACGAGACTGAAGTTAAGTTAGCAACACGTGATTCTGAAAATAGTAACTCGTACTACGATACACGGCAATTCTGCGTGAAACATGCAATTGACAGTTTCGCTGATACTGCGTTTCCTTCAGATAAGTTTATTATCCGCATGCGTCTTTAGCGAAATGAAACGTTACGAGACAATCGCAATAATAAACCGTCAACGACCGTTGCGATTAACTTCAAGTAACTTTTCATCGATAACGTTTGCAGAAAATTCGTTAAAAATGAAGCGAGTAAAAATCACGCGCGAGCTTTCAGTTTATCCAAAATTTGTACGATATGCTTGGCCATGACCCACGTGATCCGATAAATTTACCATTTAGCTGAATGTTTTTACGTTATCGTTTTTAACTGTGTCAACGTCACGACCTTAGCGCTACTTGTAAAAAGTTGGAAGAAAAAGCAATGATATTTGCACTCGCGTAAGAAACGAATTTGTAGCAAATGCACGTATCTCTTTCGTCATGAGATGATTTGTTTATGATAGCACGACGGCGCGTTCTTAAAATCATGTCCGCGAGTGGTTTCGTGTGGCTGGAAAATTTTGAAACATCTCGAACTTAAACGCGAGGATTGGCCGCAACAAATAGAGGGACGATAGCGGAGGTTTAGTCGCACGTTTTGTCGCGTATCCGCTCGTATCCGTCCATATCGCATTGATGTAGGAGCACGAGTAATGGGAGGTTATTTATCGGTTCACCGTCCCGTGGTGTCCACCGCGTTGCTCCGACAAAAGACGCGAACGAGTGCGTTCTTATCGTTGGAAGCGCCAATGGACTGCCACCGCCTCCTCCTCGTTCACCGATATCTCTTGACCTTTAATTCCTCGTCGACCGAATTTCTTTTTCGCGCATCTACGTCAATCAACGTGCACCGATAGCGCATCTCTCGCATTATTTCATAGATCAACAGAAGCATAGGGTTAGCAATGGGATCATTGATTTTTCTACCTCCTTTCGAGGAAGGATCTCGCGGGTTATGAATGAAGCGGCCTCGACAACTATCACGGTTACGACGATCGTTACGATCGCGGATTTTCATTGCACGTATTCGACGTTCCACGTATCGCGCGATGAATAGTTTTGTTGTTGATCCTCGCGATCGATAAACCTGTAGGTAATTGTTTCCTTGTTAATAGACTGTTTCCCTTAAAGATAAATATTTATAGATGGATATACACGTATAAACCGATTAAATTTAAACCGACTATCCTCTATCCTCTTTGAAAAACGATTTACATTATTTTCGTTCTGATGATCGTTCGCGGATGCGAATAAACGAAAAATAAGCTTAACGCGACGCAAAGCGTAATCGGGACATCTTGTGGGAATTTCAGCATCGGAGCATACTTTGCCACGCAACATTACTCTTCGGAAGATGAGTAATCTTCCGACAAACACCGACTACTGTATCTCCAAACGAGAATAAAACGTGGCGATGATTATGCTATTGCATGGCGATAATAGACTTACTTGTTTCACGTAGTCCACGGTGTACGTTCGATTACTTTCACTGTCCACGATCAAGACGAAGACTCCTTCTTCAGTCAAGAAACGACGATAACTTCAACGAGATTATGGACCAAGCTCAATCACCTCCACTCTAACGTGCGATACTGTATACAGCACGGTTGTTACTGCCGCGTCCGATGAATCAACAGGCTGCATATAATGTGACTATTGGCCGCATCCCCTCCACTTAGGGAGACTTCCCTCCTTTGCTCGCCTATTCGGACCCTCGTCATCCCGCCTTACTCCTTCGAAACCTCTTGAAGAATTTTCTCCCTCTTAAAAGCGACGTTGAATCGCTCGCTCGTATATACTAGAGACAAGGTCTATTATCTTATGATCGAGCAGTAGTTTGGCCTCTCTCCAAACCGCGTCGCGAATCCACGAAACACGAGCGTCACGTTTGCGCCACGCTTCAATAGTGGTTTCGTCGTCAACTAATTATAACACGTGCTGGCGCTACACGTGTCACGTGTTGCAGACGAAGCGCGTTTGCGATAAAAGCAAGTAGTTGGCAAAAGTAGCGGATATGGAGCACGCGTGCTCACCGATGGTTGCTCTCTTCGTTTTTCGTTGCTGAAAACAGATCAACGTAGAAAATGGATCTTCGAGACGAACGTTTCCATGTTCGATGCACGCTGTTCGGACTAGTTTGTCCTCGACAGTTTAATAATACGAAGGCAACTTTCGCATGGAAGCTCAGATGCTCGATGTGTCGGAGCTGATTTGGGCTAACAGGACGATCTTGACCTTGCGCGATTGACCAATGCCTTACGTGACTGTTATCCAATGATCTTTTTATTGAAAATTTTATCGAAACGCGGACTTGGTATGCGCTTCGTCAACCATACGCAACATTTTCCTCGTTGTCGCGTTGATTGATAACGCGTGAACAACTCTCGAATTGATACGCCGAAACATATTCGAGGAACATGGAGCGTGAAAAACGCAGCGATGATATATTTACCATGAGCGTTGGAGCATAGTCGACGCTGCTGATATCTTATCTTCCGATGCAGTTGCGTGAAAAGGAAAACAATCTTCGAACAAGACACTCGACTCATTTTACATCGTTAAACCTTAACGACGGACGCCGATCGAATTCTCGCCGAGGTACATATTCGAGAGAAAAGCGAACGAATCGCGATACCGAGGTCAACCCGGCTGACTATATTCACATATAGTCAGTACGTAGGTGTTTCGAACGACACTCGACTTAAAACTGAAGCCGAGCGTGTCAAAGAAGGCAAGGAGCTGCGCTCGCGACAGGTAGTAAGCCACAGAAGTGCCTCATCACCCCGTCTAACCCCTCCGCCTGTCTGATCCGGTTCAAAGCAGCTGATCTCTTCATTGTCAAGCGGATCCGTCTGCATCGTTTGCGAATAGCAGCCGTAAGAACGCGGCTTCTGTCTGTTAATTAACTCGGCAATTTCGTTGCGATTAATTCCGACCATGCCTCGAGCGTTTAGCCGTTCCTTTGCCTCGGGTACACGCTGTTCGCATCAAACCTTCGTTTAATCATTACCGTGTACGCCCACGAATCGACCGAACTAGCGCAGTACGCGCACTAAAACAGACGTTCACCCAGGCTCGACTGCGTCGAAATTGATCACGATGTATCCGTTTGGCGATCAAATAAAATTGGATATGTGGATGGTCGGTCGTCGTTAATTACGATGTACGATAATGGATCGTTATCAAATGAGTGGACGCAGTGACAGGTGTTAATCTTGCGGGATTAACGATCTCGAGTGTATTCACGTGTGTCTACTAACTTTTACGCGTAGAAATTTTTAATTTTACTTTCGAGTTCTAATCGCGAGCTCTAGACTTGTTTGGAGTAGATAAGTATAGGAATTTTTCAACTGTTCAAATTCACGCGATATCTCGAGAACCACATAGTAAAAAGAAACGGGAAAAAGTGTTCTTCTTGGATACATAATTCATAGGGATAAGAACGGTCGAGGTTTCCAGACTCGTGTTTGTACATCCGTTCTTGAATAATCTCCGGGTCGAAACGACTTTTGAAACTTCCTTTCTCGAAATCATCGTCGATACAACGTTACGCAACGAAATCTTATCTAAGGACTATTTTGTATCGTAACGGAGCTTCGATTTGTAGTAGATATTTTATCAAGTCATTCGGATTGGACGTAACACAGATTGCAACAAGATAATCTCGACACTTTTTCACCAATACGGTCGCATTTACACGGAACCTCGCCGGAATAACACGAGCTCACGGTTTCAGTATCGTTTCCCGCTGAAACACTATCTTCGACTGGATCATCGACTATCGTTCAGCCGCTTACGAAACCCGTCAAGGTCCTTTAGTCTCGCGAACAACCTCCGTATTTCGTGTCCCTGACCGCGAAAAGACAAAAGTATGCGGTTAGCGTAAGCCGATTATCAGACATGTCCAAACAATTTCGAAGAGCGCTTGTCGTGCATCATGGATTATACAAAGACAGTGTGACAGTTGCGAAGGAATATGTCAGAGGCATAGTGCATAGTAATCGACACAATTTATTTACAATACAAAAACGTTTCGGATGTATACATACATATATATAGTCCTAGTCGAGTCGTTTAACCTGGTAGACTGGGACACGTTCGACGCTTTTGACGGGTTATGAACCCATGCGTTCCTCGAGGCCCCGTGGCCGAATAACGACCAAATGCCATATCTAATCCTTAATAAACGTGCACTTATCTAATAAAGCTTTTAAACGATACATAATGTAACACGATGCAATGCAAGAACACTCGTAGTAGTAACTTATACGTAAACGCAGTAAATCAAACCGTCCCACATACGAAATTCTTTAACATCGAATGACTCTCGTCTTAGATCTTAGACCTCCCTTACATCTACGCGATCGATAATATATTAGATAGAAACGATTAGAATTTCGCGACGGTCGCCAGTCGACGAACGATCCTCTTGGAAAAACGAAATTCATCGCACTGTATCAACTATCGATATCGCTACGTTAGGGAAGTTCATTTTTGCGGCCGCGCGTTGCCTTTCGATTCTCCGGCGAAAGCTTCTCGTTTCAAACGCGCCTAAGGTCGTCCCACAATGGATGCTCCCTTACTTCTCGTTCGGTGACTGACAAAAACGTTTCTTTGCCCACCATATGGCAGCCAGGGCTGCTGCCAAAAATCCGATACCCGCCACTATTCCCATGGAAATCGCCCTGTTTCTACGGTATGCCGGAACTTCGAGACTGACACGCTCGCTGGTGGCCACGTCGTCCGACATCGACATTGCCGCCACCTCGAACGTATAATAACTCTCCTCTTCCAGGGTTTTCACTGCAACGATTGTTCAAAATATCGAATGTAACGAGACAAATTGACAAATCGAAGGTGCTGTTTAATAAACGAAGGTCAAAAATTACCTAGGTAGTAAGTGTCGGTCGTTTCTGCTCTTCCGTATAATTGCTCGGACGGGCCACGGAACCACCTAACCGCGTATAGTCTCACTTGCTCTTTTCCATAGGCAGGGGGTTCCCAGGTAACTAAATAGCCCTGCACGGTGGCCTGTACTCTGACGTTGACCGGCGGACCCATTCGGTCGTCTTTTAGACGAAAAATGTTTCGATAAGACGACAAAGCGTAGAAACGTCGCGTAGACGTTTTTAAGTATGCTTACCTGGTGGACTACGATATTCCGATGCCGAGTTCTCGTCTATCGAACCTGAAATTTATTTGTCTGATATGAATCTGCGCGTCTCGCGTACAGTAGTATCGCATTGCATGGAATCGTACGTACTAGGCTGCGTGAAAATACGCAACGTTTTACTAAACATGCCGTCTCCGTGTTTGTCCTGGCTAAGCACCATGAATTCATACTCGCGTCCGGGATTTAGATTGTTGACGGTCGCCTCGGTGATTTTCCTAGACACGATCTTCATCGTTCTCCATTCCGTGGTATCCGTTGGTCTGTACCTGTTGGCGAAAATCACTAGTTGTATATCGTTATAAACGACATCGCACGGATACTTTGAAAGTTTTACTTACCAAACTGAGTACTCCATCTTGGGCCTCACGTACCCTGGAACCCAAGTCAGCGTGACCGCGTTATTACTGCTGTTGGCGCTTAGATTGTACGGTGCTCTCGGAGGAACGTTCAGTACCATCAATTCCGTGTCCGCAACAACGGTTGCAGCTTCGTTGCTAGCCGCGCATTGATACAATCCTCTATCCTGTTCTTGAATCCTATCGATCGTCAAATTGCCACCGATTACAATGGTCCTGTTACCCGGTGGTACTGGCGAACCATCCTGTCACGGAAGTCGAGGTTAATTGACAAGGAAGATGAAGGACCATCGATGAAACGTACCTTGTACCAAACGATCGACGGTCGATGGGATTGATCTCCATCCCTGGCGTCGCAAGGTATCTCCAAATTCTCTCCCAATTTCCTTATGTACAAGTGTTGCGGGGTCACTGTAAACACCGGCGGCCTTTGCACCACCTATCGAACAACATTCCCGAATTAGAAGCGAGAATTACCAAGGACGAGCCGTTTGAGCCGGGAATTGTGTCCCTCTAAAAGTCGACAATTGGAAAATAAAGGAACGATTAACACTGGTCTGCCAGCGATCAATGGTCTCAATGACAATATCGCCTAGTTCTCTTTTCTTTCGTGTCGCTTTCGGGGTCAACGAATTTCAGACCGGCCTCGTGAAAGGCCCTGCGTTTCGTTCAGTTGCAGTCACGTACGTATGTAACGAAAAAAGAAAGAGGAGTACTCGCCACGGTGATGGACGGGCTGGGTCCCTCGGTGCCCAGATCGTTGTACGGTGTGCAAGTGTAACTTCCCGAATGAGTTTCGTCCACTTTGCTGAAATACAGAGAACCGTTTCTCCTGTAGAAGACGCCCTGAACGTTGTAAGGATCGAAAAGAAATCCATCCTTTTCCCAACGCAGATTCGTCAGCGGTGGATTTGCCCTGAAATGACAGTCCAGAAGGGCCGGTTTTCCGTAAGGAAGATAGACTTCCCGGGGAGCGTATATAACCTTCGCCTTGTCTGAAACGTCAAACGATACTTGGTTAACACGGAGCACGGGTCAGAGTCACGGGTCCCTAATAAAGTAGCGAATGTGGAACAAAATTCTGGTGCGAGCCACTCTCGTTATACTTTCGCCCGCAGCGATTTTGATTACCGCGTAGTTATCGTCGGTTGTTCACGTCGGTAATTCCCATTATTCCGCTCGTGTTATTATTTCATTTCCTGGGCGAAAGTGTGCGATCATGGCCTCGTGCGGTATTCCACCCTCTGATATCGCTACGTGTGCAATTACACGAGCATTTGCGTCGCTCGATTCTATAGATCTCGAGGCCTAATTCGTTGGCAAAGAAGGGATCGTCTGAGAATACTTGCATTGTACGTTGAGGAAGGCCGAGGCGCTCTGCTGATCTCCAGTTTCACCGGTCACCACGCAAGTGTACTCCCCGAGGTCACCCATGGCAGGCGCGTTGATGGTCAGCGTTCCATTCTCGGCGATGGACGCTCTCCTTCTAAAATCCTATTATAGATCGATGGAAAATCAACTCCAGACACGCCCTGTCTCACACTGCGATCGACAAAAAATGTTACCTCGATCGCTGTAATTTCCACGCCCTCGCGGAACCAGTTTACGATCGACTTCTCTCCTTTGGCGATGCAATCGAAACTAACGGATTCACCCTCCATCACTGTCTTGTTGACAGGCGGGACCGCCAGCAAAGTCTCGCCTGGAACAGACGTCGGAAACGGCGACGCACCTGGGTTGAACGATTTAACGAGTCTGCCCAGTTTCAGGTTAGTAAGCATCAGCGGGATTACATCGTTTCGTTTGGTTTTAGTCTGCCAGCGCTAGGCGGGATTAATCCTTTGAATCGGTTAATTCGCTTTAATCGCAGTGGTTGCAACGTGTTAATCGATTTAGCGCACATTCGTAACGGTTAATCGGCGCGCTTGCCGCCGTGAATCGTGTGCATAGTAACGTAAGTGTTATTCGGATTCGGTGCGTGACAGAGGCATTGTGTTCTTTCAGTGGCGAGCCGCGGAAACCCTTTCTCGCTACGCTACCGTTTTCCGTGCCTTTATTTTCTGTTTTTTTTTTTGTCTTTTTTTTTCTAAAAGAGGGCGCGCCACTGCGCACAAAACTAGGTTTCCGCGTACGATCGATCGAGTTCCTTTCTATCGAGGACCAGTTAATCTCGCGATCGGTATCTAAGGCGATCAACCGCGCTGCGAACACGCACGATGACTCAATTCCTTATTAACGTTTAACAGAACTCTAGCGGTAAAAAGCAGAATTCCGTCTGAGTTAACGAGTGAATCATCGGGTGTAATCTTGCGCTACGAAGCGGGATGAGTCGAAACGAAACTTCGTATATTCCGTCGCCCGATACTTGGACTGAAATAATTTTTTTTTTTTTGGAGGGGCTTAAAAAACTAGAATGACGTATGAAAAGTGAAATTAGGTGTAAACGTTTACTTCCTCGTTGCCGGAAATCCAGGACGGTTTCACGGTCACGAGCCTCTGCTTCGTCCAGCGCGGCATTAGCGTTGGTTGTCCAGCGTGACCCAATTCAGTGCTCAGGGTTAGTCAGTCGGCGTTTAACTGCGTTAATTCCCTTCACCACTTGGTGTTATCGAATTAGCCGATTAACGGATGCAAGAAAGTGCGCGACCTTACCATCTATGGCGAGGTGGAACCACGTTCCATTGTTCCTGGAGTTAGGCGTTCTGTTCGGGAAGATCACCCGACACTCGTACCATCCTTGATCGCTCTCACGAATATTCGTGAGATTAATGCTGCCCTGTCCGTATCCGCGGCTGACGGCATCTTCCAAAAGATGAACGCGACCCTCGTAGCCCAGTCCCACGGACGGATATCCGTTGTACCATGAAAAGATCGTTCGACCCTGGAACGATCACAGATTGCTCGGTATTAAAATTGTCTTCCGGTATCAGAGGATGATTCGCGTCGACGATGCGTCCCTAACAGCTTCCTCCTCCTTCGCCACGTACGCGATCAATGGTCACGGTTCTCCGTACGACTGTTCGTCGTCGGTGCGAACAATTTCTCTTCCTGCGTCTGGTCGGCAACGGGCGAAACGTAACGACGCTGCAGACGTGACTTAAACCTAATTTATCGATCTATTTCGACTTCCGACATCCGATTACGTTCGCGAGGCCAGCCAGTAGACAGTCAATTTCATAACCGTGGCTCGATCGCGTTAACGTTGCAAGGAATGGAAAGGAACTGCAACACGAGACATCGGAAGTCGCGTTACGAAATCAGAGATTTCGTGTCCAACCGTACACGCGTGATCCTTGAGAGAAGAAACGGTCGGGGGCTGGTAAAAATGGAAAACGCTGGAACTTAGGGAACGCTCGCGGTCAAAACGAGGCTGGTGAAAAGGCCGCTAATCGTCCCTAATCGTCTGACAATGCGTTAGCAGTGACCCACTGGTTGGACCCCTCGTGTCGCGGACTCGTCGTGACTAAATATAATGCAGCCTTACGTCCCGTACTCCAATTACTACGTTCGACAGACAGAGAGGGACCGAACACCTGTTTTGCATACGCATCGACGCAGGGACCAATCAGGTTAAGTTCCACTTGATTTCATGCGGTAGCCATGTGCGACGCTCAATCTGTTTCCGGCGTGCTCGCTGCACGCGTTTCCAATGCAACATCCGTGAAAGAGCGACGCCTCTTCGACGTTAACAGGAAATCAACACGATCAATCGATGTCGCTCTAAGGCTTTCGTTTAGCTCGCTTCGTTCGTATTTTACGATAGGTAACGATGTGCATGTCGATCGACACGATTTCTCGTGAAATTTTGGAAATTTACCATCTCGATCTGCGAGAATGAAGAACGAAGAGATCGGACATGCGTAAACAGAAAGACGAACGCCTCGACTCCGGCATTCTTGCTACGGCATGGAAATTGAGAAAGTTTGTCGATCGAGAGGATTTAGATGCGATGGGAAAATCTCAACACGTAATTGTGCAATCGCAACCGCATTAACATCGTGCCCGCAGAATATTGCGCGATGTCTCGAAATCGAAACTCGAAGTCACGAAAAACTAGATCGGGCTTCCCACACGGATCGAATACATTTCTCAAAGAAACCGAATCACTTACTCGACCTTGAGCCAGCACTTTTCTACGCGGTTAAACGCGAGCGTAGACTGTTCTCCGGTAGACGTAATCTCGAGCACGCGGATTAACCGACGTAGATCTCGTTTTTTTTTCCTACTTTGCATCGAATTAGGCTCAGGTCTCGGCGATGAAGCGTAAATTGGTCTCCGTGTTTCTATTATTTTGAGTAAATTACACGAAGAACAGGAGTTAGTCTAACGGGGCTATAATACGCTATCTCCTTGAGATGGGCTATCAATTTCCTCGGAGGATCAAGAACGATACCGAGCGATACCGGTATCGATGCATTTGGACGAGCCAAAGTTTCATCTTCCGCTGGTAACCGCAAACCACGTAGTCGATAAACAAGTCGAGATTTTTGCATCCTAAGAGGAATAATATTGTTCATCGAAGTCGAGCAATATCGTTTTCGTCCTTTTTGTTCGTATCTCGCACGGTGAGATGAAACCTACGAGACGATCGATCGACGATACTTTGAAACCAATGTCGTCGCACTTACGTCACGATTCCATTGAAGGATGTAGGGAATCGGTGTCTCGTGTGGAAAGTCCAAATCGCAATTAAACACCTCGTACTCTCCAACTCCTGCGTTCAGATAATTCGGCTCGTTCTCTTCCTCTAGTATCAAGCCGAATGCTGAAAATAACAGAGACGCGAATCAGCAAATGGTCCTCGGCGAGAATCGACGCGACAAGCGAGGGAACAAACGGCGCGGTTGGCGAGAACATCGCGTGATAAATAACAATATAGGGTCAACTCAATTTTCGCAAATTGGTTAATTTTCTGGTGTATTGCGCGCGACCGTCAAGCGAGTGCCAATTAAATCGACGCAAAGTTCAATATCAACGAGTCACGAATGTTGAGAAGAATAAGATTCCCTTTGGGACGTGCGACTCACCTTGGTAGCAGAGGAAGATGGCCAGCAGCTGGTGGATGCCAATCGCTCTGGACATTTTCTTCGGTTATCCGAGATCGCTGTTACGACGAATTCTCACCGTTTTCGTAGCTGCCTTCCGGCGACAGTACGTGGACGCAATGTCAGAAGCAAGTTACACCTCGCGACCGACAATGACGTCGTACGAAACACGGGAGCAAAATACATCTGTCATCACTGACACTCATTAAACATCGACCACCACCTACGACGATTAAATGACACGCGACACTTTCGCGATCGAACTTCTTGTTCGATCAACGTCAGCACATCCACGCCTCCCTTCTACTTCTATCTTCCTACTCTTTGCCTTGTCCTTGAGATGTTCAGCACTGCGTTTTTCTACCAAACATCCGTACTTCTCGATCCGTCGATCGAGTCACTCGAAACCGAGCATACAGCGTTTTTATCTCGACGCGTTCCCCGTACGATCTGGTTGCAACGGTATTAACGTCGACGTCTTTTATCGAAAGCCACGAAATCGAGTGGTACCGAGAGATCGAAGCGGCCTGCCGAGCTGATCCACCGTGGAGCGTTCGCTCACCGAATGGTTCGGTGGTTGTGGTGATAACCAAGTAATCGCTCCGCCTCGCTCAATCCGAGCGGATACGACGCCGAACAGAAGCGGTAACGAGCTGTGCAATTGGGAAGGGGTAATGCTACTAGCGTCCAGAGGAGGGAGATTCGCGGGGTACCAGACGATTCTACGTTCGCGGTTTCTAGTTGTACGCGCTTCTCTAGCGCCGCGCCGTTCCTATTACCCGGCACACCCACCACGCGAACGGGGGGCGCGCCAGAAAAATGATTAATCCGCTGCGTGGGAGAAGCCGAGAGTCAGGTGCGATCGGTGGATGATTTTATGGGAACAAGGGATGGCCTCGTATCATCGTCTCTCATCTACGCACATTATCTATCTATCGTTTGTTATCTAGGATCCTTTAAATCTTGCAGCCAGTTATTTCTCTCTTATTATACTCCGTAGTTTGTACTCGCGAAGTACGCTCTGTTCTTTCGTCGCCTGGCGGAAGTGTTATCCATTCAATCTCGATTGAATCGCGTTCTTTCAGTGCCACTCTTTCCTTTTCGAAGCTGGATCGAGGTGGTTAAGAGGCCCGAACGGAGATTAAAGGTTCGTGAAATCTGTTCTTGCATTTGAAACCAACGACCGACTTTACAGAGACGTCCGATTCAGCCTGCGAATCGTCCTAAATTTAGGGACGCTGTGACGCTTCGTAGGAACGTAGTTGCGTCGAGAGAACGTAAGTAGCAGAAGGTTAGCGCGATAGGTGTAGCTGGTTGTCGCAGAGATCTCTTTTATTTATCCGCCTACATGGCGCAATTGCGTCTCGCGGTGCTCTCGTAACGAAGACGCCGACTTCCGGCAGCGGCTATTTACTATTGTGTCACGTTCGTCGAGTTCACGGCTTCGTTTTTCGCCGTAAAATTTGCCGTAAAATTCGCCGTAAAATCCGCCGTCTCCGACAGTAATTCTTTCGCTCGATTAAACCCAGTGGTATGTTAATCGGCGCGTCTCTGGTTTCCATCGATTATGGGACTTTCGTCTTTGTTTTATTGTTTCCCGCCGCCAACTAGATTCACCGATTAAATTCGCTGCAAGGGCGGATCGAGCGATAATTTGGCAAAGAGAGTCGACGCGATCGAAGGAATGGCCGGAGGAAACAAAGAAAGCTAGTAGTTGGAACGAAGATGTCCCTGTGACGGCTGGGTCGAATCGAATCTCGATCGAGTCATTGCAGCGATACGACGACGACAACGACGACGAAGCTGCACACCGGCACAGCCGCGCGCCATTTGCGTGGGTGACCTCAGATTACGTCACATCCGTCCCTTGCCGCATTAGCAGACTGCCCACAGCCTTGTCACGCTGTTGAGATAATGGATCCATTCGCATGGATCACGATCCAGGATTGGACGTGCCCGGGACACTGGAAATAAATGCGTCCATAATGATACCGACCGTATTATTTCATCGACGAGCCATAGAAGGGAACGACTTGTTCCTGGTCCACCTGCCATGCGACCAATGAATCCTCGGAAATCGAAAATGGCAGTTGTGCACATCGACCGTCTCGCGTTTAGGTTACTTCGCAACTAAACCGTCTGCGCCGCAGCTGCCTCACGGCATAATCACGGAGTATTTAATTTTCTCTTTTTTTTCTTCTTTGAATAGACCATCGAAAAGCCTCGTGAACGCAATTAGCCGATGTAGACGCGTCGAGTTGGAATGTTATCGCGACGAAGCGCTCCAGTTTTTCGCCCGCGACGTTATCGAGGGAAATCATGGAAATTACAGTAATTCCCGGTAATCAGTACCGTAGACGCGTTGCGCAAATGTTCCTTCTGCGCGCGTTTAATGGCGAGTCGTACGCGTGGTCTTCATAAATTACAGGCAAAGAGACCGAGATTTCGCGTTTCTTCGCTCAGCCTACAAAAATACGTACCTACAGCAGTCTCGGCTGAACGATTGGACGTTGCCCTCGTTACGCCGAATTGGCAATGATCTTATTGCCTTGGCCAGTGGTTCCGTTTCATCGCTTTCCTGGAAATCCCTCGATCGTCCAAGAAAACGAAGCAACGCGGTAATTCGGTCGACGACGATTTAATCGCGTTTTGAGACGAGCGATGGGGTGATCGATCGTTGGACGTGATCGATTTCACGCGCCTCTTCAAGTATCTCGCGACGACACGCGGCCGCCGCGATGGTCGTTGCGCTTTTTGAGCAATGAAAGTATCACGGAAGGCAGATTTCTAAAATAACGTTTGTATTTATTAAATTTGAACGTTATAAACTATGGTATATTGCATATATTATATTATATACGATACTAACGTAATATATTATATTAATACACGATAATATAATATATTATACACTATCGATATAGGTGTATAGTATTCCGTTTTAAAAAGCCGGGCAACGTGTTAGTACGTGTGCGACGAGATGGGAGCTAGTGTCCCGGTCCCGTTTCGGTTCCTACAAACGTATATAAATCGAACTTTACTCGATAGACCTCGTGCAGACGAGTGCATCGTATAGTTTCTATATGCATTTATTTGTGTACGCGTTTAGAGTTTGCAATCGGATCGGTGCGCTCTTACGTATCGCGCATACTTCTAGAAGGGATTGGAGTGAACGTAGAGATATCCCACAACACAGACTCTCTTCTTTTTTTCCTTTCAAATGTCGCTTTATTTTTCACTTTTATTTGATAATAAATTGTCTACAATTTGTCCTAGGTTAGTACGTCTTGGAGTTCTCGTGGGGGGAGGTTCGCGAAGAAAGCATAGGTCAATCAATAAAACGGTGAAAAATGGAGGTGAAAGCGAACACTCGCGAAGGTGACTAACGAAAACGCGCCTCTCGTTCGTTTCTATTCGTTCTCTTTTCTCTTCTTTTCTTTTATTTACTTTTTTCCCATTTTGTTGCTCGGTCGGAAGTCGCGCGTGCAAGAAGAAAACGGACGATGTATATAAGCGAAAGTAGCGAAGACAGACGATACAGAAGAACGGTTACGATAAGAAGATTATATTCGATGCACGCGCGCGAATGCATATCCGGCGATTGAAGAACGCTGCCACGAACGGAAATCAAAGGGTCGCTTTTTGTAAAACGAAAAGGAACAACGGGCACGATTGAACGAACGGCGGTTGGACGTTGCCCTAGAAATCGTCGGCGTGCTCGATGCCGATAGGCTTTGAACACTCGAAAACTCTCGTCGTACCTGGAACTGCGACGATCGTTCATTTTGAAAAACGGATCGCTTGCTACCGGCGCGGCGTCGCTAGGACGCCGTCCCTTCTACGTTCGTCTCTTTCTTTCTCTCTCTGTCGATCATTAAATTTTGTTCACGATTCGTTGCGGTTTTTATCGATCGAAGGAAAACTCGCGTCGATTGTTCGAAAGAATGCGGAATACCGTGATGGAAATGAGAAGATCGCAATACCGGTGAAAAATAGTACCCGAGAGCCATTGTATAATAATAGTAGCGCGACGCTGACGCTGTAAACTCTAAACGTACGCGATCGTAGAGACCTCGAGTCTCTTTGGCCATTTTGCTAGCTTGCCGTTTACGCGCGCGATTCGACGGCTCGACTTTCCGAAATATTTTCGCGATTTTACGTTATCGCAACGCAGAGAAATATAGCACGCAGTATGAAAGTAAATATACGCGATCGTTTCGAACGTAATCGCTAACCGATCGATCCAATCTCGCGCGATCTCTAGCTCGACCGCGACGAATATCTTTCTGTTAGCCGCTGCACCTGGTGGATTCGCAAACGTTCTGCTCCGAGGGATGATAATTTCACTCGCGACTCTGAAGAATATGCTATGCCAGATGGCTTTCAGGTACGTAAAGAGCGAATACCTAAATTAATTTCATTCACATCCGGCGGTAAGTTCATACTCGCTCGAACTCTAAATAAATAACGCGACTAAGATAAATCGCAAACGAAAAGAAAGCCATGACGATGACTCGAGGTAGACGGAGAAGAAGAAATGGAAATACGTAGATATGACAAGTAGAAAAGTGAAAGGGTATAGGGAAGTAGAAAGATGAATACGACGAAGATGCTGAAGAGGAAGAAGATGAGGACAGCGGTTCTTTTTTCAGGAACGAAAAGAACAAACGTAAAACGAAGCTATCGATAATGAATGTTGATGACGAACGTTACACGAACGAATTCACGATTCAACCATATTATTCATTTAACACGCGATCGCGCGAAACCATTAATCCTTTCTCCCGTTCTGTGTCGTATCCTTCGTCTCGGTCTCTGTATACATGTACACGTATACATACATATATATATGTATATATACATACATACATACATATATATATATATATATATATATATATATATATATATATATATATATATATATATATATTCCTTGCTAAATCTCAGACTCTTTTAGACGACATTCGTGGCAATGGATGCCGCACGACTACAGTGAAATTTTTGTGCGGCGGCACCTCCGTTCGTCGAAGGCACCGCGTCTCGTTCTCTCGTCTCTCCGATTCATCGCGATCGTCGACACTCTGCGCGTATTCTTGAGATCGTTGTATCTAACTATGATATATCTACACGTTACTTATATGTCTATATCGATTGGTTGGTTTTTCTCTTCTTTCGTTCGCGGTATTTTCTCTTTGTTCGACCGTCTAAACAGGCAAAGGGCCACACGGGTGAAGAAAGATCGGTTAAAACGTCGACCCATGGAGGCGATCGGTCGACGTTTCCGATCCTCTCCCTGCGCCTAGACATTGCTCTTTCGGCTTTCTACGCGGTACCGCGTCATCTCGTCGAGTTCGACTCTTCGATCCGCGAAAGGAACGACGGATAATTTAAATCGATCATGGCCGTTCGACGTACAAAAAGATTACCGATCGATCGCTCGGTTCCTTTCGTTCGGACGAGAGCGCGTCCTCGTTATCGATCACCGGCACCGCGTCGACAGCGCGCCGCTCTTTGCTACTAGGGAATCATACACACGGCTTGATCGGGACGCGCCTCTAACATTCGATTTTATTATGATACAACAGCAACGATAATTCAAAAATCGCGGCGTGGCCCGATCACGCGTGCCCCTCGAGCTTCTCCTCGCTGTCGCTTCGATCACGAGTAACAGTAATTAATTTAACGAATTAATCGTCGCCGCGTTCGTCATTCTCGTTGATTAATACGCTACACGCTACGTCGTTTACGATGTACAATATCAATTAATTATCAAATTATTAATTCAATCATTAGAATTACTTTAGAATATTGGTACTCTTTCGTGTCACCTCCGTTCTTTCTTTGTTTCCATCTTCTACACTTCTCTTGTTCGTTTATTCCGCACTCTTTCTTCCCTTCTCTTTCTCACGCACGCTCATACACTCACACAGACACTCTTCTATCTCGCACTCTATCGCATAACGTAGCACTCATTTCACGCCGCACTCATTCAGTTACATCTTAACGGAGATTATACAGAGCGTCCTGCCTCCACAGCGTCCGCGTCGTCGTTTGCACTTGTCGGCTTTACGGCTTTTCGTCGAAGTATAGTTGAATCGTGAGTAGAGCCCTTGCTATTATATTTATATAATATAAGTATTTATAACACGCACGTATAAATAAACGTTTTGTACTATAAAAAAAAGTAAAATGCTGAGACGTCGAGGGGAAATCGCGCGGCGCCGCGGCCCGAGAGTATTCGATTGCTCCGCAGTCGCAGCTGCTGCTTTGCCCTGTGCTCGCAAGCAGTATGCAGTTGAACGCAAAATAATCAAGAAAATTTAACGCAAAAGGAGGTAGAAACCGAAGAAGAGGAAACAGAAGTTGGAAGCGGCTTTCGATTAAATCGAAATAACACGTTATATTTATCGTGTAAAGTATCGCGGGTGAATACATTACATATTTCTCATTCGTTTAGGTCGCGTTCTACTCGATCGAAGTTAGCCCGTATTTGCATCCTCGAACACTCTGTGGGCCGTCCACGAGCTTCGTCCTCGACTCGAGATGATTTAATACAATGCGTTTGGTGAGAATTAGGTGGGTCTCGAAGAACGCTTTTCGTGTATACAACGTGTGTCTCGTGTCTGTAATCATTCGTACAACACTCGCTCGTTCGTCACTCGCTCGTCCTTTCTCTCTTCGTGTACGCGCACGCGCGATAATGTGTGTGTGTGTGTATATGCGTGCGTGCGTGTGTGTGTGTGTGTGTGTCTGCGCGCGCGTGTGCGTACACGCGTATATCTGCGAATGTGTCGTCAGTGTGTTATGTACCGTCGATACGAGTGTGAACGCGTGTATGATTCTTTTGTCTCTAATGCACGGTTCACGGCATCCAACGGCGATGCTTCCACGCGAGTGCACGATTTGCGATCTCCTTTCGTATGTATATCGGTTTGTCAGTCACAGGAGCTCTTGCCGCGAACGCATTCCCGTTGGAAGGAACGGACAGAGGGGGAATAGTCGTCGGTCCCATCGTCGTCGTTCGCTGGCAGTTCGTGAAGGAATAGCCTTCGCGTGGCAAAAGTTCGCGTCGAAAGGCTCGACCCGAGCAAAATGGGCTCGCGACGAGGGTGGGCGAGGGAAAAAGGCGGCGAGCGATTCTCGATGTCTCGGAAGGCGTGCACGCGCGTGTTCGCAAACTCCGTGGCCGGTCGGACCGCGGCTAGATTCAAAGAACGTTACTTATCCTCGTTTACTTTACTTAAGAAAAATTATTGTGCCGATAATATGTTGGGTCGCTAGCGAAACCCTAAACAGGCAGTGCAGTACGAGTGAGTCCTTAAGCAATCTCCAGGCAAGCTTCGGCCTAATATCACGTTTTGAGTCCATTACTCATCGATATAATTAACTTTTTAATTTATTTTTTTCTTAGTTTTCCGTGTGTGTTTATGAGTATGCATGCGTGTACGTGTGTGTGTGCGCGCATGTGTGCGTGTGTGCGCGCGCATGTGTGTGTGTGTGTGTGTGTATGTATGTATACGTGTGTGGTAATTCTTCGATTATCTTACTTGTGTGTTTTCTTATCTTCTTTTTTTTTTTAGTTGCATCGCATTCGCTTTCATTTTTTTGCTGCATTTTTTTTGTTTTTCTTTAATTATTACTTACAGTGTACGATTAAAGTTATGTCTACATGTCATATTAAATGTTATACGGAGCACGGTATAGTTTCTTTGGAGTATCGTGCCGTCTCTCGTCTTACCGGTATTTCTCTCTCGCTGAAACCCGATTTTACGTTCCGTGCCAATCGTTTCGCTTAATTCGTCGGCCAGGAATATCTAGTTATCGGTTCGAACGGAATCGGTTCTCTGCCGAACGTCCTCCGGCTTCTTCTTCGCATTTCCATTCGCTAAGAAACTCATCCGCCTGATTTTCTCTTTACTCGATAATATTAGTAACGCTAAAAATCGCGGTCGTCCGAATTGGACGTAGGCGTCGTTGGTACACGCGGGATATGACCAATAACGATCGTCGAACTCGAATCGTCTCCGCCTGCTTCAACTGTCTTTCGTCTTTCGTCGCTGGATCCTCCCGAACGTTGTCGATCCTCCTTGTGACATTCCTTGACTGTCGGACGAGAGAAGGTGGAGGGGGGTGAGGAGTACGAGAACTCGTCTCGCATGTCGCGTTTCTCCTTAAATCAGCAACGATCGGACTCGGACGAGTTTGTAACTTCTTAACGTACAGTTCTACTACGTTAGTTGTTCGCGTTGGTGAAATTTATGTATCCTGAGCTGACGCTTGTAACAGCCTTTTTTTTGTTTCGTAGAGATGGTTGCCCAGCTGGTAGAATTGACTTGAAGTTGCCTACATTTGAATCGCGTACGATGATCCTCGTTGTGCTTTAACAGTTGGTCTACGATGATAATCACGGCGACGTCCGCTTGGAATCGCGTTTGCATAACTTTCGTCACAGCCGGGATTTGCTGGGTTTCGTCCGCTTCGTCGCTCTGCCGCGGACTTCGAGATTCTTTCTCCGTTCTTTTCTCTTCCGATGCTGCCGAGATGTCTCGGCTTGCGAATTTGGTTCGCTCGCAAAGCGTTCCGTCTCTCGTTACGCTATCTACTCGTTTCCGATTGACCACGAAAGAGACGAAGAAGCAACGAATCGGAGCAGATATCCGATGATGGAACTATATGGAAATCCAACGAACGCAGCTTAGTTACTAGTGAACAGTGCCGTCAACAGGCGCTTTCGAGATGCGCGCTCTGTCTTCTCCTCGCTTGCCGCTGTCGAAACTGATGGAACTCGGCCTTCATCGCTTGCACTCTAGCTTCGATGTTGTCCCTGCTGTACCTCGGCGTCTGATGATGAATCGTATGCACCTGGTGAATGTGTGGCACGTGAATAGTGTGAATCTGATGCACCGGTGGCCTCTCTTCCCTGGTCGGGGTGGAGGCGGATGTAGGGGTCGGCGTACACGAAACAGGATCGAACTCGTAATGTCCATCGACGCTGCCGGCGTCCACGGCATTTTGGATGTGCGTGTGCTCGACTTTCGCTTGATCCTGAAGCTCCAACCATCGGCCAACCAGGGGTGGCGGCGGTGGTCTGTAAGGCGGTGGTCTCCACTCGGCCACTGTACTACCGCTCCTCGAGCTCTGATTCTGTTGCGAGGTGTTTTTACTGCCGAAGCCCGAGCTGCTGGACCTACTCTCCGGCGATGTCTCCAAGTCTGGGGACGCGGCTAACTCCGGGGCGGACCTCGCGTGCCTCGCGTGTCGAGGAGGCAGCCTCGCTCTCGATCTACCGGCAGATTGAGGCGGCGAGGAGGTTGCCAACGGTTGAACGGGTACGAACCTCCTAGACTCGGCGTGAATCGCCTTCAACGAGGGAAGCTCCTGGCTGTACCGCTGGTGCACGCTACGAAGCTGAAGATAATCGGGCGGCGTCGGAAAGGAACGTTCCCCGGAGGATGGTTGCCTGACAGAACTGAGATCGCTGAAGTATAAAGGCGTCCAGGGGACTTGCGGCCCGCTCGGTGAACTGGCCAAGAACCTGGGCGACGAGATCGTGCAGATTGCTGGCGCTATTCTAGCTAACGAGTTCACCGTCCCGTGATGATGAATAGACGGCGGTAACCCTCCGATGGAGACGCCGCTCCCATCGGACCTCAGGCTGAGTTGACTGGTGCCGACGAGCGGTCGCCGCCAGGAGGACTTGAGCCGCTGCTTCGGCAGGAATCCACCGTCGTCGCTGCTCGAAGCGTCCAGGATGCTGTTGTTCGCCGAGCTGAGGACCGAGTCTGCTACCACGAAGCGGCCGTCGGCCGCGCGTGAGATTTTACCCAGCGGTCGGCCGCGGCACGAGTCCGGCGTATCCGGGTTCAGAATCTCCCGCAGGAGATTTAGACCTGGTACTCGGCTTTTTCTAGGTCTACGGGTAGGACAGAACGAGCGTTAGAGAGTTCGCAGTGGTAGTCGTTAACGATGGCGACGCGATCAACCCCGTCGAAGGAATTCCGAAACTCTGTGTGCTCATCGAGACGAAGTCTCGGTCGTTTCGTTTAGAAAACAAGGAACGCTCTTTTGGTCTGGACTAAGCTCGACTCGGTTCTATCCTTGACGAATAAGATGCATTGCGGGCGCTGGAGTATTCTCTGTCATTTCTCTGACATTGAAACAATTTGAAAATCGATCGACTTCCTTCGACGATGTTGAACGATCGTCATACACAGCGATAAACGTGCAACAACGACGTAAAAAATACGCAACGTTAACACGAACAAAAAGGAAAGAAGGAGCTAGGAAAACAAAACAACGTAAAGGCAGACGTACAAGTTAAACGTACAAGATAATTATTGAGAATTAATTACGTATACGTATAATAACGAATAATGGATGCAGGCGGGGAAGGCATGCGCATGCGCATTCCGGTGCACGAGTGGTCGGGCGTGATGTGGATCGTGGGCGGGTGGGCGTTGCCAGTGAGTGGATCTTTCTTTTTTTTCTTTTCTTTTTCAGTGATTTTTTTTTTTTTTTTTTAGATCTCATTGCCCAATTTTTTTTTTTTTTTTAGTGATAGCAATCGTGGATTTAGGTGCTCCGAAACTCGTCACCTTTTCTCCTCCTTCGGGTCCGGCAGCAAGGAAAGATGGGGGAGAGAGAATGTTGTAACACAACGATTACATTCACAAAAAACAATATCGTGGCGATAATGATAAGAAATATAACTCTAAATAATCGAACGTTACTTCTAGGCGGTGATATTAGGGAGCAAATAGATAACGCGTTTTCCTGTCGGGGTCGCGTCTCACGTTCTTGCAAAACTCGTTCTGTTTCGTCGTGCGTTCACAACGGAAATAGACACAAAGTAGGCGGAAACAAAATCGTAAATCAGACACGATAAATGAGTGTCGGATGACTGCGTCCGCGAAAAGAAGAAAACGGAAAACAGAAGGAGTACTCGGGGTAACACGGATAATTATCAAGTAAAGAGAATGTACAACAGATCATTGTGCAACGATACAAATATATAAAACGGATCGATGGTAGAGGAAGAGGGGATTTAAGCATAATCAGACAAGTATGTTCATCGATCGTAGGGGAAAGAGCAAAGTTTCGTACAATGACGAATAATCGTGTAAAAACGATCAACAATGAATAATACAATGAAAAATCGTGTCTAAATGCAGTTGAGGGTAGAGCCGCAGTGAAAGCGGCTTACCTATGTTTCTTTGCTTATGTCCGTGTGTGATCGAGTGTGATCGCGTCTTTTTACGGCTCGTCTAAAATCGATAGACTGGAAACAACAAAAGAATACAAGAAGTTTCGGTTAAAATTTCGATCGACGAAAAGCACCCTGATTACTATCGCAGCGGTTCCATTGCATTTCTTTTGTTTTTCTTTCTTTTGCATCACTTTTTATCGTCATGCTCGGTGAAGCGTGACATGCTACGTGAGTGGAAAAAGTTGAAAAAGCAAACGGGCGGACCCCGCGAAGGCTCCCGTTTGCTCGAGTTATTTCGTGTAATCGAGATCGTAACGTGAAGAGGAGAGAAAGAAGAAGAAGGGGTTAAAGGTGAGAGTAAATGCCGCGAACCGATACCGGCGATTCGAGCGAGAGAAGTCGTGGTTGCGTTTCGTTCGCCGCACCGAAACCGTACCCGAAGTGTCCGGGTGTTAACCGGGATCGGTCCGCGACACTTTTAAAAAATGAAGCAAGCTATCGATCGAATCTTTAATAAGAATTATCTCAGTTCGGTGCATCTACGAATACAGAAATGTTGCGCGAAATCCATGACGTTTCAATATATGCGAGCAAAAAAGTAGTCACAGCGATCTCGATGGTTTCGGGTCCGTTTCGATACGCATCGTTACGTCGCGATTACATACAATCGCCATTTAACCGGTTAATCTTGCTAAACCATCGACTCGCTCGTATCTTAATTATCGTCTATCGATTGAGCGAGTGGCACAATGAGAGACGACAGACAAAAATCAAGTGAACAAGTCGGGTGAACGTGAGTGATGGTGAGTCAAGTGAGCAAAGTAGACGACAGAAAGGAGTGAATGAACGTATTAGTGAGAAAGAGGGACAGCGACAGTTACGAGTAAAGTATCATTGCGACTGGCAGTTAAGAAAAAGAAAAAAAAAAGATGAAATGTGAACGAACAAGTTGATCTATGATGTACGGTGATCACTGTAGAGGCGAGATCGACAAATGCAAAAGTCGACGTACGTGGTAAATTGAAAGAATTTCAATCTACGTAAAATGACAAGGTCTAGCCTCGTTTGCCAACCTCAAGCAATTGCAAGAAAGAAGCTACGCGTCTGGATTAAGTAGTACGTTGCGTTTAAGCGATTATTAGGATCGAATCGTTTTCAGCTACTAAAATCTACCGTCTTTCTCGTCTCGTATCTATGTACTCCCTAAGTCCGCCGAACGAAGGTATTTAGGGTACTGACTGGATGTTACTAGTGTGACTCCTAGCTGTATTGCCTGTATTGCTGATCTCATCTACAGTCATGACAATCATCCTAAGTAGTAGATAGTAGTAGATGGTAGTAGTGGTAGATTAGTAGGTCCTAGCAGGTAACATTGCAGAGCTGTAGTCTCGCATAGTAGGTAGTAGTAGTAGTAGCAGTAGTAGTAGCGGTAATAGTACAGTAGGTAGGTTGTAATAGTAGTAGTAGTAGTAGTAGTAGTAGTAGTAGTAGTAGTAGTAGTAGTAGTAGTAATAGTAGTAGTAGTAGTAGTAGTAGTAGTGGTAGTACTGGTAACGGACAAGTCCCAGCGGCAAGTGGCGTTTGCTCGCTCGATCGATCAACGACGAACCACGAGTATCGATCGAATCGTTTGACCGATCGACGTATCGTTTGGCAATTAGGTGTTTCAGATACACACAAACACATACGTGTATACCGTCGGCGAGTTCTTATTTTCGTGGTCTCGGGAGCAATCGTTGTCTCGGATACGTAGTAGTAGTAGTAGTTGAGCGATGGTAGTAGCAGTAGTAGCAGTAGCAGTAGCAGTAGCAGTAGCAGTAGTAGTAGTAGTAGTAGTAGTAGTAGCAGTAGAAGTAGTAGTAGTAGTAGTAGTAGTAGCAGTAGTAGTAGTAGTAGTAGTAGTAGTAGTAGTAGTAGTAGTAGTAGTAGTAGTAGTAGTGGTGGTAGTGGTAATGGTGGTGGTGGTAGTGGTGGAAGTAGTAGTAGAATTAGTAGTAGTAGTAGTCGTAGTAGTAGTCGTAGTAGTGGTGGCAGTAGTAGTAGTAGTAGTAGTAGTAGTAGTAGTAGTAGTAGTAGTAGCAGCAGCAGTAATAGTAGTAGTAGTAGTAGTAGTAGTAGTAGTAGTAGTAGTAGTAAGTAGTAGTAGCAGTAGTAAGTAGTAATAGTAGTAGTAGTAGTAGTAAGTAGTAGTAGTAGTAGTAGCAGTATTAGTAGTAGCAGTGGTAGTACTTGGTTTATTTTCAGTGTGGCTAGCGGAGGTTAGGCTTACTGTTCCGCCTCTCTATGATAAACACGCTCTCGTAATCTCGATTATCGAGGTGGAGTGCGTGATGGTCACGATCACGGTTCGGGGGGGCCTGCTCGTGGACCGGCTCCGAGGTGGCAGTGGCGGGGGTGGTTACTTGCGTAGGAAGTGGTGGTTGATGAAGAGGTTGTGGTGGTGGTGGTGGTAGTTGCGGATTCAACGGGCTGCAACGGGTCAGCGTCGAGACTGACTCGCCGCACGCGTTTAGATTTGTCGACCTATGGAAAACACAGAGAGAGAGGAGGACAAGAGACGCCCACGTTTTCATTTATAGCTCTTCTTCATATTCTTTTCCTTTCTTTCTTTCTTTCTTTCTTTTGCTCTCTTTTCTCTTTCATTGTTCGCCTTTCTAGCCGCGTTTCCTCGTCATACATCTTTCGTTCTATCGCGATTGCCGTTCGTGCGAGAAACGAGAGAAAGAGGGAAAGAAAGCGATTAATTCTAAGCCCGCTGGAGATGTCTTTGTGCTGAAGTTAGACTCGTTCTAATTTTTTTTCTCACAACCGCCGCGACACATGACGCGACGCGGCATCGACCATCGGCAAATTTTATCAAAGACTACTCCGAGCTCTTTCTCTCCGTAACCCTCTCGATCTCCGGCAAAATTTCTCTAGCTCGCGTGTTGGCTCTCTTCTGATCCTTGCTCTGATCGTGATCCTCGAACGCCGATCGTCGAGGTTCGATCAGCTCCGTATTCGTACTTCGTACGCGTGCTTCCTCCATCGATCTCCGATCAATTTACCGAACGGAATTGCTTCGATCTCCGATTGTACGCGCTAACGCAATCAACGATATTCCAAAGGTATACACATTTACGGCTACGAATACGGAGCTGGAAACGATAATCTTGGCAGTGGCTGAACCGTCCAGCCCGTTCTGGATATACGTGTAGGTATAATTGTGCATTATCTGCTCGCTTCGTGAAAACCCCCGGGAGAAGCGCGGAAGATACGTTCGTGTTTGCACGAGGGAGACTCAGTCGCGCGCGTGTAAATCGAGAAAAGGGCTTATCACGAGACCGGTCAGCGAATAGACTAAAAGCTGTGCGAGAAGTATTCGTCGATTTCATTTTTCGCGACGATCAAGTCTCCATCGGTCGATTCGGTTACCGCGACATACAGTAGGTGAGCGTAGATAATGCCAACGAATTAGCATTGCCGCGAGCAGAGTAATCGCGGATATTTTCGTGATACTTTATCACGTCGGATTACATCGACTATTCGAATCAATGTTAAATGCCGCAGCTGATACAGTGCATGAATTTAAGATTACTCGCGTAAACATCGAAAGAGCAATAATCAGATGAGTACGAACAGTGGTACCTCTATCGAGATAAATACTTTGAGAAATTTAGAGCATTTAATTAAATTAGCGTAATCGCGAGTACGCGACGTTTTTTCGATCGTTGGAACATCGGAGTCGTTGGAGAAGATGCTCTCGCGATAAGCCCACAAGTATTTCGAAAGGAACGATTGGTCGTGCCAGCGATTCAGAAAAAAGAGTCGTAAAATAAGCCATGAACGAGGAGAAGGCGAGGGAAGGGGCGGGGGGAGATCGACGTGAATGAAAATGAAGGAAACGCAGGTGAATGAATTATCCGCAAAAGTTTCTAAGGATCAGCGGAGGGTGAACGAACGAAAAATAAAGAGGGGAGTTGGGAGTTGGGATTGGGTCTGGTGGTGGATCGTGGAGAAAGAAGAAGAAAAAAAAAAAAAGAAAACGGACGTCGAACGACAAACGAAATGGCTCGTCGCGGGAAACAAAGGCGACATACGATCCAGAATAGGCATCACTGCAGTCGTATTGTGGACTTTTGGATGCCACGATGGAAATCATAATAGTCGGCTGAGTACCCGTTACTACACGTGCAGTCCGCTTGGCGTGATTTCAAAGCTGAACACCTTATCATTGGTTATCGAGACCGATTTTCATACGTACGTACGGTTCGTCGGGAAATGCGATGACGTCGGCGAACGTGCTCTTTCGCGATCGTACGTTTCCGTGCGATCATTTTCTCTCTCGAGAACTATTCTCTCTGGTGTCGTTCATTGAACGACCCGTTCTCTCTGTTTTGCTTTCGTGCTTGTTTCGTAGCAACAGAAGCTGCACGCTGACGCGACGGAAGGCGAGCGCGAGGCTCGAGCGAACAGCGTCCGATCCGATCCCGGATCCACTCCTCTCTTTCCTTTTCTTTTTCTTTTATCGGGACGCGTTCCGAGATACCAGATCGAGGGAGAAGGGAAGAAAAAAAAAGAGGGAGAAATTGGCCAGTCTTTCGGGTGGCGAAAAATTGGATTGACCGAGGTGCGTATCGATCGCGGTCAGAACAGAGAAAACTCGGGTAGGATCTTTATTCTCGTGTCTCGCGTTTCGTGCCCTAAGTTCTCCCACCTATTTCAGGATGAAACTATAAAACAAGGAGGGAAGAATTTGCACCATGTCCGTATTAGCCGACGCGAGTCGAATATGTAACTTGACGAAACCGAGTTATTTCGCTGGAAAACCGAGACCGGAACTATTCGAATCCAGGGACCAGGTCGAATGCAAAAGTATCGCTCGATTGTTCGCTCGTGCCCGAAGACCGCAGTGCACACGCAAAGGCGGACGCCAATATACATATGTAGGTGCGTTGATCGTTTCTCCAACCTCGTCCAAAATACCTCTGCTGCTGCGGTTTAGTCTGCCGGTTTTTCATCGCTATGCGATGCATCTAACAATAAGTACGCGGCTCGCGTTCTATTATGTATTGCGCAAGATCAAAAGAGGGTATCCATTTATTCTATCCTCGTCTTTACTATCCCTTGTATTATATTCTCGTGTATTTTACGTTTGTTTGTCTCATTCTTTCTTTATTTTGCAACGACAAGTGGATGTGACTGCTGTTTTCGTAAAAGTGGATCGAGACGGCGAAAGGAGAGAACGAGAAGATTCTCTCCCACGTCTCTCTCCCGATTTACAACTTACTCAGAGATATGTTATTAAAGAGAGTCCCGTTCGTGCAATAACGCTTACTTGCTTTTCACACGTGAATTTTCACTCGTGTATCGTGAAAGATGGTCGTCGAAGCTCTATCGTTTGAATTTTAAACGCAAGCAAGATTGTCGCACGAACGACACGTCTAAATATATATATGTATCTATACGTGTATATATATATATGTACATACATATACATATACATATATATATATATATATATATACATATATGTTTATCCGTGATAATATAAATGTATATGCATAATATCGGGTATATAGCTCGAATATTTTGTTTGCTATTAATTACTCGTGAGAGGTTTCTTAAATGCTTGCGGTGCTTCGGTCGCCTAATGCTCGTAAGAAGGGGTGGAGTGGACTTAATTGCTAACTCTGGCTAAACCTAAGTGATGGATGTATATATCTCTTCAAGGTCGTAGCTGCACCGGCTTCACGGTCCTCCCTTCGTTCGGGCAGGACGTAGCTTTGGTTTTCGCGATCGTCCAAGCGTTCCGTTGATCACGGAACGATGCTGAAACGAACCGTATTCGAGTGCAGTTACGATCTCTTCAGTCTACGTCCTCGATTCGTAATTGATCTTCGATAGATTCCCGATCGGGGGAACGAAAACTTAGATAAAGTCGGAACCTGTGGGGAAGACAGAACTTTCGGAGACAGACACTCACTTTTTCAAAGGCACTGTTCCCTGGGGCCCTTGCCCTGCGCCGTTCCTGGCGTCGGTAACCCGGCAGGCCACCATACTATACGCTGAAAGCAGTTCTACAATGTTACAAGATTATGTTAAATGAGTAAGTGTTCGGGGTTCACAGATGCTTGCTCAGCTCCTGCGTTACCAGGCCGTTGTCGTCTCCTTTTCGAATTAAAGAGAAAACTAGGAATCCCAAGCGAATATGAAGGAACAGGTTGCTAGAAAGGAGACGAGACGACCTCGAGCCCAGGTGCGGGCAAGACTCGAAGGAATAAGTCAAACGATCGATTGACTCGCTCTCCACGACGCAGCCCTACCTTTCTCCTGTTTTCGTCTTTTCCGTTTATTGCAAATCTTCACCGCGCATATGCTGAGGATGATCGCAACGATGAAGAAGAGTATACCACCAACGACGCCCGCGGTGATCGCCTTGTGCTTCACTCGAGCCGGTACCGGAAATTTCACCTGCTCGCTGGCACCGTAATTGGTCGCCGAGTTGGCGAACACTTGGAAAT
Source organism: Bombus superbus (assembly GCA_014737385.1). Lineage (NCBI taxonomy): Eukaryota > Metazoa > Arthropoda > Insecta > Hymenoptera > Apidae > Bombus > Bombus superbus. The sequence goes on along the minus strand of JACXIK010000011.1, from coordinate 1,410,283 downwards.
AATAGGTTCTACCACCGACCAGATTCTTCACTGTACTCGTGGTCAGAATCGTCGCGATACAAGAAAACATAGAAAAACTTCGTTCAACGATCGTTGTTGTTTATTTGCGACAAGGTAAAAGAACAACGTACCCAAATAGCTGGTTTCTTCGGGTCGGATCTGTCCCTTGTTGAGCGTTTTCCACGGTCCGTCCGTCTTATATTTGATGGTGTAGTATTGAATGAGATGATTACGTTCCACAGGGGCTTCCCAGGATATCAGGAAACCGTTACTGACCTCCGTCACCGTGAGATTTTTGGGAGGACCTGGCTTTGGTCCTGACGATTTATATCGAATTAGTAGGGACGACAGACAGAGAAACATTTTACGTAAAGAATAAAGCGGGATATGTCCGGTGTTCTCATACTCGACGACCATACCGTGTGCGTAATTCCCTTCTCAAGGATTTCTATCGGGCGTTTATTCGCATTCCAGCGCGTAACTCTATGGTTACAGGGGAAACAGCGACGGAATTGGGATTACAGCCGTTAATAAGGCTAACGAATGAACGCCGGAAGTAATTAGGTCGTAACATTATATACATATGTAAGTAGTGACGAAAGAAGATGAGCTCACGCGTCTCCGATTCCATCGAGACGTTACATCAACATCGTCTATCCCGCGACATCGTGATGCGCTAACGTTACCGTTTGTCAAGATTTATTTGTCGTCGTTTCGCCGTTTAGTCGAGAGGAATTTAAAAAAAGTCAAGCAGAAAAAAACAAGTAAGCTTGAAAAAAAGAGATACTAGTAAAAAAAAAGAAACACCCGCGCGTACGTAGAATAATCAAACGACGAGAAGTCATCGTTCGCCGTTGCCGACGAAATTCCCTGTCAATATTCGTAATTATTTGTATCCGTTAAACAGTATCAGGTGGCACAATGCGATAAATTTTCACGATGGAAAAATATACGTGACTGAAGCGGCCGATATTTCTGCGATCGTTTCTGTGGTATTTACAATGTACCTATTTGTTAACTTCATTTCCGCGACCGTGCACGCTGCGCCGAATAAATTGTCGACCACACAGCCGGCAACGTGTGCATTAGGAAATGTACAAACGGAAAACAGACGCACACGAGGACGCGTGCCCGCACCTACCCACACCTTGCTTCACCCCCTTTAACCGTGCAGGCACAAAAATATAAATGGGTTCTCGATGGAGGCGCCGCGCTGTGGCGTCCGGGAATACCGTGAATAACTGGAACGCGGTTATTGTATTCGCGAAAAGCTTTTTACCAATGTAACGGCCACGAGTGGTTGCAATTAATTCGCGCCGGTCGAATGGAAATTTCTCCCCGCAAAGGCGACCCTTGCGTTTTTGTTCGACCGTACTCGTTTCGATCGTCGCACCGTGCACGCTCGATGCGACCGAGTTCCACTCTCGAAACCAAACTCTTCGCTTCTCGATACCAGCCGCCAACCCTTCACCCCTCCTTTCCCTTTCCTTTCGTACGTCCGTCTCTATTGAATTCGAGCACATTATCTCGACGAATAATTTGACGGGAGGGGGAGGGGAAAGTTCGTTTGACGGATAGCGAGCGGAGCACGCGAAACAACGACGAGAATCGAATCTCCGTCGACTGAAAGACGAAAAAATTCAGTGGGCCGAAACAGGTCCGTGTTTCCCTCGGAAAATAAACGTAATTCCGCCCGCGAGACAAAATCAGGCCGGACGAAAACGACCCAACAAAAAGCTAACAAACAGGCAGAACAATCGAAACGAGAACCAACTTGGCGGTCGACCGCGTGTCCCCTGTTAACGAGATTACGCGTTTTCTCGACGCTTTCGGTCTTTATTGACTTTTTACGTTGCTCGCGCGTTGTCGGAAAAATTTACGCCAGGCCTGTAGAGCATCGCGAGTGACTATTGACTTCGATGCAAAGGCTCCGCTTTCCCATATTCGCGTCTTTATCGTCCCCTCTTTTGATCACGGCGCGGTATTTAGACGTTTGGATACAGCGGAAGGATAAACGAGGAGAGACAGTCGATAGAAAACATAACTGGGAAGAGGCTAAAATAAATTTCATATCGAGTGCGAGTGAAAGTGTTTATAAACCAATTACAACACGAAGAAAATTGTACGAATACACGCGGATGAGTAAATAAAGAAAAGAAAAGAAATTGATACCTTTCGGCCGCATGATTGGCGGGAACACTGGGTTGCCGGTAGAATCGGTCGGTAATATGAGAGTATTATGATCTAAGATGTCTGAAACGAGAGCAAAGAAAACGGCAATCGTGAGAAATCAGGTGGGAGTCGAAAGACAAGTGGATCCGGTGGTCCGGGGTGACGGTGGTCGTGCCTTAATAATAGGTCGCAGAGAGCAGGATCGGTGCGGAGGAGATCCTCGCGAATCCGATCCACCGGAATTCTCGTTAAGCTGGCTGTAATCGTGTTACTCGAGGCGGGCTAACGAGTTTCGAGACCGTTGATGCGTAGACAGCGACGAACGGGGAATGGAAAGAGGCAAAAATTGAAGCGCGGGGAAAAAAGATGCGGGCGAAGGGAAAGGGAAAGAGAAAGGAAAAAAAGAAAGGGAAAGGGACAGGCACGGAGAAAGGGAAAGGGAAAGGGAAAGGGAAAGGGACGTTGGACGTATCTGGGTTTCTCGTAGCACCACTGTACGTGAGAAAATTCGGACGGTTGTTCGTGGCTTGTTCCCGGGTTATTAGCGGAAATTTCTGATCCCGACACGTTATTAATATGGAAATGATGGAAAAAAACAGACGAACCGGGTCACGTTTTACGATCTCACGGGATTACGAATTGCATACGGATATACGAAACAAAAATTTGCCAGATATAGGAGTTTACGTGTGTGAATATGTACATGTGTGTGCATGCGTGCGTGTGTGTATGTATGGTAGAAGCGAATGCGCGAAACGAAACAAGTTGGAGATCGGCGGCGTCGCCCTTGTGTTTGAAACGAGAGCCGGATAAAAATCTGTACAAGCTCGTGCAGGAAAAATCAAGGTACAGTATGTACAAATGGGAGGCAATGACCCGGCAGATTCGAGGGAAGGAAATAAAAGAGGAAACAGAATGAACGGCTCGATGGGTTTTCCGATACGATAAGTCGCGACGGAAGTCTTCGTTCCCTTCCTCTTTGCTTCTCCTTTCGAGGTGAGTTTTAGCGTTAACTTTGAAATTCTCGCGCAGAATCGCTATTTCCAGCAACGAAGCTTCATAAACATCGGCCACGGAGAAGAGAGGGAAGCTTTCTTCCGCGCAAGGCATCTTTACGAAATCGTTCAACCGAGATTCTTTGTTAGCTCGTTTCGAAGCTCGTCCGTTTTTAAAGGGAACGAGCGAGCGAGCGAGAAGGAGCGGGGAAAGCCCAGAATCGGACGGTTTTATGGTCGATCGCGTTCAAATAGAAAATCGTCCCTTTGATTTCGGGGCTACAGCTTTTGCGGTAGCGTCGAGTTGTTTCGGTGCTTGCCGCTGTCTCTACTCAAGGAAACGATTTTTTTCGACACCGATTTTTAGCTACGATTGAATCGACGATCTTACCGCTTTCGTCCGTGGCTGGAGCATGTCCGGCGCTCGATGATGGAGTCGCTGAGTGCGTCAGTGCCACGTCTTCGAGGGTGAAGCGATTGAAAAAAAGAAGGAAAAGAAGATTGCACAGGATGCGATTTGTTAGTCGTGTTAACACGGACAAAGACTGTTAATTGCAGCGATAGAGATATTCGTTCCAAGGTCGACTGTCGCGAAACAGAAATTTCCGTATTCTAACGAACGATTATCGCGAGAGATCATACGGCACCTTGTATCACCGATCCGATTATACCATAAGTTCAAAGATCGTTACCAAGTGTCCTGATGGTAATGAGTTTGCTCAGCATTCCATCGCCCAGAGCGTTCTTCCCGATCACTTGGAATTCGTACAGCGTACCTGGCGTTAGGCTGTTGATCGTTACCGTTGTGCTTCCAGACGGAGTTACTGGAATCGTTTTCCATTCCGACGTACCAGATTCTCTGTACCTGCGTGAAACGGAAACCAAAGTTTCCTTTAAACTCATTCCAAAACGTACATACTCGGTTCGACACTCGAAGCAGCGTACTCGTTTACGAGTTTCCTTTCGGAATGGCATTCTAACCGATATTGCCGGCGCGACGTACCATGGTTACATTATGTTCGAGGTGAACATACTCGGAAATACTATTCCAAAACCGTTTCTACTTAGAAGCTACTTCAAACGCCATCAACAGCTACCGTTCGACGCGAGTAAACATTCGAGTAAACAGCCGCAGTATGAAACTCACCAGATAGTATAATCCTGCTTGTAATCAGGTCCTCCAGAGTATCCCGGCAGCCAAGTCAACGAGACCGCGAACTCGGTCGCAGTTCCGGATACGTTGTACGGTGCGTGGGGTTGCGTGCCTTCGACGATCAACTGCGTGGAGGCCGATATGGTTGCCACCTCGTTCGAAGCGACGCATTGGTAGAAGCCAAAGTCCGCGCGTCGAAGGCTCTCGATTGTTAAATTGCCGCCGACGATTTTGGCCCGGTTGCGTTGAATGGACGCGCCATCCCTCTGCACAATGAAATCACGATGCAATTCGAGCCGACCGTTAAACGACCAACCAGCTGGAGATGCCGCGAAATTGAAACGTTTCATCGGAATCTCGACAACTCGTTAACCGATCAGACCTTTATTCCGCCGCGCGACCGAGGTCACCAGGTTTTCAGGACAAAAGGAAAAAAAAAGACGATATCGTATATAAGTTCCGCCGCTCAGCGACTTAAATATAACTTTCAACTATAATGTTAAAAATGTAACCACAACTCAAGATATTGTACGTCTACGTCGTAGCGTCACGTAACGCCCAAATTACTTGCCAAATGAAATTCATCGTTTATCATGCATGTATATATATGCGTGTAATTTTTATTTCCCTGGTAAATAAACGTTTATTAATAATAAAAAAAATAAAACCGCGCGACCGAGGCGTTAGACCAATGACAAACCGAAACGCCGCCGAAAACTTCAGTATATACAAGTATCATATATATATGTGTAGTATATGTATGTAGTATATTCCCGGTATCCGGTTAATCCTTGCCGATTATGCTTCCGATCGAGCGAATGATAGCTGCGCGACTTTATTCTACGTCGAGTGCTGTTTCTCGGGGATGCATACCCTGTGCCACTGTATCGTGGGCTTCTGCGTGCCCTCGGCTTCCTGAGCGTCGCAGTGCATCTCCACCGTTTCGCCGACCTTCTTCTGATAGATCGGTTCTGGCTCGAGAGTGAACACGGGCGGATTTCGCACGAGAACCTCCATCGGTCCGGAACTGCCCTGCGTGCCCTGCGCATTGTAAGGCGTACAGGTGTATCGACCTTGATGATTCTCGTTGACCCGTGTAAAGAGCAGGGAGCCATTGTTCATCACGACGATGTCCTTCGTTTGATAAGGCTCGAGCAATCGTTTGTCCTTCGTCCACGTGACGTACTGAAGGGTAGGATTCGCTTTTATGTAACATTGGACCACGCCGGCCAGTCGAAACGGCAGGTATTGCACCGTGGGGGTGAACGTGACCTTCGCTGGATCTGAAACGCCGTGTATTTAGCTGTAAAAGTCTTTCGATGAGAATTGTCGCTCGCGAAACATCGCCGATCACTCACATTCTACATTGAGGTAAGCACTGGCGCTTTGCGGATCGCCGATGCCGTTTGTCACCTCGCACAGATACTGGCCAGAGTCGTCGGCGCTAACGGGATTGATCACGAGGCTCCCGTCCGGTTTGATCGATACTCTGGTGTCCAACGCCGAGAGTTCCGTTACCGGAGCTCCCTCCCGGAACCAACGTACGGTCACGTTGCCTGGCAGAGCTTTCGCCTCGCAGGAAAACTGAACTTTTTCGCCCTCCAGCTTGGTCTGGTTCGTTGGTGGCACGGTGATCACCGCCCCGCCTGCAAATCGGAAAGGATAACGTTAGAATGAATTCGCAATCGACGCAAATCGATGTGAAACGACGCAAAGTCGACGCGGTCGAAAAAAGGCAACGAAGGGATGGCGCTCGTCGATCGACGATACCGATTTCTGGCACGCTGGCAGCTTGTCAATGTCAGTCTGTCTGGCTGATGCCGGAAATGCGGCGGCCAACCAATATCCTGACCGAAACGACGAGCCCGTCGCAGCAGCTTTTAACTTGGCCTGGCGCGGAAGCGTATCACGAAACGAGATTTCATCGTTCGGTTGCTCGTGTCGATCGAGTCCGCGCGAAAACCAGTCCACGAGACGACGTCGATAAGTAAACAAATGGAAAGAGCGATAGATATTCTCCATTTAGCGAGCCCGATGAATACACGGCTCTATAATGGACGGGATTGTTATTTTAGAAACGTCGTTTCGCGCCAGAGGAAGTACTACGCCCCGAAACAGCGGATCGATTCAACGAGAGACTCGTTCCGACCGGTGAAACCATCAACAAAGTTTTCGTTTCGCGGAAATTCCCTTGCGTATTTAGAGCGGACTAGCTCGAAGCTAAGTGGAGAAAAAGAAAAACAAAAAGAAGCCTGCGTTCGAGCCAACGCGCCTCGCCACTTAAAAACCGACTGCCTTTTCTTCGCGCGACTTTCGCTCAGAGTCTTAGCAAAAAGACTTAACGAGACGCGTTATATTCTCGTCGATATCCAAAAGCTCGTCTCCTGCGAGCGTGCACGTGGAATTTTAAAACTTGCGAGACTTTGGAGGCCGAGGAACGCATTCTCGTTCGCGCGGCCGAATATCTCCACGCATAATGGGAGGAAATCGATCCTGCGCGACAAAAGTCCTTCCAACTTTTCTCGGTATTCGCTGGTACTTTCCGGAATCCGATCTATCTTCGCCGGGCGGGAATTAAGCTGGCTCCTATACGTCCGTAGGAACAACGACTTTCTCGACTCGAGGAAAGAGTCGCGCGCTAAGATTTCCCGAATAGGTTTCCGCTGTTTCCGTTTCCACCTACTGCGCCAAGTTCATCGACGAAAATTAATCGTTATTCGATCGGAATCCGCTCGTCGCGGGGCTCGTCGATCGTCGTGCCCCGAAACAATGAAACGGCGCACGGCCGAATCGACGCGAGGTTCGTACGAAACCGCAACCGCGAGCGTGAAACGGTAGCGGAGCATGCCGCGGATTCCGCTACGTTGAAAACACGGCGAGTTAACTTGGAGGACAAAGCGACGGAGGATCCTTAGAAACGGAACGATGAAATTCAACGGAGTTGAGACGCGTGCGCCTCGCGGATGACAACGCGATGAATTTAGAAGCAGTGGCACGATAAATATTCACAAGTCGGATTTAAAACTTTTCGCCCGCGAGAGCAATGAATCTCAGAATAGAACGCGTCGCCCGGAAACTTGAAAGCAATCGATACGTCGGTTTAAGACGAACAAAGCCTGCCAATCTTCGCTTTTATTACGAGCCGAGATTACAAAAGGCAGATGTCGCGACAGCGTTCGTGTTTTCGGCAATTCGAAGAGGGGGAAAGACTCGCTTGTCCGAGGGACACGATCCACCGAGAAGAAACGTCTCCGCGATAGAGATGAATCTCGGAGTAGCAAGCTCGGTAAATATTCAAAGAGCAGATTCAAAAGTTTCACGCTACCGCGGCACCGGGCGGAGCAAGTTGGCTTGAGCTCGACAGCTCGAGGATCCTCCGCATTAATGGCGCAGTCTATTGGCGGTGTTTTATACGAGGAAGACGAGAGTCGTCTACTTTGCACTCACGGCTCACGGCCGCTCGTTCGTGACTGCGCACCGTGATTCCAGCGAGATTTATTAATTTGAAACTTTTGCTGGACTTCCGCCGAGTTCTCCGAATCTGCGTTCGCCGTTTGGACGGATTTTTTACACGTCCGTGTCGGATTAAGTGCGGGAAACTGTCGAAAAATTTCATCGAATCCATAAGAATTGGCATTTGTCGAGACGATGACGTTTCAGGGTTCTGTATGGCAAACCGATTACCTTTCGCTAAAGCGGAGCGGAGAAGGGTAGTACCGACGTGGCGCGTCGATCATGAAAATCGATGCGTCGGTCCGTGTATTAAATCGGCCGGTCGTTAACTGGAGGAAAACCACGGAGGGGAAAGACGTCAGCGCGATGATGAAGACGAATGTTCCCGCGGCCTCGTAACGAAGCTTACAAATCTGCGGCACCGGTGGCAAACGAGGCCAGAGGCTGAGGGGAGAAAAAGAGACGGTACGCGGAGTGCTCGAGACAAATCGCCTTTTAACTCGGCCCGCCGCGAAGAACATCCTAATTGGCTTTGACTACCACAACCGCACCGTCCGGAACCGACCTCCTAACGCGAATTTTATCGCGCCCACTCAGCGATCGATATCGCATCGACGCATCGGTTTACGATCTGCCTGGAAACGTAATGGATGCACCGGTCTGTCAGATATTTCCAATGCTGCTGGCTGTGGAATGCTCCGCACCGACCAATCGTTATTATCCTTCCTGTGGGTTCCATCGAAAGCGCCGTTCAAACTCGGCGAGAGATAAGAGCAGCGCGTTTCTTTTCTCTTAGTTGCAATGATACTTTGGCGATACCTAGAATTCCAGTTAATTAAAATATTCGTGCCGAAGGCAGCGTAGAAAGTCGAAACGGCTCGTCCGGTCAATTTTACGAGCATTCCGAAAAGATTGGGAGATTAAAAACGACGTAAAAGTTACATCGTTACCCGGAACGGCCCACCGATCCCATCAGGCACGATTCGCTCGAACGAGACTTTAAGAACTTCCATAAAATCGCGAAAAAAGAGAAAAAAAGGAAACGCGGTCGATATCCGCCGGAACTTGGTCTTACGAGTCCGAGCGCCACGGATGGATCTTTCCATCGATCAACGGACGTCGATCGCGCGCGTCCTCCGCGCGAATCCAGCGGCAAAAACCGAACTGGTTGCATCGAGGCATTTTCTGGCGACGCGGTTATCGGAATTTCATTATCGGTGCTCGATCGATTACCGCCTACCGAAAATACCCCGATAACTTCTAATAACAAGCCGCTCCGATAATTATCGTACCGATCCGGCGTATATTAATTATTGGCACGTGCAAAATTCTTCCCCGCCCCTCACACCGGCGTTATAAAGTTCGCTGAATTCACCGTAGAACCGCAAAACAATTCGTCGCTTGTAGATCGTACCTGCGGATGATAAGGAAAGGAAATTCTCATATTAGGTTGTCCCAAAAGTTTCTTTCGCCTTGTAAGGTAATAGTGGATGCACCACATTCTCTGTTTTATATTATTTTCGTCGAATCATGTATGATCGTTGTTACGCTGCGTGGCTCACAGCAAACCGTCTTTCTCAACCGTCACTTCAAAAATAGAGTACATTTAATCACAAATTGACGACACGACATAGTTTGTATCTCGCAAATACAACGTCGGTTTCCAACGGTTCCTATGTCCTACAATGTCACCGAAAAGATCTTCTTACTACATTTTCAAGCACCTACATCGTTGCGGGACATAGCCGATGTCACGCTTCGAGATATATCGATACCAGTGAGAAAGTTCGTTACCATTCGAGAAGCCTGATGAGTCGATCATAGAAACTTCTCGATGCTGGATCATCCGATATATCGCGTGACTCAGTTTCCAACGGTCCAAGAGCGTCAAAATCAGTCAGTTCTGTCCGAACCTTGAGAAGGCATACATCGAAAACGCGAGCGATCTTTAAATACAGTAAAGGCGAACATATCACAGAGTTGACGTCTAATTATAACACACATTTAATTGTATCATCGTGACGATAACAACTAACTGTCAATTACCTTCGGAAATATTGTTGGAAATACATACATTGATATTGTTAATCGGTGTCAAAATCATTATAACCACCCTTAATATCCGAAAAGAATTAAGGGAACGATCGTGTTCGTGGCGTCGATTGTCAATATCGTAACGAGAATTTACACCTCTCGTTGGCGCGTTTAGTCGAGATCGCGTCTCTCCGCGAACGATCGTGACAATCGTAATAATAGAAATAGAACAAGTAAATAAATAGAACAAATAAATAGAAATGGAACGAATAAAATAATATAAAGCGAAAAGAGGTTGTGCATCTATTGTTTCCTTACGAAAGGAAAGAAACTTTCGGGACAACCTAATAGGATCGCTAACGAATAACGAAGGATTCCGTTTTTGTTTGCAAGTTCGACGAATGACCAAACTTTGCGACGCTGCGAAGATCAGAGAGTACTTGCAAAGGAAAAATGTGCGCGCGGTTATTGCTGCAAAGTGGCGCGTTTAGATTAGCGCGTTTCTAAAAGGAGCGTCGGTTTACGAGAGACTTCATCGCAATGGTGCGTCGCATCTTATACGAGAAACGACGCCGAACGGAAGGCGTCATCCTTTACTACCGTGTCCGATGATATCGGAGCGTCTGACGAGGAAGTAACCGCTGACGTAGGAATATTCACGTGTTCCGCTACATACACTCGTACTAGATCTGTTGTTTTACTCACCAGCGATTATAACGCGGGCCGTGTGACTGATTTGACCCTCCCCGTTTCGCGCGATGCACGTGTAATCCCCGATGTCCTCGTTCTTGATCGTCGAGATTCTGAGCTCAGTGCCGTCGTTGAATATTCCGATGGTGGTCGACGGCTCGACTGGGTTCGCGTCCTTGTACCACAGAATCTCCGGTGTCGGCGTACCCTCCGCTTGGCAGTTCAATATTATCGCGTCGCCCACGTTCACGTAGATCATCTCCTCTGGCGTGATGCTAAATTTTGGTGGCGCTACGAAAACCAACCAATCGTTTTTATCCTCCCGTGATACTCTTGGAACTGTAAGCAGATCGCGAGCGGAAAAGGTCGAACGTGACTGTGCGCGGTATCGAAAGTAGATCGGACCAGAATATGGTCAGACTAGCGGGCCGGCTGATTGCGATTCGTTTTTATCGATCGTCGAGTCGAAAGATGGAAACGCTAACGTAGAGCAACACCGACGGGTTCGTCGAACGTGCTAGAATTGTTAGGAAGAAATCGCGACAACTACCGCGCGATGGTGCATTACTCGAAGGAAACGGCATTAAGGGAACAATGAAACCCTCGAATCGCGCGGACGTTTAGAAAACGCTTCCGCGGCGCTCTTCTAACGTTTTTATCTTCGATGAGTTTCCATCCAAGGGGAATCACGGCGGCCCTTCAACGGCTTCGACGACCGCCGTAGCACAAAGGACCGTCCATTTTCGCCGCGTAAAGCGCGCTCTTCCTCGTATATTTGATAGAACGGAAACGGTCGGAGCTGGAGGAGGACGAAAGAGGAAAGAGAGCAAGCAATCGGTCACCGAGAAAATTCGACAAGATAGATGACAGGAAAATTTATTGGAATATAGACGAAGCGTCGAGGAGTTCTCTCTCTCTCTCTCTCCCATTCTTGTTGATCGTTTTAATAAGTTTGATCGTGCTTCGTCGTAAATTACGATCGCATCTATCTCGTCTTCGCTACGATCGTCTCCGTTCTATTGTTTGTTCTCGACATTAGAGAACGACAGCTAGCCATAGAATCGTATGTACGTTGATCGTATTCGGAAAGATATATAGCGACAAATATCGTATGGAGAAAAACGGAAACGGAAGATACGAACAAGGCCGATAGCGAGAACGCTGGAAGGAAGAAAGGGGAAACGGTTTACGAGTGTGACGCGAGTAAACGACCGGCCAGAGACAATTTCAAAAGTACAAAGAGATTCTGAGCGCTTTCGCTGGCCGAGTGGTTCTCCTCTTTTTTTGATGCCGCTGGCAAATCCTTAGTTGTCGCAATCGCTGACGTTGTCGACATCTTCCTCGCCGTTGTCGTTGCTGTTGTCGACGACGACGATGACGCGGTCGAGTGTGGCCGTGGGCTCGACATATGTGCGCAAACCGAGAGGTGAAACAGCGGGGGAAAGCTCGTTGGAGGAAACGGCGCAGCAACGATGACAACACAAACGTAGGAGGTGTGACGAAACAGACAGAGAAAAGAAAGAGAGTAGTACGTATCGTTTCCTAAAACATCTAAATACTTCTCTTCCCCGCGGCCGTTCGTCATAGTTTATGGGCAAACAAAACGCGGCAATAGATTTTCCTTTCTCTTGGCCGGCATTTTCCCTGTTTTTTCGTTCCTATCGCCTGGTTCGATGACTCCATCGCGACGTCGTCGTCGACACACTGACGTAACGCGTAAAACTTTATCGCGTCGCTCGACGAAAGAATTGAATTGAATTCCCAAGAAACGACGTCGCTTTCTTTCCCTTTTTTTTCTCCGTCCCTTTTATTCCCCCTGTTTCGTTTCTCTTATCAACGACTCTCCCTCTCTCTCTCTATCGCGCGCGCGCGCGCGCATTTTCGTTTTATTCGCGATAGGGGGAGATCAGAATCGACAGCGTTCGTCGTTGGAAGATATAAAAGTTCGCGGACCGTTGGAAAACGGGCCAGGGAAAAGATTTACCCCTGGACTCGTTCAACTTTTCTTTCGTTAGACACTTTCTCTGACGAAAACACGGTACTCGTCGCGGTCATAAAATCTTGTTAAGCGCGAGATAATATTAACGAGACTGCTTCGAGGTAAAATCGATGCAAAGCTTGGCCAACTCGGATCCGACGCGAATGGAATTTTCGACTTAAATTGCATTCGCGAGAGCTCGCTCGAGACGCGAACTTGTATTATTATCGCAGTCAAGTGTTTTTTAATCGATATTGCGACGTCGCGTAATCGCGTTTTTTGACCGAGAAACTTTTCTTAAATAGAATTTCCTGGCCGATCGACTACGGTCAAGCGTAAAACGTGAACGTCAGCTTTTAAGATATAGCAGACCGCCCAGATACTCCGACGTCAGCTGACAGGTGGGGAATCGCGCGATTAGGCTGATCGTTCGTGCGGAATGTTCGCAACCGATACAGCGAACAACGATGCTGAGTTCGCCGATATCCAAGCATGTTATCGAACAGTATAGATGCGATGTACCGGCTTTCGACGGGACGATCGGTTAACGAAGAAAAGCGATAGCGTAACATGATCGTTCTCAAATGAAAAGTACTCACCGTGGACATCCAGGTGGAACCAGGTACCGTTCTTGTGACTGTTAGGCGACCTGTTGAGGAAGACGACCTTGCACTCGTACCATCCTTGATCGCTCTCGCGGATGTCAGTCAAGTTGAGGCTCGCCACGCCATACGGTGAATTCGGCGAAACTCTCGACACTCGACCTTCGTAACCTTCGCCACTGTGGGTCGGATACGACTCGTACCATATGTATATTGGTATCTCCTGCCCCTTGCACCAACACCAACACGCAACATAAACGAAGGATCGCCATGAACGCGTACATACTGGTGCGAGACTCGCTTCGGTACATGCTGGACGCTTCGTTTTCGATTTCGCGAAGCTCGTCGTCCCTGCCATTTCGTGTCGGGTATCGACGTTCTTCGGTTCACCGACAGTTCCACGAACACGATTGGCGAACAAATCAGTGAAAATCATAGTAGAAAATGGAACCCGCGAGACGCATAAGCGACGCGTTGTCATTGAAAAGAGGCGAAAAATTCGAACCTGCTCGCACCAGCTGCCGGCTAATGAAATGACAAATGACGAAAGACAGAGGATGCAGCGTGTGTGAAGAGCGGAAACGATCTACGGCCGCGATTGGCCGCCGAGTCGGCGAGCTTTCTCCGCGCGAACGACTGAACGTAACGAGCATGGCCTCTTCCTTCCCTCTAATTCAACGCGCCGGAAGATCCTCTTAAATTTTCATGCTCGTTACGTTCGCCCGGCCGAGGACGGCACGACAACTGTCATTTTCCATGCAGGTCTCTATGGCAAACAAAGGAACTCGTCGTGCGCCGATGAAAAAGTAATCCACGGGCACAGACCGTGCGTGGATAGAGACAAGGCGCTGCTGGAAAATGACTTGTGACACGAAACTTTTATGCGATCCGTGGGATACGTGCCATGCAAAAATCGAGATAACCGTCGATCCTAGATTATTCCTCGAGGATCGCGTGCTTTTAAAACGACAGATCGCGAGCCAGCTCTCGTTTTCGATCGGCCGCCCAATGATTTCGTTATCGAGGATCGGCGGTTTGTCTCGATCTACGGTAAAGTAAAGTCTGACACACAAAAGGGGTGGCATGCGACTAAATGGATCTATATATCGGCGGAGAATCGATAAAGAACGATCGGTCTCGATCGGTTCCGTGTTTCTCGTAGAAACGAGAGAAATAAAAGCGGTTGATATTGTAACCGGTTAGTTACGTGGCCATTGATGAAAATTGCGGTCTGCGAAGCCAGACGATGCCAGAGAATCGTGGTGAAGCGCGTGTATTAAAACGAGCAGCGGCAATGTGCGTACTAACGTGTTAACTGCTACCTGTGCAACGACCTACGCACCGTTTCGTCGCTAATAATCGAATTACACGTTGCAGAACGCATTTGCATTTTCGAAGCACGATGAAAGGCCGGCACGGTGGACCACTGAATCAGCGGCACTCGGCGAACGTTTCCTCGTTCGATCGTTCTCGTTTCGAAAGAAACGCCGCGTTCCGTTGCTGCTCGTCCCTTGGTTGCTCGATCGAGCCGATATCGATACTTATCGGAATCGAGCGACAAGCAAGGAGTCGAGAGACAGAAATCGGCCGCTGAAACGGCGTACTACTCGTGTCTGGCACGGAACTGGGCTATTCTACTGGCGCGCCTTTAGCACTGCGCGATTCTCGGGAAAAAGGGAACAGAGAAAAGAAGGTGGAAGAGAGAAAACGAAGAAGAAGAAAAAGAGGAAGACGAAGACGAAGAACAAAAAACGTGACAAACGTGCAGCGACGATCGTACGTTGGCCATTGACTGCCCCAGTTGATGGTTTCTATTTCGAGCTGGCCTACTTGCGACGGCGTCGCGTCGTAGTCGTCGTGCTTGCAAGCTCAAACCACAGTGATTTCAATATTATTCACCCTCGAGCCACGGAACTCGTTCGATATTGCGATTTCGTGGTAAGTTGTCGCGCTTGCTTCACCGTTCTATACGTACAGTCTTGAACAAACGACGAACGAATGCGTTCCCGTGTCCCAAACTTTCGAACCAGGAGAACAATTGGTTCTTCCCGCAGGCTAAAAATTCTCTCGTTCCGATTCGCGTCGCCTCGTTTCCCGATCGCGAAACAAATTAAACGCCATCGAGTTCCTCGCATGTCTGCTCGTGCGCGTGCTGTTCAGTCGCAAGGAACGATTCCATTTTCTTTGTGAATCGGATAGACCGACGAATAAACGTAGAGATAGACCTAGATTTGGATTTAACCGAAAAGCTGAAAGAGGGCGGAAAAGATGCCAAGAGAAGTGCGCGTAACTGGAATAAATTACTATGGATCTAAATGGCATAGAGAGCAACGGGCCAAACTACCTACTTTTTCGACGTTTACTAGCGGCGCTTGTTTGTTCTTTTATTTACGAGGCATAAGAAAAAGGTCGGGAAAGAAGCGTTCGCGAGGAAAAGCACGTTCCCCAGATGGAAGGTACGATTTCGTCAGTAGTTACGAGACGGAGCGGAATAAGTCGCGGCGTTTTGCACGAACACTCCGCGATTACAGCTACGCGCGCCGCTCATGTAGGTCAGGTGTCTTTGTTTTATTTTCCCAGTTCGGGTTCTCTCGTCTCGTATCGTTCTAGACGCCTATCAGCGGTCGCGAATATCTGCGAGATTAATCTCGGTGCTGCACGCTGTTTCGTTACAAATGCATCGTGTATTTTCGAAGCAAGCGGTCTAAAGTTTGATAACACGTTCCTCTTGCCCCAACAATCCACGAACCATCTACCTACGAACTACCTTGGAAATTTCAGGAATGATTCTCTTTCCGGAAAATCGCCGAGGAACGATCTAATTTCTAACCGACTTCTTCTTTAGAGATGAATTACCATAATTACTGCTCGCTTGTTAAGGAAAAACCTTCGAGTTGTCGCGGCTGTTATTCTCTCAACCGAGATAGAGAGCGAGCCGAACGTTTGCACTTGCACGCGGTGCGTATTCCGGTAATTTTGATAACTCGTCGTCAGACGAACCGCAACTATTTCCTCCTACCATGTCTGTGTCTATTTCGCGAATTCTGATATTTATGGGGCTTCTCGGTTTCTCCGGAGATTGAGCTAAATCCCTCGCTAACCGAGCCAGTGAAATGTTAACGAGGCATGTGAGAGTTCCAGAACGGAGTCCTTCCGTTCAACGTTTGTTCGCGTACCTGCCAACGGACTTGGCGCAAATTTAAACGTAAATTGTTCACGCGGCGATGGACCGGTTCGTTAATATCGAGCGGGCAATTTGCAAAAGCAACTTCGTCACCGCGAAAGAACGGCCCGGCAGGTTCGCAATTCGCGGTGTTTCCAACTTTCGACCGGCTCGCAATTTGCCTCGACGTTGCTTTGTTTCCACGTTCCGGCGTTCGGAACTTTCTTCTTGAACGCTGGAACGTCTTACGCTCGAAATGGAAATGCGATAATACGGCGTGTGAGGGCGCGAGGGCCGAGTTCTTTGAGAACACCTCGGTCGTGGTCGTTATCTCTTTTGCGCGAGAAAATGGGAAGAAAGGATAAAACTGAACGTTTTCGTCGTTCTCCTCGCGAAACTCTTCTTTAACAGGTTGCATTCAGTGCTTGGTGAGAGTAATAGTGATATAATTTTGATCTTGATTATTCTCGATGATCTTCCAGCGATCTTGACCGTCGATGACACGACCCGAATGACTCCTCGCGATTTCCCAAGCTGTCCACGCTTCTGTGCTATGACCTCGATGATTCGTCTTTCACAGAATGTGCACTAGAAATCGACGCGCAAACGCTCTTTCCTCGCTGAAGAAACGGAGAAGGTAATTGGCAAGCGACCTTGAAACACTTTTCTTTTACTCGTTCGAACACATTCTTGCGGCTGGTGTCGGCGACCGACTCGAAAGTTTAGTCAAACTTTGCGGTTTAAAACGCCAGGCTCCGTTTAATGAAAAGCGCGTGGCTATAATTCGAAAAGTTCGCGAGGCTAGCTTTGTCTCGTTCGTTCGGTAGAAAACATCAAAGCTGGCGGTCGTGAAAAGTTCCATTCTCTGTCCGGTATCGTTTATGAATCCTGGTGTCGTTCCTGGGACTCGTTTCAGTTAGCGAGAAGTGCTGTACGATCCAATGAAACGAAGGAATTTCAAATTTCCAAACTTGTTAGATTTCGCCCGCCAACTTGGTCGATGCTCCTCCACGGAAAACTTATTGCGCAGATATCGCGTTCACAGAGGACAATTCAGTTCAACACTCCGGCTGAACTAATAGGACGAGAGAAGTATCTCGAATGCGGTACAAGTCGAATCGGTGTAATCAAACGACGACGCCCCGGTAGTCGAGTTTCCTCCTCGATTTCATTACTCCCTGTGTTCGACACGGCTTTCCTAATCGCGAACCAAATTCAAACTCCGATGCGTTCTATCGGTACTGTGTTCTCCGTCGGAGAATGATCTCGTGCGGTTAGTTTGCGTCGAAGTCGAAGAAATTACCGATACGACGCGAAAATAAATGGCGACGCTATTTCGTCAGCGTATTGATCGATTGATTCTACCGCCTGCACAAATGCAGTTATTTTCGACGAAATCGTTCAAATTTTGATATATATTTTATATATTATTACATAAATATATATATATATATTTGTTTATTTATTTAAAGAGAGAAAGGAGGGTTTTCGGCGGACTCTTTGCTATGACAAAGAGTTGGGGATATACGTGTATATCCGATAGAGGGATAAACTATTCATTACATGTTTGAGTCGAAACGTGACCCACGGCATTTCTGTGTCCACCTCGGAAGCGAGAAAATTATCTTGACAGAATGAACAGTGCGAACACGTTTGGCGAGTATTTGCGTTCAGCAGACGGATTCCTTTCTGGCATTTACGTTAAGCGAGAATACTGCTATGAACGCGAGCACTCGTCGAGGGCGCTCTCGCATTCCATCTGTGTATCCAGAAATGCGACCTCGCGCGATTCCGTTCCCGCTGCCTTTTTAGAGCGGTAATAAGGTTTCGTTGGATGCCGCGTACGCCGTCCTGGATTGTTTAATTCGACGTCGAAAGCCGTAGCGCGAGCGAGCTTCGTTTACGAGCAAGTGGCTTTTCGGTCGGCTGCGCTTCTAGAAAATAAATTAAGAGGAATATACCACGAGTAGGTACTGATTTCTTCGAGTACGTTGCTTTGTTTGTCGCGTTTTCATTCCGCCATAGCTGTTGAGAACCGACTTCTCGAGCGCGTCGATATCTTGGTGCTCCATGACGAAGGAGAAAAGTTTACCCTCGATCGGCATATACACCGAGCAAGTTACGTCAAAGTCACTCCCGGACCAGGTTCCGCTAATTATCTCGTTAGGCGGTTCATGTCGACGGTGGCATTAATAACAACAATGCCAGAAAAGGCAAGACGGAGCCACCAATTAGCGAAAATAACGAGGCGCCGAGCCCCGAACCTGTGATGAACGAGGAAAACGGAAATGTACGACAGGTAGAAGGATGGCGCAGCCTGGAATTTGCACGTGGAATCGAGCGTCCAAGAGGGGGGTAACCCTGACACAGTTGAGTAGTTCAAACTGGCCTCCGTGCGCTCTGCATTATGCATACAGTCCTCCTAACCTCGTACGCTAACACACCACTGCACTGCTTGGGACAACGATTTCGGGTCAGGTGAGCATCCTATACGAAGCCGTTTCGTTTCGTTCTCGCATACACGAGCGGGCTTCTCCGGCAGCAAGAAAACGATCCTAAGAACACGGAAGTCGTTCGAGGATCGGTCGCATAAAAACGATAACGATCGAACGCTGTTGGCCGGAAATAAGGGGACGTGGCACACAGGCACGATGATACGTTCGAGTCGTTCGAATATCGAGTTGCACGGATATCCGGGTGGAAGGATTGCACGAATGGAGAAGAGAACCGCGTCGTTTTGCGGCCTTACACGCGTGGAAGAAAGCAAAGAGACGAGAAACGACTCGGATAGTGGTGTCGGGCGTCAAGCTCAATCCCCGCTCGTTGCAAGAACCGGCCGTGGGCTGGTTTATGTAATGTAAAGCTGGCCACGCGGGGGTGGTCTACGCTGTCCTATTTTTAAACCAACTACGGGTTAACCGGCTAACGTTCAATCGATAACGCGGGAGCAGCGTTTCTCAAACCGCCGCATCGACCACCGCAAACTTTCCCAGAAGTTCCGTAGAGGACACGCGGCAAAAATCTATCTTTCATCCGTTCCCATTGATCTTTCTTCGAACGGCGACTATCGCGAGCCACGTGCTTTCGTCGTTGATCGTTAAACCGCAAAATCACGGACTCGTCGAGATTTGCTACGCCGTGTCGATAGCGATGCGAGCGACGAACACTCGCTCGCGAATTCATAAGATTACGAAGGAAATTTAAATCGTACAGTTGACGAACTATACGCGAGCCGCTCTCCCAGACTACTTTCGACAACTTTCCGACAAAGCCTTCGCGGTATCGTCTTATCGCGGACTCGTCGTTCTTTCATCGAATGAAAATTAATTCCTCCTTAAACTCTCATAACAAGATTTCCGCCTTATATCAGCCAAAAGACTGGCCGGGCTTCGACCAAATTTACATTTCGTGTAAGCGGACCGTTCAAACCAGAGCTAATTTGCATACTAACGAGCACGCCCTTCTTTTCCCAGATCGGAAGTTGCGGTTTGAAAAGGTCGCGAAACGCACGTTTCCTTCCCCGAAATTTTCTTCGTTAATTGCAAATTATCCGAGACTCGTGACGGCCGTACGGCGCTGCGGTATATTCGGAGCGTAAAATTGCTTCTTCACCGTACAAATTGTAATCGCCAGGCCAATACACCGCGGCTCTCTCTTGTTTCCTTTTTCGTTCTCCGGTAATATGGTTTTTAAATGCAACGGCGGCGGGTCTCGCAGAATACCGCGTGGCCTCGCGAAATAAAACTGGCTCCTTCTGCCTCCACTCGCGACGCGCATCTTCCAAGAAAACCTAATTACTAACTCGCGCTCGAAACAACGAGTCCTACTCGCCTAGAAATAGCCGGGGCCAGCAGCGGAATTTGAATTTTCTTCTTGTTTACGCTGCCGGGAAGATAATTAACCTGGCGGTGTAGTGGAGAGAGAAGGGCGGGGGGAGGGGATGGTGGATGAATGTGACAAAGTCGGAGGTCCCGAGTTTTTATTTCGTAGCGAACAGGCAGGACCAGGAACGTTGCCGAGCGGGACGAGAAAAATATTCGGTCGGACCTTGGATGGGAAACCTGCCAGGTTGTGGGCAAGTTTCGCAAACTTCGGAGTGGGTGTTCCTCGAGAGACTGTCGGAGGAGCAAGGGCCAGGAGTCAGGTTTCCTGTGGGAGTGAATGTCTTCCCGAGTGGAAATGTCGGAGAAATTGAATTGCAAGGAGACTCTATTTCTCTTTTTCTTGCCGGGACGCATACACGTACGCGTTCCCCTTACCCGCGTTACCCTGGTTTCCCGTTTTTCTTTTCAGACCTCCTTCCCTTCTTTTCCCCCTCCTTCCTTTCCGTGCTCATTCGCGTAGTTGACTCCTGCCTCCATTTGTTTCATTAGATTACGCTACACCCCACGCGTCGAGTCGCGGCTGAAACTTCCACCCTCCTCTCCACCGTCCGTCAACTGGCCTGCACGTCTCTGGTCACCCTCCGATTCGCTCTTCGTCTCGTCTCTAGACCCCTGTTGGGAATAGAGAAGTGCCGCAAACAGCAAGAGAAAGCTCGCCTCGTTACCATCGCTCCGCTGCACCCGCCCCTTTAGCATTAACACGTTTCTTCGCAAGCGTTTATTTTTTAGCAACTGCCGCGACGCGCGCCAAAAATCTCCCTTCTACCTTTCGCACACTTTCGCGTCACGAGTCTCAGCTTTTCTCCCTCGTGGGCGTACCACGACTCTACATCGTTCGTTCATCTACATCTATGCGTTCGACGAAGCATTAGCTTGTCCCGGAAGATTCTTTCCTTTCGTAAGGAAATTATAGATGCACAACCTCTTTTCGTTTTATATTGTTTTATTCAATCACGTACGATCCATTTTGTTCTATCTCTATTATTACGATCATACATGATTCGACAAAAATAATACGAGACAGAGAACGTCGTGCAGCCATTATTTCGTTACAAAACGAAAGGAACTTTTGGGACAATCTAATACAAAATCATTCGAAGCGAGCGTAAAGACTATTTCACGGCACGCGATTTCGTTCGATCTACATCTTACAGAAGCGGTCGAAATGAAAGCCAGATTTTCGACTCGACGCGTTCCAGAGGTCTACGAAGACTATCTAGAAACAGTCTCGATGGGAGGTCGAGTGTCTGCCTGCTCGTTGTATTCCATTAGACGGAATGAGAATATCGTTTGGATAAACGCGATGCAATTGAACGGTGCGTTGCCGCGGCTTCTCGTTATTTGGCATCGATCCAGTATATTCGATGATTGTTCTCGCGTCTGGACTTATGCTCGCCTACAGCATCTCGCCCCGGCAGACGCTCAGAAACAGGAGGGAAAAAGGGAAATGCGCGTAGAGAAACACGGCGCTCTCGTATGCAAAAGCCCGATGCGGGTTTCCTCTTCTATCCGCTTACGCAGAAACCGGCAAAGCCGACAAAGAGCAAATAAAACGCGCTTGCATGTTCCGTCTCTGCTGGTACATGCATGGTTCGTGGCTGCAAACAAAGAAAGAATAAACCGGAATACCAAAACGAGCCGCATCAGGGCTGCATCCGAGTTTCCAAGCTCGAAATCATTTTCCCGTGGATACGATTGGCGGGTACCGGGCCAAACGATCGACTCCCCAATTATCACGATGAATCTCCTTTTTGTTTCGAAATGAGCGTCCCCTGCCGTCAACGATAGGATCCAACGTTCTGCCTCTGACAAAGTTCGATACGCTTGCTGTGCCATCGCTGCGCGTCGTTGGTTTTCGGTGGCGATTGGAAAGGCGCACGCATCGAATGAACGAGAGACGAGACGTATGAGTGGAGCGAAAAGTGTGGAGGAAGCGCGTGAAAAGCGATCGCTGAGGCAGCCGCACGGGCGGAAAAAAAAGTCGGACGGGAAGAGAAATTAGTTGTCAGTCGCAGTGGCACTGGGTGAATCGAGGGGCAAGGTAGAAGCGGATACGGTAAAGTCCCCGCCACCCCGTCACCCCCCGCGTGATTTATGCGCGCATAAAAAAGAAAACGGGTTGCCTCTCCTCCGTCTCTTCCCAGTGGGGTAGTAGAATCGCCTGGAAATGGAAATGGAAATAGCCACGGCGCATCGTTTCGCCGCCCGACATCTCCAGCTCGCTTTCAAATCCGTTTTGCGGGAAAAAAAATCCTCGCCAAGACTCGACTCTCCCACCTTGATTCTCGTTTATTCTGACCTATACCTGCCTCGTAATTAAGTCAGCGACTCGACTGCGAATCGGGACTGCAACTCCTCGGGACTCTTCGTTCGCCTCCTATTATTCGTTCGAACCGAATGACGGATTTATATCGTCCTGCTTGTTAAATCGACGAACAAAGGGCGGATTGTAGCCGGCAAACGTCTCTATCGAGTAGAACGTGGTTTATTAGGAGGGTCACGGAGGAAAACAGGCGGTTCGATGATAAGCAGAGAACGACGTCATTGTGGCTACGATCAACTTATATCGATTCAATCCCAGAGCGGAACTGCGACCACATGGGAAGTCCGTATGCGCTTAGTTGGTGATCGTCGATTGTCGGAAGAAAAGGCCGCCACGGCGCGAAATAGTGCGGCACAGCACGATACAGTGCGGCGCGACGCGCGGAAACGGATGCGATTGTCATTGCGGCAATCATCGTATTGTCTCGCGGAATCGATCGATCGATTAATTAATTGCACGACGATGGACACGCAGGTTTGTCGAGTCAATATTGAATTCACGATTAATGCGTTTCAGTCGACCAGCGGAGCCGGTAATCGTCCCGAAATCCGGTGTCACTCGGCGGTGGACGCGCGACTGACTCGCTTTGCGTTTTGTTTACCGACGAGAGAAGCTTCTATCAGTCGATTCCGATCCAAGACCCAGCTTTTGTTTCGTCCTAAACGTCGACAGCCGTCGTAAAATTTGGATAGTCGCGACCCGGCGATAAAACGGTCACAGGCGAACAAAGTCTGTTGGGTTTTTAGGTCGAGCAATTATCTGGGTTCGTTTGTTTTCCATATTTCATGGCCGTGAGGGGGGGAGGGGATTAAACAGCAACGACACAAAGGGAATCGACGCGGCATACGTCCGCACGTGACTCTGGGATTAGACCCGCGGAAACTACGGCATGCAGGGTGCGACTGGTTCGTAACGACGGGATAATGCATCGCAGGCACAGCTACAATTTTTTAATGCTACACCGACGATACAAGGCCATTCGTCTTGTGGCATGTTAAATACGAGGTCATGCTCGCGTGCGGACCTCGGCCTGCCCGACAGAAATCGCCGGCTTTCCCGAGGGAACGGGGACTCTCTCTTCGCTTCTCCCTCCCTTTTCGCACCGATTGGGAAAAATCGGCGTGTCCAACGAGCGCCAGCGAATCCCTGCGAGCCGATCGAGCGCGTTCCCCGTTCATGCAAAAGCACCAGATGTTAGAGAGACAGAGACGTGATTTTCAGATTTCCCGCCTCCGAGGGGAAGTGAACATTGCGCATTACCCCGCATTATTGTCTGCCGATTGACAAGCTCGACGGGGCTCGCGAAACATTCAACGTCATGTCAACGTTACGTAGCAGAGATCGTTGTTGCATATCAAATTATAGTTTCCAAAAGCGTGAGTCGAAGGACACGGAGCGAACCAAACGGAAGGAAACGAGCAATGAATTCGATGCAAGTTTCAAGCTCGTCAATCGGGGTGACCGTAATGCGGAAACGCTGTTTCCAGCTAGACTTTGATAGACAGTCAGAGACGTGACTCACAGATTGAACAGATTATCGCAGCAGCCCAAAGAGGAAGGCGAAAGATTCATAGATGGCTTATGATGGAGCCGTTGGACAGGTGGTCGGATCGCAAGATATCGGGGATAGGGAGAACGCGCGACGAGGGACGAGACTTTCTCTTTCCCTCTCAAAACGGTGCAACGAACTCTCCACGATAAAAGGGGAGTCGCGCAACGGCGTGGCGCGGCGCCGCGGCGGCTCGGCCGCGAAAACGGGCGACGCTACGTCGATCGCTGTGATGACGCGCGACTTGATAAAAAATTAATTGGTCGCCGCTCGTCTGATCGACGAGTCGGTGTTCACGTTGGAAACTAGCGCCAACAGTATCGATCGACGGCGGCAGGCCGACAGGGAAGACCGTCAATTTAGAATCCGCGTTAATTAACCGACCACGATGCTGTGGATGAAGCCACCTTGATGTTCGACGGTGGTGACGCGCGAACGAAGGAGACGCCATGCGTTGCGCGTTCTTTTCAGGACCGCTACGCGACGCGATGCCGCGACGCCAAGTACGCCAACGCGTCATGATCGCGTTACGATGATTCGCGTGGGATGCGTGTGAATGAAAGAGAAACGGTTGTAGAGATTTGCGCGAATGATTGCAACTATAGTCGGCTACTGGGTCGTTGCCTGAGAGAACGTGTGATCGGATGACTTTGTTGTTGATCGACGTAGAAAACGTGCTCTGCCCTCTCCAGTCCGGATCAGATATATACGTATATACCAACAAGTAATACAGTATCGTGGCAACAAAATATACAATAACGATATATCGATGGTACGTAACGTTAGTTCAAACTACGCGTACGGAAAGCCAATGGCGTATTCCGTTCCAGCTGGGAACGAGAGGCGTGTCCCGTTCGCCGCCGATTCCAACCAAAACGAAAAAACGTAAGCACGTAAGCCAACAAATCATCGAATAAACAATTCAAAGTATCGTCGACAATCATCGCAATATGCTTTAAGAAACGTAATGTGTGCTCACGGGGCCCCGCTTCCTGTTGCCGATCCTGTCTCTGGTATCGCCGCATTTTTCACCGAGCTTTCCGCAATAAAGTGTCGCGATGCCGCCCACGCGAACACATAAAACCCCCAAAGTAACGGGCCGCTTTAACGATCGAATATCGCCTAGCACGGTCGTTTCGATCCTCTACCGGCCTCCATAAATTGCTCGTGCGGATTTCAGAATCGAACGATGCGGGTCGCTCGCACCTGGATGCCTTCGTTGCTTATCGCGTCCGAGGGAAAGCTACGCTTTCCAAATGATACACAAAACGGTATCGTAGCGAACAGTATTGGCTCGTGCCGCGTCTACGATACGATACGACCGTGTTTATTTCCGCTGCGCACCGATACCAACGTGTCGCATTCGTCCATTTGAATTTGTGGGCGTAAAAACAAACGCGAAAAACCCGCGAATCGGTTTCCAGCGCGAAAAAGGATTGGAAGATACGTTGCTTGGTACCGAGTTCAGGCGCCGAGAAAATTGAAACGGTTCGCGGAGAGGCGATCACGAAGAGATATACATCGATATACGGAACGGCCGGTGACCGCATCTGTCGCTGGCAAAGGAAGCGACAAAAAAAAAAAAAAAAAACAGCAACGGGTTACAGGAACGAGGCTGAGAGACGGAGATTCGGTCGCGTAGCTTGCTCGAGAGCGCTAATCATCCGTGCACGAGACTCTCTTCGCCGGCATCACCGCCGTCCGGTATCATGCTCCAATTCCTAATTACGCAACGTTCGACCAGCGAATTAAAAAGAAACCCGCGAATCAACGAACCGATCGAGTCGCGACGATTTCATGGAACTTTCAGCCCGTCCAGCCAAAGAATCGGTACGCGATCGAACAGTTTGTGAAACGACGATGCGAAATGATACGATCGCCGATACCAGAACGCAGGTTGCTGGTAAGGTGTCGAGCGGGGCCCACGTACTTAACTCACGGATATAGAGAGCAGAGGTTGTCGTCCGATATCGTACCGTATCGCCTACCTTCTTCTCCCATTGGAGAACGTAGGGCACTGGGTGCTCACCGGGGAACTCTACGTGACAGTTGAAGACAACGCTCTCCCCCAGGATTGCCGTAATGTGCACCGCGTCCTGGTGGCAGAGACCTGAAACACAACATTTCAAACATCTTTACTCGCCGCTCCCTCGAATCGCCGTCAACTTTCTCCACAAAGAAACTCGTCCGAACGCCGTCGCGTACTCGTCACATTCCGCCGTGGTATTTCCGCGAGAACTTGCCAACTCTGTCGCGTCTCTACGACGGCCGATAGATATTTCGCAAGTCTGCCGGCTGACTTTCGCGCCCCCTTAACTTTTTCGCCGAGTTACAGGTCGCGCAGTCGACCAACTTCGTGATTTACCGGAGCAACTTCCGTGCTCGTATTTTCGCGACCCTTCCTCCCTTTTAAGTCTCCTTGCTATTATGCGAGCAAAAGCGTAACGGTACGTTCCAAAGAAACAATTGAACGAACGAGCAAGCGCGTCGCGGCTTCCGCTCGGCGGAACTGGATTCTCGCGGTGACGATGTCACGCGATAGTCAGCCAACTTTAAGGATACTTTGGAAATTTGCGTAAAAGAGTTCAGAAACGGTTGCGAAAAATTGCTATCGAACTGTCACGAAAGTGACACAGTTTCATTCGAATAACGGATTCGACTTTTGCACGAATTCTCTTTGAATCGTGTCGCGTACGAACGCGACCCGTTCGTCGCGTCTACCGGTGTGCGCGACAAAGCCCTCTGCAATATTTTTTTCGCGGTTACTAAGTCAGCGAACGCTTGAGAAGTTTCGCGTTGTAGCGTCGTGCGATCCGCATACGAATCACCGTGATTGTTTCCCTCGTACCTCGTTAACCAAGTGTCTAAAAATCCTACATCGGCCAAACGTTGGCACGTTTTTACCGAGACCTGCTGATATTCCAATCGGCAAGAAGAAAGGCACATGCTACCAGCATCATTCTCTCTTCCTTTCTCCCTGGAATCGGTAGCCCTCTCGTTCTCTCTCGTTTTTCCTTCGAAATACACAAATCCCTAACGCTCGGAGAAATATAAACGACTTGGCGTACGTCTCTCGGACGGTAGAAAAGATCGAGCTTCGAGTGAACTCGAAGCTGGAAAGAGTGCTGACCGTGATAAGGAGAGACGGCGGTGCCATTAGCATCGCTAATAACGGCTTGTCAAAATTATTGATATCGTACGAAACAAGCGAAACGTTCACCTCGTATCTGGCTCGGGACAATCCTCTTATATCAAGTTCCGTACTCATTGCGCATAATAATACGAACCGAGGAACGCCCAACAAGCATTTGTGTCCCATTACTGTGATTACCGAGTTCCAGCTGGGAGTGGCCCGCTCTCCGAAACAACTGTTTTTATTGTCGGCGATCGTTCAATTTTCCACCGTACACATACATGCTACGTCTCTTTTGCAAAAACAGTTTCACTTATCCCGCGGTTGAGACGCGATGCTAATGCCTTTCCGCGGTGACCGCTGTAGCGCTTTCACGACGAAGCGGAAACGAAGCTGTATCGATCGAAACGGAACGAGATCCAAATCTTTGTAGGGGAAATAGGATGGAGAAAGGCAAAGAAGGCAAAACGAAGACCGTGTTAGATTAGGGTGTAGCCGTTTTTTGCTCGGTCCTTTTTTCACTGGCAGGCCAACGTTCATCCCGGGAAAAAAAAGCGGAAAAATCCGAAGAACCGCGTACGTAGCGGAGATAACAGCGCCAAGGGCGTTCGAAGCGGGCGCCCGCCCAAAAAACTAAATGAGAATATCCGAGGAGCGGCCGCAGCAGTGTGAAAGCGATGTGAAAATTGTCTTGGTTCGCGAAACAATGGCTTACGAGTCTCCGTAGCCTCTCTCGGGCGCGTGCGTCTTCGTGTCGGAGAATGAGAAATTACTACCAGAAAGAAAGGACTCGCCGAGCTGGACCGATCCGATGATCCTTGCCGATTTCCCGGCCGTGGTAGACCGCGAATTACGCCATCTTTTTCCGTAAACGGTCGAAGAGCTGTCCACCTACGGCATTCTCTCTTTATCCTTGTAGAATGTTTGACCAACGATAGGAAGTAAAAGTTGGAAAAGGGAACGCGAGGAAAAACGGCGGATAAACGGAGCAAACAAAGCGCAAAAAAAGAACAGAGTGGAAGATCAGTTTCGAAAGCGGTGGATGGAGCGTCCTCGTCTTCGGCGCCGTCGAGTGTGCGACTTTGATCGCCACTCGAGCTTTCCTCCCATCCTCGTTCTGCCTATTGTCCAGATTACTGGCACGTTGGCGTTGTTCGCGGATGCGTCACAGACGCGTTACAGCGGTATACATACACGTAGGTACGTATAGGACACGGGAGAACATCGTTTCCTCGACAAAGTCCCTTCGTCTTCGCGTTCTTTTGCTCGCGCGCTGTCTGCTTGTCCGTCCGCTTGTACTGTTCTACTGCTTGCCCTACAAAGGACTCCGCATGCTCGATCGCTCTACGAGCGAAAACGTCGATCGTCGATGAACCGCGAGAAAGAGAAAAGTCCAAAACGAAAATGTTCGTACCGACCTCGCTCGGCCAAATGGCATCGCTTATTTTCACGATTCTTTCTTCCTCTTACTTTCCACAGCGTTTTACCGTTTACCAGCTTTGGGTCCATCGAATACCACGGAACCATTCCTTCCATTCTGTGGATGGCACGCATACGACACGCGATTGAATACGCAGAGGCACGCGTAACGAGATACGGTGCTGGTTTTATTGCTCCACGGCAACTGCGAGGAGAAATCGAAGATTCGAGGAAGCTTGTAAGGAGATTCTCATCTTCGTCTTGAAATTTTCAGTTAGCGACGAACCGTGAAATTAAGGAAGCACTCGATCGGCGTATCGTGCGCAAGCTGCGAATGGTTAAGCTTAAGCTCCATTCACACACGAGAACGCGACAGCCTTCACAGCCGGGATGACACGGACGAAGCAATTAACCAAGGGCTAACGAACATTCTCGCGTCTCGGCTAACTTTCGCTTCGAGTATAGGTTTTAATTATTTGCGTAATTGGATGCCCCTTGGTTAAATATATATTCGGAAACTGGGTGAACGACCTCGAGTTCGAGCTCCGTGTAGTTTATCGCCCGGTGAGTCGACGCGAGATCGTCGAGCGGAGCGGAACAGAGCGAAGTGGCCGAAGAGTGCTACGAAAATGCGTTCGGCTCGGCGCTATGTCGCAAACACCAGACAAGTTTTTTCACTCGGCTCGATCGATCGACCGGCTCGCGTAGCTTTGCTACGTGTCGTTTGCCGTGTGGAACGGGCTTTAGCAAAGGGCAACGTACCCTCGAAGAAGGGACAACGTCATTTACAACTCGTTTCATCGCTTGCCATCTGGGCTGCTTTGAAGACAGCTACGAGGAAGAAACCGTAATCGTTGGCCGTCAACGTGCGCGGATGCCTCGAGTACGCGTAATTTATGGCAACTATGTGCCGTTCCTCCAACTCCATCAATTTCAGTAATCTGGAGAGAAACTTAATCGTACCCGAATGCGCCCGTGGATCATACTTACTCTACTTTGTACGAAATCAACGACGATGATCCGGAAGAAATAATCGGAAGATGCTAGTCAAGGGCGGCGACTGGCACCGCGAACTCTCTTTGATCGCGGCAACCTATCGGCGGAACTAAGCTCGTTTGCGTACGTAGGGAGTCTTCTTAAACGGCGAGGCTGGCCTTTTCAGGGGAATTACATGCCCCAGTGAGCCCATTCGTCCGGCGGAATCAATTTAAAAACTGGCTGGGAACGGCGGAGAAGTTGAAGGGGTACTTTGCGAGCGGCTAAGTTGCGAGACGAAGGTCGAAAGGTCCGGCGGAAAATAATTGGGAAATAAATAAATGACGGACATTAACTCGGAAAGTTGCTAGGCGAAACGAAAACGATGGCCGTCTCCGAAGCCGCGCAAGTGGCGATCACAATGGTCGTCTTTGTTCGTCCTCCACGACTTACCCAACTTTCTATATTAAACAACTTTTCCGCTAATTTTCCTCGCGATTCCCTTTTCCCCGCCTCAGCCTCGTGTCGTTCTTTCTTTTCATCTTGTTCATTCGCCGCCAGTTTCGCGACAGTTTTCCTCCTCGTACGAACGACGATCTTGCTAAACCACGGCAATGTAACGATGTAGATATATCGGCCTTTTACGGAGAAAAAACGCTTTTTCGATTCATCGAGAAGAGACAGTAATAAAGAGAGTTTTAATCGCATCGATTCACGATGTTTTTCAGTTTCGTATACGCGTCATTAGCACGATACAGCGTGCTCGCGTTGAACAAGCTTTCCAGAAGGAGAGACGGAGTTTCAATGAAATTGTTTTCGCTGATGAAACTAACGAGCGTCGAAAGCAAATTAAAAAAAAAAAGAAAAAAAAACGGGGAAACATCCTTTGGAACGAACAGGCATTGACGTCACTTTATTCATCTCGTCGTGGTAAATCAGTTAAATGCGCCGCGGCTTTTCATGCTTCCACGTAACAGTCGTAAATAAACGCGGTTACACGAAAAATAGGCTTTCGCTCGATCGTTTTCTCTCGTACCGCCCGTTTCGCGGAATGCTCTTTCCAATGGCTAAGCGGCATCGTTGCGAATTTTTGTCGCCTTTATCCGACCGATGTACGAAGCGTTCGTTCGCGTTAACAAAGGGATGATGCATCCCTTTTTCGTAAAATATTTAGTCACCGCGAATGACTATTCCATCGCCAAGGAAAAACGATTCCTCTCTCCTCGTGACGTCCTGGAACATTTATTTCATCCGCGAAGACAGCTTCTTTGAAATTGCAATGGTCGCGATGTACGTCGCTCGCGGTGACAAACAACCCTGGGTTTGACGGGAAGATATAGAAGGGCGACATGACGGTTCGGAGAAACGTCGAAGACAATTGTACCGGTAAAAAGAATAAGAGGAGAGCGAAAGATCGTCTTTCGGGCAAAAAACAGCCGAATATAACGTTCGTGTCTACGAACAAGCCGAGAAATCAATCGGTTCGGCGTTCGACAGAATCTCCAGACTCGATGGCGAAACGCACGAGCGAACAACCGAATGCACGCGTAATTGTACGCTATGGCGCAGATATGTATTACCAATTACGAGAGGTATCTCGACGGAAACTCTCTGCTCGATCTCAATCGACGTCATTACGGGTCTGGCCCACGCGCATCCAACCACGCCACGCTGAATTCAAGATCGATCGGTCGATCGTACTTGAGAGACGATGGAAAGCTATTACCGTGACCCTGTAGACTTGTTCTGATTACCGAGCTTCGCTAATTAATGTACAACTCGAGAAACCGGTAAACGGTAATGAAACAAACGCGTGCTCGACAATTCGAGTGGCAACCACGGACGAATGTGCCGTCCCCGATCCCCTCGCGCGGCGATTTATCCGACACTCGTGATTTTCTCTTCATTAAAAAAAAAAAAAAAAAAGAGAAAAGAGAGAAAAAGAAAAAAGAATGAAATCTTCACGAAACGTACCTGGCGTGACGAAAAGCACGATACCGAGGAGCAGGGTCCTCGTTGCCACATCCGCGATCCATCGGATATCCCTGCGACACCATCGAAATCGATGCCTTTTCCCATTGACTCCTTCCTCCTTTTCAGTTGTATTGATAGGTCTTGCGACGGAGAGCCGTAGCTTTCCGATTACGCCCGATCCGCCGTTCGAGCACCTCGAACCTTTCTCTTGTCCATTCCCCTCGTTCGCCTGTCGTCTGCACGGCCAGGAACCCGTACACGTGGGTTGACCGGAAGCGAGAGCCGCTTGCAAGTCAACTCTACCGGAAAAACGAATTTATCCCGCGTTAGAACGATTTCGCTGCTCGCTACGTGTTCTCGAGATCGATTCGAGCGGACTCGACCGCTCCAGAACGGAATTAGAAATTCTTCCGGTCGAACGTTCCTTTACGAATGATCTGATATACTTTGCTCTGTCTGGTCATCGCGCTTGCGCGTTAGAAGTATCGCAGAAAAATAAATAGGCAATTAGATTGCCAAAGGAAATAATAGGCAGGGTTTACCTTTCTTCCTGGTCACGGCTGATCCCCTCGGATACTTGGGAGCCATCGTGTCTTAAGGAACGAGGTCTCTGGGGACAAGCGCTTCCAGAAAACCGGGACTCGAGCCTTCGCCGGAGGTCCGTGGCTTGTAGCCCTCCTCCGCCCCCCATACCCCCGCTCCCATAGTATCTGTAAATTATAAACGAGCCTATAAGCCAGGTTAGGTAACGTGAGATTCGACGGGAGATCCACTATAAATAATTGAAGAAATAGGCCAATGCCTCGAGCGCAATGGAAAATTATTCGGTTTTACGCGCTTTTTTCCGGAAACTGCTCGCGTTACGACCTCTCCGAGTATCTCGGCGTTGCTTCTGTCGCTGTGCTAACGCGTCATTTCACCGATACGTCGTTTATCCAAGTTAATAGGTCGCTGAAAGCGTTGTTTTATCGAGGCGAGTATCTACAATGCTTGCGCGACGTGCCTAAAATTTCCCGCAACCTTATCCCCTCGAGACATCGCAGCGATAGGAGATCGAATCGGAGTACACGCACGAGCACCGATAATTAACGACAGCAAGAAGTAAAACGATATCATGGCGTTTGCGTTTCAATTAAATCCAACGATAAATTATGCCGTACGATCTAATCGCGTATTCGAATATAATTATACGTTTCCCCCATTTGGTAATCAATGCGGCCAATAAATAGCAAAGGGCGAAAGCGTTTTCTCCTGTTATCGAATCGCGATATTTTCAATTTGCATCGAACGAGCTACTTAATTCCGGAACGCGTAACACGAACCGCGATAACCGTATGTCTCGGCCAGCTTTTTTTACCTCGTTTAACGAGCGATATAGTCACGAAAACGGCATAATGCCGTGAGATAATGCCTTAATCGATTCGCCAGTCGTTTGATCCGCGATTCCTATCGCGCCATTCGATTATTCTACCGAGAACCGACTCGAACCGTCCGATAAGTGTTCGATTACTCGGCTCGAACGCCGACAGCCAACCGCGAACTGATTTCTTCCTTCGCGTCGGTTCTTTCGTTCGTTCGCGTTTGTTCGTGGTCATGATGATCGGCCTCCGCGCTGTTCAACCTCCACGAGGAAACGAGGCGTGCTGCGCCTCAGAGTCAAAGCAAACTCGTTGCCGCGTACTAAACCAGGGATATCGGACGTTCGACGAGATTTGCGACGCGATCGGACCGTTCGCGCCGCGATTTTCACGATCCTCGTCTCGAGCCGCTTTGAATGGAGAATAAAATTCGTTTACGAGAAACGGGACTGACTGTGAAGGGAACGTAATCCAACTATTCCACGGCTACGATCGATCGTTGTTCGATCGATATTTGAAAAGAATCGGTGAAGCGGGGCACTTACCCCTGCCGTTCCGCCACCACTACCGCTGCCCGGATTCACCGCTCCCGACGCCGATTTTCACCAACCTCGCCACTTCTTCAGCCGCCGCGACAGCCACCTTAGCCTCCACAGCGTGCCGCTATCATCACCTGTAAACCACCGGCTCGTTAGCGTTCGGCCAAAGTACACGCGTCGCGTGTTCGCAAAGAGCGTCTCTCGCTCGTGTTCGTTCTCGCTCGGCGTACGCTTACGTCGTTACTATCGTGTACGAACGTATTGTTCCGAAGGCTAGTTGGAATTCCGTGCAGGCAGTGCATGAATCGAATCGATTAGCGAAATACGTGCTCGCATGCGAAGACCGATCTGATCGATTCGCGCTCGCTTCCTGGGCCAGAACCGAATCGGGGCTTTGGACAGAAACTTTGCACAGAGGGATAATAATTATGTCGCTTTGAGCAGCCGCATGGATTATCGACCGCGATGATCAAACGACCACCATCGTGTTTCAGCAAACGACAAATATCTTCCAAAGAGGTCGATCGGTGATTGTAATCGCGTTCGGTGCTTAACTAAGATTTCTTGGCCTGAACGATCTTAGGAATCACGATGTACGCGCGATTACGAGTGATCGGATACGATTCGGAGCAGAAATTAGAACGTGCTCGGCTGAATAATCGGATTCTCGGCGTATCACCGTATTCGTGTGGCTGTTTCGTGATTTCAGCGCGGAACGGCCTTGTTGCTCGAGATTCCGCAGCCACTGAATCGCAAATAAAAACCGATTCTCGGATTCGGAGAGATCAGCCTTTTGTACGTGCGTCATTCGCGTGCGTTCATAAAAGAGAGTACGGCTCGCCACCGTTTACGATTATTGACCTTTAACGGCGATATTATTCCGCATAGAGCCTTGCGCTTTACCGCCGCAAGGTGAACTACGTTTGACGTACGACGATCGGTTCACGACGCTTCCGTGGCGATCGGCGATGAAGCGCGCCATAACGTGGATTCAGGATGTTACGCGACCGAGCGGACCGGTTGGAAAACCGTCAGCAGCTTCGACCAGGATTACACGTCGCTAATAGAAGACGCACGGGAAGTGAAGGGATGCGTAGGGTGAAACGAGACAGGGGGAAGAGAGTAGAAGAAGAGAAGGAGGAGGGTTAGTCGAACAATGGCACATGTCGTCCGCGCAATTCCCTCCTACCAAACGACCCACGACACCACCTGTCATAACTCGTCTTCGTGTTCCACGGTTATTAGCGCTGAGCCGGTGGGATTGACCAATATCTGCTACCCCTGTAATCCCTTGGTCCTTTCCATTCTCGACCTATCGTCACAAACGACGCACGCACCCGGATGAACCGAACGGGAAGAATGGTAACCACGATCAAATGAAATCTCCTGGATTTATCGGACATGCTATTTTTGCCGCGATTTTTTCCCGGATTTCCGCCATATCCTTCATGGCAGGACGTCTTTAACCTTCCCTTATATGACAAACACTTTGCCACAGTGGATAGAAAATCTTTCCTTTCTCCGAATCAAGTTCCTAGCGATCTACGCGATGCGCCAATCGTACGACTCGCTCCCTTCGCGTCGAGTAGTTTTGCGTGACACTCGACCGCGTTCGAACTGCCAACACGACGTAATTTTTCGATCTCATCCACGCTCGGTGAGTTCCAGATGATAACACGATAGTGAGAGATACTTGGGATGAATTAGACGTCCGTGGATCCGGTAGTCGACTATATCCCAAGGAGAAGGCGATATGTGGCTAGGGAAGAATTATTTCACCAGCAAATTTCTCGACGCTCTTTTTTCCGTTTATTAGTGACAACGGCGGTGATCAAGTGCGCGCTATTTATTGCGAACAATCGCCGACGTTCGAGTTTCCCTTGACAGCGGGATCGCTTTACGAGCTTTCCAATCAATTACGGAGGAAAGTAAGTTTATTACTTGTCCGCTTCGGCGAAATTGCCGAAAGTTCGTGGTCAATTTCACCTCTGTGATCCGACAGTCTCCGAGCTCGTACCGCGATAAACTTTATCCGCTGGCCGTCTGATACGCGAGAAAATTAATTAGCGTGTCGGTACAAGCGTCGAGCCCGATGCAAATCTCGAGTTGCCACAGGGAGGAGTCCACCGCAATTTCGGAGCAACCCCTAACGAAAGACGATTCGAATTAGGCATCAAGGACGACGAATGAATCTTCTATTCCGTTCGCGTTCTCGTTATCATTATTATCGTTTCGTCAGTTGCGCGGCAAAGACAGAAACTAATACGGAAATATTTTCAACGCACCGAAACATCCAATCGAACTGAAAAAAAGGTCAAATCGGTAAGCGTTCACGGGTAATTTAACAATGCGGTAACAAACGCGGTTAGCCGATTCGATTCCAACTGGCAGCTACAGCTGATTCGATCAATTGTGAAAATTCGACTGTGCTTTTTGTATTCTCGTATCACGTAACGAGTGGCGATTGCTATTCAAAATAGGAATTGCAGGGCCACCGGTGTATAAAGTTGTCTCCGTCATATCGATCCAATTACGCTCGCTCGTTCGCGTTCGCTTGGCTTCCACATAAAATTTCCGCCGCGTCGAAATTTCCCCGGCGATACGACTCACGCCCTTTCCCCTTCTTAATCTACCCGTCTCGATTCTATCGCGTACTCTACCAAACCCTATCGCTGTTTAGCCTCGCCTTCCAAAAATTGAAACGTTCGCGGAGACTCTATCGACCGCAACTTCCATCTACGCGCACTCATTCATCTCGCGCCAACCGTTTTACTTCGGCCGAAATAATTTTTCACAAAATGATCGAGTAAACGGATTTAGCAGCTTTCGAACGTGCAGATTCGAGCAGAGCAGACTGGTCGTTCGCAGTCGACGCTGTTTGAAGCGTGTAGCAACGATGAAAGATGGTCGCACGGTTCCTCGACGCTGTCGCGTTACTTTCAAAATATCACGTCCGCGTGTCACTTAACCGTGTCACTTGGCATCCGGTCTGGCCCGTGCAGCTTCCTGCGCGCATTGTCAGCGCGGATCTCGTCGCAAATGCATGTTCGCGTCACCGCCGACCCCGGAGCCCTTTCAGCGACCTACACAAGAGCACCGCGCGTCTATTCGTCACGAAATCCGTTCGCGTGTCCTTGCGGCACGATGATGAGCACGTTAATTATTACCGTCAAGGTTCTCTCGCCAAACTGCAGCGGCGGCCGATGGCAATAGAATTCCAGGCTAAAAGGGAACGAACCCGAGGTCACTCGATGACGTTTCACCAACAAAACTGACACAGGCCTGTGAAAAGGATCGTCGAATAGACCTCGCGAACGCTCCGCAATGGCAATGTTTGCTCTTTCTCGTCGAGAAGCCCATGCCCTGTTCCCTAGCGACCCCCGCCAGTCTCCCCCCCCCTTAATCACCAGCTTTCAAAACGAAACGGGAGTTGCGAACGCTCAGCAACGAGGGCTGAACTAATCGAAAACGACCGCGGACAGGTATGGATCTCGCGCCTCGGTGTATCGCGATATCGCATATGGCTTTCTTCGTTAAATCGGGAAGAACTCGGTTAAAACGAGCCAATAAAGAAGGAACTTGGAATTCGTAATCACTCTGTACCGAACGAGCATCAAACCCTCGACGCACGTCGCCTTTTGTGTCCGCCGTCCCTCCCGTGGAACAACGTCCAAGGACTTAATTATGCAATGTCAATTAAATGTGCTGTTTCGTCGAACTGATCCAATTATATCGTCGGTCAAACCGGATGAAATTCTCGTAACAATGCATTAAAACGAGCCCTTCTCGAGCCAACGTTTTTAGCTCCTCTAGGCTTTTATCGGCTGGATCCTCGACGAAATATCGTCACCGTGAGATTTCAAGGAAAGTTAAGGGTCCACGATGATCTTCTTTATAGGCGGAGTTATCCGAAAGCGATAAAACGGACTTCCGTCGTCTCGAATACGTCTTTTAACCGTCTGGAAAAAAGAGCGGAATCTGTGCAAGGAAATCGATTGAAACGATCAATGGACAAACCAGGACAGCTACGAGGTTGCACGGTTTCACAAGTTCGCCTGGCGATAGCTCGGCCGTTCATTAATCGTTTTCGCCGGAACTACCTCGACGTTGTGATTCAGGCTGGCTCTCTCTTGCCATCCCTCGTTCCACGGCTCGCTGTGCAGGCCAACTTCCGCGTAGCCTACCGGAGAATCATAGGCCGTATCTTCCACGCGGTTACAACCCGTCAAAGTTACCGGCCACGAGATTTTCACCCTCGTGAGGTCGCAAGGGACGTTGCAGGCAACGAGTCCTTTCAACGAGCGTGCACCTCGTGCCAGGATTCCCCGTGTAGACGACCACCTAACCTAACCCCGTGACTCGACGGTGATTACATCCGAGATAAGAACCGAGATGTACGGACGAGCAAAGATAAAGGGATAGGGGAGCGTCGATGCGACTTCGTCAAGGGAAATGAAGAAAAGGGGTGAAGTGCCGAAGGGATGAAGACCGCGCGAGGGAGAATGAGAAAAGAGAGAGGAAAAGGGGAGGAGGCGAGCGTAAAGGAGGATTCGATCATGGACAATATGTGATACGGTAGAAATGGGTTTTAAAGTGGAGAGTGTTTAAGTTGCGCCCTCCTCGGGGGAAATCTCGGAATATCGACTGCGTTGCGATGTTAAACACGCTAGACCCTCGGAGACGCCTTCGTGCGACGCGGAGGACCAATTGCCGATCAAAGGTTCTAACGATTTTCCTCTCGCTTCGCCCATGCTTCGAGCGGTAGTTGAAAGAGGACGAGAAACGAGGTGTTTCGATTGGAAAAGAGGGACAAATATATCCACTTTAGGCAAACCAAAGTCTTTGTAGAGACTCGACAGTACCCGACAAGTCGAACGAAATTAGGAATTCACGTGGGTACTCCGAACGGATGTTGATAAATTTGTTCTCGTTTGTTTCTACAGGACGAAGGATCGATTCGGTGAGAACCGGTAATTTGCCGGAAGCTACTCGAGGAATAATTCACGCCGACAGTTTGACTTACGGAATCAACAAAACAGCGAGTTCTATGCAAATTCTACTCTCTTGGTCGAAAGAGACATCGACGGTACCTGCGAGTGAAATCGGTATTAATTCCATCGTAGCCGATGGACGAGTTTATTTAGTCCTCGCCTTCGTAGTCTGCGGCGGAATTTCCGAGGAATCCGTCAGGGCGTTCGTTCAACGACGAAACGAATAAACTCTTCCTCGAAGCGCTATTGTCACCGCGAGCTGACCTACATACATCCGCGTTCTTTCACGCTCGTTCCGTCCAGAATCTTCGCGTAACGTTTACTCTCGAAACGAGCAAAAGCTAAAGGGAAAACTATCGTCGTTAAAGTAATCGGCTCGGCTCATAAACGCAATGATATCGTCGCATTGTAATCACCGTAATGGCGTTAAACGTTCGACAAATACGTATTCTTCGATTATCAGTCGCACGCGGCCTAAAGCCTGAAGCCTAAAGCCCAAGATTTCGCGTACCGACACGCTAGACGGCCATTTCTCCCTACGTGTGTCGATCGTTCGTCGAATCAAAGAAGGAAAGTGGCAGGTTCAGCGGTCCTTTGAAATTATGCGCGCTGATTTGCGACGAAAGTAGCACGATACACGCGATCACCTCGCTCGGGGCTCGTTGGCTCTGCGATTGCAAACCGATAGCGTCGCGAAACGAGGTACTTTGGACGAATAAACCTACCACAGGCCAAACCGGCACCCTATCGGAAAAACGACTCGTTTGGCGTTCGCGTGATTTCTTACCGCGCCAGGCGACTTCGCGACAGCGAGCGTCGTGAAATTTCAACTAGCAAAACCAGAGGGAAGATCCGACGAATAATTCTTGGATGCTTTCGGCCCCGGTGGATCGTGCAGAGGATCGTGACCGATTCTCGCTGTTTGCACGATTGCGTGATAATCGCGAAAATATTTTTCCGACTAGCGACAATTCGTAGTGGTGGATATTCGCAATGAAAATTTATCTTTCCAACGACGACGTTGTACTAGATAATGGAACGCAGCACAGCAGACCGTCTACGTCTCCGAAATGGCGATTGATGTTAACAGGAAAAAGCGATTTTCGCGCGGCCCGACGAGAATGGGGATAAAAGCGCGAGAACGCGAGTACCAGCGTTTTTTCTTTCGACACCGACCGGAACGACGAGTTTAATTACAGTCGAGCGAAGCGTTTGCGCGACGAACAGTCGTTATTCTCAGCACAGCTCGCGGCTGGTCGCGATACATTTATGGAAAGGTTCCGACGATATTTGCGGTACACCATAGCGGCGTAAAGCTCAAAGCATTTAGCGTGCTAGCGGCGATTCGTAGCACTGCGCAACAACCGCGAGCCCCGCAAAACGCGTCGCCAGCACCAGCTGCGACTGCATCGTCACCTAGTCGACCGCAAAACTGCCAGCGGAATACCAAAATGCGACTGGCGAGTACGCTCACCAGGCATCCGTGAAATGATACCCGGCACGAGCTCGAACACGCCGAAATAACTGAAACTTTTGCGGCGGTGCCGGCGTGGCGATGGATTCCAAGGATTCTACCGCGTTCAGGGTTCGGCTACCTTCTTCGAGCGCCGATACGAAAGCTCGCGCGCGCCTCGTATACCGCCCTTCCACGATTTCCTGCCTGGTATTCTCTGCGATTCCTTCCTCGGCCTCCGGTTCCTCTGGTTCGTTCGGTTCGTCGGTTTCCGGCCGATCGGAACGACGCGTCGAATGTTAAGCGAGAGAGAAAATCCTCCCCACAGAGATATCCTTTCGAGCTTCGCGATTTTCATTTCCAGTCTGGCGTATATTCGATTCGCGATGTAATAACGTTAAAGCTCTCGGTACATGTACTTACTGAACATACGAAAGGAGTTCAACCGCCCCTCTTCTAACGTTATGAAACATCGTAAAGCTTTCCATACGATGAAACGCAAGAAACAAGCAAGAAGCAGCACGGCGCGTTTCCTCCTGCTCTTTTAATTCCTTCTGCCGAGGGCGGAGCAACAGCCGGCCGTTCACCCGGCAAAGAAAAATTTCAATTACCCGCGCCCCCGACTTTCTTACTTTTAGTCTCCGTGTGCCGGATGGTACCTATAGGTTTCGTCGTAAAACGGTGGCAGGCCGGCGAGCCGTCCGCCGTGAATGTAGAACAAATCCAAAGTTGTCTCATCAACTTTTCACTGGCCGTATACCGTTCCTGGAAGCTCGTTCAGTTATTCATTCGTGCGCTTGCGAAACGACTTGGCCACCGGGTCGTAAGGTCGGCGATCGATGAGTCCAACATGCGCTTTGTTTTCCGCGTGCTACCAGCAACCGGAACGCGTTTCTTCTCTCGATATCGTGCTCGATTATCGAAATTCGACGATCGTTTGGCTGGTGAATGCGAAATTACGGCCGAGCAGTGCGAATCACATCGGCGAGCATTTATGGAAGTTGTCGGGGCCGGTGGCGTAATCCAAAAAGAGTTAATTATCCACCGCTATTAACGCGCTCTAACAATGCGCTTAAATTGTGGGGTAAATAAAGTACTGTGCACGGGCTGCTCGTAATTTCGCGCTTAATTAACGTTCCTCTCTCTGCCACGTATCTACGCCGACCTCCTTCTCGTCGATCCATCCTTCCCGACGTGCGAACCTCGGGCCAAGGATTTCGAGGTAAACGCGGCAACGGGGATGCGTTGAGCGAGCCGCAATTTGCACGGACCATTCGAAAGCGTCGAATGGGCGAGACGACGAAGGGAGGAAACGAGAGTTCAGAGTGGAAGAGCTGGCTGATCTTTCTTCTTTTCCTTTTGACGCGTGAGGCAGCGAAGGAGGGCAACGAGGCCACGAAGAAAAAAAGCGAGATATCCGGCTCGTTCCGACCGGGGCAATAGCAGGACAGGAAGGAAACGTCGCACGAAGTCGAATCTTTATCGACTCGGTCAGCTACCCGCAGCTGCAATTGAATCAAATGTACCATAGGGAAGTGCACTTAACCGTCCCTCTTGTCTCTTTTCTCCTCATCTCTCTTTCGACCGTGCTGCCACCGGCAGTCACTGACGCCGAACCGGCTTCTCGGAGGCGGCGCGCCAATAAGCTCATTCCCGGACCAACAGCGCCGAAAGGGAAATTGCTGTCGCGAGAATTTACTCTGTCCGCCGTATTTTTCCCCGAGAGAAACCAATATCGCCGCGGTTCCACTTCCACTGGGTCAGCCGATCGTCCCCTCTGCCATACCATCGGGCTTTTAAATCGAACGCATTTTCGATTCGTGATCCGAGAGTTCTTTGATTCATCGAATCTATGAAATTTTCCTCGTTCGCCATGTTCCCTGTGGATCGTACCTCGTAGATCGAACGTCAAAGGTTTGCAAAGTTTAACGATAACGTCGCTCGATTCTATTAACCCTGATATAAATGGTCGAATTGAAATTTCGCGAGAGATACGAACGAACTTGATGGTTTCTTCGCCCGGTCCAGTGCGAAACAACGTAAGCGCCACGAAGATATCTGACGCGTAGGTTCGCCACGATTCCTCGTGAATTATTGCCCCGTCTCGACGGTATGCGGATTATCAAGTAGAAAAGTTCTCGCGAACATCGTAAATTCCGGTAGCACCGTAGGGCGTATTTTATCAGACGTTTGCCGGGGCATTGCACCGACTCGAATCCGATTTACCTAACCAAGTTTTAACATCGCGTCAACGAATAAATAACGAACGATAAGACGGTTCTCCCGCGTTATGATATCTAGACGTTGAGCGCGTTCGCCACAGCCGCTCTCAAGCTCGTGGATTTTGGAACCGCTGACGTATCGAAAGTCTCCTCTAGCGATAACTCACGACGACGCGACGCTGCGCGTACAAACTCAACACAGGCACACAGCCGCATACA
Source organism: Bombus superbus (assembly GCA_014737385.1). Taxonomy (NCBI): domain Eukaryota; kingdom Metazoa; phylum Arthropoda; class Insecta; order Hymenoptera; family Apidae; genus Bombus; species Bombus superbus. The sequence continues at coordinate 1,368,004 of JACXIK010000011.1, read as the reverse complement.
CGTAGCCCTGTAACAAGCGTAAGCCACCGAAACAAGGATGGTCGTGCTTAAGCGGCGTCTACGAGCTGCCTAGAGCACGTGGTGCAAACTTAGCCGAGCACGAAGTTTCAAACAAGTCCGCTTGCACAATACAGAAGCTCGTCGTGCTAACCAGACGGAGACACGGCTAGGCGTCGCGAAGAAAGAGAAAGGGAGCTGCTGATGATGGCGGCGATGCCATCGAGGAAGCCTGCTGCACCGTTATCGGGTTAAAGGGAGACGCGATACAAGGTAACGTAATCGTCGCAAGCCAACAAGCTAGAGTAGTAAAGAAGAGTCGACGACAGGGGTGTGCCTAAGCTACGATGGATATGCGGACGCGTTTAAATTCCGCTTAGAGCGCCATTAAGGCCGAATTAGGCGGCCTGCGTCTACCATCTCTGACATCATCTCGCGATCCAGCCTGCACGAGATCGCCGCCCTAACTTTGGTATAATGTTGCCAAGGAAGATTCGTCGCTCGCGTCGCGTACAGCTAAGCGATGTAGAGATCATCGAGGTCAGTTTAGCCGTGACAAAATAAAATTCAGCGCAGACGACAGGGAAATATAGCGAGGCCCGGGAAAAATCAATGCAAGCTATATTCATTTGGTCGTTAAAGGGTTTGTAGAAGCGGACAAAAGAAAAATTGGCTGGACAAGGCTGACGTCGGCGGTGATAAACAACTACTGCGCTGGCATCCGAGTGCTCGTGTCCATTGCATTATGCTGTCATTGTGCTTAGTTCGTTTACGAGGATAAATCAATCGCGAGGATGTTCAACGCGATCCATGTTCGTGTTCGAATCTTTGGTATTTTTTTTCTTTTTTTTGCACAGTTTGCCGGAAGGCACTATCGAGGAAACGTCACAGCACGAGGTCCCCTTAATTTTCGAGGCGCGGATGATGCGGAGAGGCCGGATAGGCGGATCGATGCATCCTCTGAAAAGTTGGTTAGAGGAATCCGTCGCGAGAACGCGACTGCAGGCCGCTCGGGTTTAATTGCGTTTCACACAGAAACACGGTTAACTGGATGACCGGGTTTAATTACATCGTTCGCGGCTCCAAAGTGTAAATGCAATAGATGCCGGCACGCGCGCGGTTACAACGCGCAATTGAAGGTTTTATGAAAATCGATTTTCCATAAAGCGACGCGTTCACGTGCTACGTTAATCCGGGTAAATCTGCGCACCACGCGCCAACAACGCTGCACGCGTACGACGTGCTCGTTCCGAGTTCTTCGGTACAACCTTCTTGTTGTTCAGTCTTGAGTGATTTTCGCGTGCCCGATAGGGTTTATGTGCGAAGAGTTGCAAATAACCGCGGCGGTTAACAATAATGGAACGGTGAACGAGATGGCGTCGTGGAAAACGTGGAAAACACGGAGTTTTCGTATTCTTTGTTCGATTCATAATCACAGCGGATGTCCTTTTAACTGAGGCCCAATGGCATAAATTAAAATGTTACCATGTATCTTTCTTTTTCCGTTATAATCAAAACAATAAATTATTAACAACTTAGATATATGAAATATTGACGACTCATACCGTTTCCGCAATACGGGATACGTAACGTCATTAATTCGTTCACGCCTGTTGTCCTCCATCTGCCGTTCTCGTCATGTTTGTACGTACAGTTATATGTTTGTCTCTGTAACGTTCGATTATCAACGTTTCGTTAGAGTAACAACTCGTTTTAAGATAGTCGAATCTTATCTCGTACGCCTTTCTTTTACCGTTAGCTTGATCGAACAAGCCACGGAAATACCGGATTTCCGAAGATATCTGTGTTTCCACTGCTTCCATTTGGATGTTTCCGTTCGATCGATCTATTCGAATTCAGGTAGCTGCACGTTGGCGTGCACGTAGCTGGATGGAGGCCGAGGTGGCATGTTACCTGCTCGTGGCCCGAAAAAAGACCTTCAACTTTCGACCTACGGAACCGCGAAGAAAAGGCATCGCGTGCTCGAGGAATCAGCACGATCTCGGGCCAGGATTTCGATCGCGTCTTGCGTCGCCACTCGAAGGACAGATATTGTCTCGGCCCTTGCCAGCGTGCCAGATTGGGTAGAAAAAATCGCGAAGGAACCGCTGAATAAATTAACCGTTACGTGACGAGCGGATCGTGTCCTAGACCGGTATTTAATGTTTAAGCAACCTCCTCAAAGATGCGGTCACGGACGTTTTAGATTTCGTTCGACCAGGAAAAGGCGTTTTCTTCCACCTACTCGAAAGAAAGAAATCAAACGATCGTTCGTGCTCGTGCTACGAGATCGACGAATTAATAATAGAAGCCGCAGAAACTGTCCAGGAAACGTACGTCGGTGGAACGACGAAATCGGGGAGACACGAAAGCGGGGAGTACGGCGCTGTGTGGATTTGCATGATTGGTCAATCAATACCCTTCTGCAGTTGATAGGCGTTCCACTAGATAAAAACCATTCGACAACAATGACGATGCATTTATTCAAGAGTAACGATTAAATTTCATTCCCGCGGTCTACGAGTCGAGCGCGAACGTTCGTCGATACGACGAATCAATTCCTGAAGGAAGCTGGACGAAAACACGATGGTACTCGCCCCACTTTCCCGTTTAGCCGTTCGATCGACGAACGTAATAAGTTTCACCGGTTGTATAGGCAGGGGTGGACGCGGGATTCGAAACGAAACACAATTCCGCGGCGACAGCAGTTTTTAGTCGATTCGAGGCGCCAGAGAATTCCGGCCAGGCGTATCGGGTCAAGAGAGATTAAACGAGAATTTGGTCGGCAGAAACGCGCGAGATACACGGCCCTCCGTTGTAAGCGCTACACCGCGAACGACGATGCCGTTTTCCGTTCGAAAAACCCCATCCCCTAACCCACTCCGTTAACGTTGCAATTGCAGCGGCCGTGTACAGGACACGAGTACCCCCTTGAAAAACGACCACGCCAGTGTCGTTCCCGGGAAATAGTTTGCGTTTTATACGACCGAGCGAAAAAGTTACGCTGTCGCGCACCGGTTTTCCGTTAAGGCGGCGTTTTTCTCCGAATGTCGACGTGCAATTTCGCTGTACGGGAAAATAGCCGACTAGGAGAAAGGTAACGATTTCGATTCGCGGTCAAAATTAACCGAACCCTGCTGGCTGATATTCGAATCGCGCGGTGCCATCGCGGCGAATAGTTGCGCCGGTTCCGCCAATTTCATTCGCTTCACCTGGCTGGCTCGCTAACAAAATGCAATTTAATTCTCTTTGATTGTACCGCTGGTGAGCGTTCTTCGTTCGCAGCCAGTCGTACCGAGGATCCTCGTATCGTAGCCGAACCAATTTGCTATCGGCGGGGCTTATCGCCGAGAAAAATTGAACTGGACGTTTAAATCGCGCTCTGTCGTGACGCCGTGTTGCGTCGCCGCCGTACTTAACTCGACTGTGCTTCGACGCTGTCTTTACATCTGGCATACCGAATTATTCTTTCGACTAACGCACACGACAAATTCGCGATACCATTTATCGGGGATAATGCTCGATGCTCGGGGAATGTTCGGCACGTTGAATTAACCAGGAAAATTTAGTTACTCGAAATATTAGCGAGCAAACGGTTAGAGTGGCTACTACATAAAAGCGGGCAACAAGCCTGACTGCGTCGAATTCGTCCCTCGTATATAATGAAATTCGAAAGGTTAATTACATTGATATAAGTTACAAAAAGAGGAAATAATTAATTCATCGGGTTACCGGTAACCCGAAAATAATTCTCGCAACTACGCTTATAAATTGAACCACGTTAAAAGGAGATGCCAAATCGAAACACGTTAAAAGGAGATGTTAATTCGAAAACGAATAGCCGTGGCTGAGTACTATTCGCGCAGACCGATCCTATTAGCAAATGCAATTCGACCGATCGCCGGTACCACGCGTAGTCTATTAAAACGGTAACCAACCTCGCATTAATCCCGCCGATGTTTCTCTATTTTTCACCGTACGTTCACGAGCATCCTGGCAACGATGCGGTGATCGATCGAACACCTTGCGGCTATGGAGATGACGATTGGACGCGGTGGATCGATTCGGGCACAGGTGCATAAGCAACGTAGAGACGTTGGGACGTATAACGCGACACAAGGCTCGGTAATAATTCTCGGACCAAGAGCCGTAGGCCATGTGTAACAACCTCGTAAGTTAGTCGCGGGAGGAAAAATCAGCGGTACGCACAAATTACCGCAAATTGATAGTTAGCGAGGTTGTAAGTTATATTCGATCAGCTCGGGGAGAGAGGTTTGCCAGTGGTTAGCTGCGTCCAACGAACCGTAAACGTGCTCTTCGTGCAATTCCTGGCTCGGATACATCAAAGGAGTAATGAAATCAAGCATGCCGCAAGGTATTCTAGAAGATCGATTTCTGACTCGATCGATCGAGTTCCGCTCCGAGGTTCCGAGATACATTCGCGATTCGCAAAGAATATCGTCTTCTTTCATCGCGCCCAGCCCTTTTCCCACGGTCCGACAAAACTTTTAATTGCGAATTTATTAACGACTCTCGATGGCTGATGGAAAAGGCGACCTCCGCCGCAACGTGCGTTTCCTTGATTATGAAAAAGTCTCCCTCGACGTTACTTTGCGGCAACTTTTTCGTTCGAGAAAACAACTCGACGTTTTCAAGCGAAAATAGATACCGCGATGCTTTACGCGGTAAACGACGAAGCAATGGAGAATCGACGTGCCGATCGATCCAAGGCAAGCGTTCAGCGGTAAACAGGCTGGCGATATTCGTGCAATCAACGAAGCGTGAGTCGGAGTCGCGCAATTTTTCAAACGCGAGATCGTCGTAGCCGTGAGTCTAGGCGCGATATCTCGACGACGATCAATTCTGCCGGAAGCGAGATCTGGCTGTTGGAGGGGTTCATGTTGCTCGGAAAACCGCGAGATCCACTAGCGGTTCGGTGTAATCGCGTTTAAAATAATTGCGCGCCTAGAATTCGATCGATCCGGGCGGGGGGCGGGCGGGGGATTTAAATCCAGGTGTGAGGCGTAGTTCCAAGTTCGTGGCACGAAAACGCCAGCCCGCGGCATATCCTTGCACTGCCCTTAACCCGCCCTTCGCGCCGCGGCCTCAGCAAACCTAATATGCGCAGCCGCGTTGCAACTTGCATCCAGCATGGAGCGAGGCCATGTGCGCTATTAGATCCATCGACAAGAAGAAACGATGGCTCGACGGCGGACGTTGTGGCAGCGAAGGCGACGCGGCGATACACCACAGCAGGAAATATGGTTGTCGGCGACACGGGCCAACAACCGTGAAACAATCGTTCGCATCGATGCCGAGAGAATTAACGTTTTCGATCCGAGAGCTTTGTCTGGATCGCGCGGTTAGCTTTTATCCACCTATCGGGTCCTCGCGACAAAAATCCCAATGCCGAGAGGCAAAACGAAAAAAGAAAAAAGATATAAGGGAAGGAGGTAAAGAATCGTGTAGCGAACGCGAAAGCTTACCACGAACCCGATAAGTCTGTATCCTGAGATTCTTCTGTAGCCGGGGTGTGGTTCCTTGGCGTACGGGTGGGGCCAGGATCACCCCACGGGATTAAGGATTTTGGACTTGGCTGGATTCGGGAAGCTCGTGCCCGTCTCTGTACGCGTCTCTTCGAGTATACGTCAGGCAGGGGGTTGGCGTATGCGTGTGTCGGAGGGACACAGACGCGCGCGTGGTTGTTTCTAGGTGTACGCTGCTATGGAGGTTAACGGCTAAGGCGGGGACGCGTGTGGGAGAGCGCGTTCGTCTCTGGCATCGACGCACGTTCGCGTGAGAAAAGTTGCGATGGATGAGAGGGCAAGAGGACGGAGAAAACGCGTGCAGGTTTTTGACCGTACGTACGTGTCGTACATGCGAGTACGCGTGTCCCTAGAACGAAACCTCGTAGGCAGTGCACGGTACTTGCGCACGTGTGTTTCTACGGGCTGATCGTTGTGTATGTGCGTAGAAGGACGACTTTCTATGTGGTCGTGCGTCGATTCGAAAACCAGTCGGAAAACGGTGTCCAGGGATCATAAGGCGAAACGGGTTTTAAGGTTCTTTTGGACGAAACGGAACAGGGCGAGGGGGTCGGTCTAGACGAACTCCTGCCTTCGCTAGGACATTGTTACTCTCGGTAGATTGTTTCGTCACTGAGAGATTCGACCGATGGTAACGCGATCCATCCGCGGCAGCCACCTCCGCCTGTTTTCCACCTTCTTGACGCCCTGGTCAGGACCCGTCAAGGTCCTCACCAGAATGTATCCTTTGCCTCTTCCGCTTCTTCTCACCGCCGTTCGTTTTGTCTGTCCCTCTTTTAAGATCCGTTCTTAGTCACGTGATGCATCGCGCCGCGACATCGTGCGTGCTACCACCCAACGAACTGATCGTATCACGAATTCGCGTGCACCATCGATTCACCTCACGGTTCACGAACTTTTCTCGATCTTCGACGACATTCGCTGTTTTCGTCAGTCGCGAAACTCGACCGCACCGTGTTCGCGCCGGCTTAACGACGAATCGGACACCGCTAGAGCCCCGACCTTCGATTCAGAGATTCGAGGTCGATACGAGGCGTTCTCACGATAGACACAGACTAAAAAATTGTTTCCCTTCCGCGTCGACACCGGCACTGATAACTCGACGCTAACGTCGTACTCGTCTCGCACACCGTTCGCAGCACCGTTCGCAGCACCGTCCGCAGCACCGTTCGCGAACCGTTGCCCGAGTTAGCGCACTCTCTCTCTCTCTCTCTCTCTCTCTCTCTTTCCTCGCCTCGTGTTGTTCTCCCAAGAATGTCCGGGCTTCGCCTAGACGGAAAAAAGATCGCGGCGTTGCTGTTCCTTTCGATAAGGCCGCGATGTCACGACTGCGACGCAACGTCCGTGCAACGAATCGGTCGCGGCGGATAATCGCGCGCGCCTCCGAACATCAAGGCGATGCGTTTCGAAAGCGGCCGACAGTTCTCGGGCGGGCGAATCGTTCGACACTCGCGGTGCACGTTCGCGCGCGCGACGATTCCAATAAAATTCAGTAGAAAAATCGCGAATAGCGCGTCACACACCGCGAGGGAGTAGTTGAAGGAACCGCTTGGCTGGCGGTGGTGCGCGGCGCCATGACAGTGTTGGCTCCTCTACTACCGCCCCCACCAAACAACCCCCACTGTCGGCGCACTCTCTCAACCCCTCTTCTCCCAGCGAACCCCTTCGGAACCCCTCGACACCCCGCCGACCCGACTTTTGCCTCCTCCGCAGCTACGGATCCGTTCCATTCGCCCCGCTGTGCCTCGTCTTTCACCCTCTCCGATACCCCCTGACGTCCCTTGCCATGATTCGCAATGCCTCGGCCCCACCAACGCAATATTGATCGGGCGGAAGGGCGGCATCCAAGCTCGTAACGACTTTCAGAGGTGCCCTGGCCACGTCCCTCGTGTCATCCGCCTCTCTTTTTTTTTGTCCATCTTCTCTTCTTTTCGCCCTCGTTCATCCTTGATTTCTTTCTTCGCTCGACATCGTAAAAGATTTCTCGCGTCTGCCTCTCGCAAAACAAATTGTTTCGAAAGGATGTTTATCCGTTTTTCGTCGACTAACAGCCGATCTGTCACTTCGGTAATAGATTTCTTTTCACGGATCGCACGTGGGGCGTCGCGTGTACTCCATACGACCAGACGGTCGACCGCTACTTCACCAAAATCTGCTCCATCGGTTTGCCACGGGCATCCGCGTTCGTTTGTCCGCTATCCCCGAGTCGCTCGACTATTTTTGTTGGTTAAACATATAGCAGCAGCGGTTTGCACTACTGCTCCCATTATAATTTGATCGAATCCCTTTCCACGTTTGCGACGCCCAAACTGTCGATGCTTCGGAAAATCAAATATTTAAGCGAGTTCTTCGTCTGCGTTGACCCGACTACTCCTGCCTGCGATCAACTGTTCAGCGCGCGGATTCACCTAGTTACAGCGAAATCTAAAGCCGAGCGACGCGTGAAATTGAACAGAGTACACGCGAGTTCTTGCACGACGATAAACCATCACGCGTCGATTTCGTCGTTTGTTCGGCGGCGACCAACGGTTTCGCGCAAACTCGCGAACTTGGCCCACGGCTATCTTAGAATTAACATGCGTCTACACGCGTACGCACGCCGGCGTGATGTAGACATTAACAATTCAGCCATGTGACATTCCGCCGGATCAAAGAGACTGCTGAAATTTCACGATTCACCGTACTGGAAACGTCTGCCGTCTGTCTGTTCGGTCATTTTCCAAGTGCCTAGTCGCTTCTCGCGGAAACTTTTCGCGTCCCGATATTCGTTGCTACCGAGCGCGCGGTCATCGACGTGCTCCGCTGGAATTGTCTCGAGCCAGCTCGAAGAATGGAAAAGTTTTCGGGAGGTCGGGAATATTTTGCGCCTCGTTGCTCTTCGCTATCTGCCTGACTTCTGATTATTTCTCACCGATGCCCGAGAATAGCGCGAGAAGCGCGAGTCAAAGTTGCCGATTATTCCAAAGCTGTGCATCTTGCCTGATACTTAAACTTTGAATAAAAATATACCGAATCCGTAGCGCGCAGCCAACAACTCGACGGGAGATTTAATTCGAAGCGAATGCGACACGACGGAACGAGACGAGACGAGACGAGACGAGCCGACGCCGATAAAAATACGGAAAAGCGTGGATCGCGTTATAGATAATAAGGAGATAGAACGCAGGCTAGGTTCATAAAGCCTTTGACACCTGATCTCTCTTTCTAGGTAGACACAATGCGAACCACTCGCGCGGAGCCGTTCAACCCTCTAGATCCGCGTAAGCTAACCTTTTGTCTGGATCGCGATGAAACGAGTGCTTCGCAGCCCCCTAAATAACGTTGAACGTGCGTGGCTTGCATTCGTATTCAGTGTTCGGGTGGCGTTTCTTTGTAACGCGAATACGTATTGCTGATTTATCTCGAGCGAAAGATAACGGGATGTGCATTACCGCGCGTGGCTGGAGGAAGCGGAGAATCGTAATAAAAGAGCCGAGAAACAAAGAGAACCGAGTACGAATAAGCGCGTGACGAAAGTTAATTTCGGATGCAAGATTTTTCGTTCCGATCTATCATCCAATTGGACGGGCTACGATTCAGCATCTGTCGAACGCACGGATCCTTCGCAATCTCTAAATAACGAGCGAATGCATTGTTTCGAGTGGCACCTGACGGTGCGCAGAGAAGCCCCGTAAAAAAAAAACGTTGTGTTCATGCATATGCAAGCAACTTAAATTTATGCGACCCTTCGTCCCGTATCTTTATTCAGCTTCTGACTGTATCCCTTCTTTCCGTTGCGGGGATAGAAAGGAGGAAAACATAAACGAACCGCGACGTAACGAGTGCAAAATACGAGACCTCGATAAAAGAACGGCCAGAGAACGAACGTCCGAGCCGAGTTTACGAAAATATTATTCCGCTTTCGTCGAGCTACTCGCAAACTAGGTTCGCATGTGATTTTGCAGTTCAATGGCGGTGTACGGTTATTAAGGGAAACTTACCCCGCGAGTGCGCTCGTCCCGGATCCAGAGAGACGCCTTGGGATCTGAAACAAAAAGAAACAGCGGTTAGTTCCGAGGATACGATAGCCGAACTGCTGGCAGAACTTTTGCAATTTACAGCCTGGAAAATTCCCGTAAGAGCGATCGCGTGACCAAAAGAAGGCAGCACGAGGTCGTCGGAAACAACTAGGCAACCAAGGGGAGGCGAACGCGGCATGTTACACGCCCTTCGACGTTAACGAGAAAACAGAGCTGAAAACCTGGCGACATGTAAAAGGGAAAACCGAAACCGAAACTGTGGCGCCAAAGTATCTCGATTCTCCGGAGACTTGGGGAATTCTATTGTATCCGGGTTTAATCGGCGAATCACGTCGAGCGCCTGCACAACGGCATTCTGCTACGATCGCGAGGAGGCGATAAGAGTCGGCCAGCAGACCATCGACCGATCTCTAATCGACGTCGCGAGATAACCACCGGAAGATTTGCAATTTCGCGCAGCGATTTCGACTTCGATCGTGATCCTGGAGACGGACAAACGTTCGTTCGGCCTAAGAATCGAACGTCGCGATCGTTTCGCTCTACGCGCGATTCCCTATAGATTCGACTTTCAAACGTCGGGATTCTTACGTAACGCGTCGTTCGTCCCTCGATATCTTCTGCATGGCGAGTCCCGTTAAAAATGAGATAAAGTACTCGGCAAACGATTACTTTTAGAAAATTGTCCCGCGAAAAGTAGCGAGTTCTTTTTAATTGCGCCGTCGAAATGGTTGTTCGCGGAGGTTACTCGCGCTGTTACTCGCGTTGCCATAAATTATCCGCTCGAATTCGTCCACTGCGTTTCCTAGGAAATTGGATTGGCTGACATTAATGCGATGTTCGCGGCTCAGCCACCCGGTAGTTCCGTCGCAGAGATGCGTTTCCGGCAAGGACTACCAGCCATAAATTGCTAAATACCCGCACTTAAAACGAGCCAACCAGCGGACGCGTAGCTAACTGGATATGCGTCGATGCCTTTCTCCGGAATTTGCGCAGAATATCGCGAACCGTGACTATTGGCCGCTTGCTAAAAATTTAAGTGATACGTATGTCGCGAACCATAGGATAAAGTAGATCGTATAAATAAAGATCTATTTACGTGAAAAGACGCGTGTTATATATCCATAGATATATGTATACACACACACACACACGTGTATATATATGTATGTATACATATATATTCGCGCGGATCGATAGTTTTGCACAGTTTAATATACATAGATGTCGTGTCGGTATTTTCTGCTGATGCGAGTAAGACGAAGCGAGAAGACGATAGGAGAGCGGAAAGAAAAAGAGAGTGCTCGACCTCTTAGAAACGAACGCGGCAAACCGCGGCGCTCTATCGTGCATCGAATAAATACGACTCCGGCGATATCCGCCAATAAAATACGACGCTGTCATAAATCTACGTAAAGCTGTGATGACTGAGAACCGGACGGTAACGCGATATAGATCGACCGCTGTGTTAAACCTTGGACACGATACTTCCTGCGATCGGCATTGTTCGAACATTAACCGCGTACCCTTTGTGATTCAACGGAAACGAAATCTTCCGCCTCTTTCCCGATGATTTCTGGTCACCATCGATGAGATGCGACCGTGGATCGAGTTCGGCTAAAGGTAAACAGATTTCTCGCGATTTTCGGCATCGAGATCTACGGAATCTGATTTTAGGCTTCTTATCTACGAGAACACGTTGGAAGTAATAATCGTTTACTTGACGTCGATTATTCCCCCTTACCCTATTCGTAGAGAAAGGCGCGAAACAAAGAAAACGAAAGGAGCCTTATTCGACTATTAACTGCTCCCCCCCCTCTGTTTGTATCTCTTAGGGGAGGACGCAGCACGTCGAAATTGGTCCTAAAGTTGTTCGGTTGGAAAGACGAGTAGCGCAAAGGGTTATACTCGAGAGCCGGGAGCGTAACATGAGTTCGCGGGACAATCCGGAAAACTGTGACTCCAAATCTAATCGTCCGCTCATTCCCCCCCGCGAGAAGTGTCTCCGAGGAGCGACGATTCCAGTGAGTGCACTCGTTCTCGAGAAGCGTGAAACGACTGCAAACGTGAGGCCGGAAGATCTAGTCCGGTCGTGCTTCAATTTAATTGTTCTCGCCTCGCTCGAGAAAGCTAGTACAATTCCCGGTTGTTCCAGTTCTCTGTCTCTTTTGAGAAGCTGAGGAATATCACACTTGAGATAAACGCGTGCAATCTATTTGTCAGAGCCGACTATCAACGAATGCCGTCAAATTCGAAAACCAGCGAAAGAACCTTGAACGACACGAAGGACGCGCGCTCTATGGCGGATCGTGTGGACTGCGAAGCGGTGAGACAAACAGGCTCGATCGTAACGTTTCTAAAGAGCATCCGCTTGACCGCTTCTAGGTTCCACAAGATCAATAGTAAAAGTCGCAAGGCAAACCGAGGTTGAGGATCGAAGAAAAGCGTGTCCGGATCGCGGGGGTTCTTTACCTTGGTCTAAAGATAGAGCGGTGGATGGTTGGTGGCCGGTAGGAAGCAGTTGACTCTAATTTTACTCGGAGTCTGTAGATGAACGCGAACGAGAGGTCAGCGAGACATCGGTAACCCGATAGGCTGGCTGATCGGACAGCAGCTCTAATTTTAGATAAATCCATCCGTCAGCCGATATTAGTTGGCTCATACGTGTGCCGGTAAACGCACGCCGTGTATGTCGAATACACGTCGCTCACCTAATAATGCACGCGAAAGTGCACGCGTATGTGCAGCTGACCCCAACCGACCGACAACACAGCGGTTCTCTCGCGCGTACATCCACCACGCCTGTGTGTGTTGGCCCGTGTACGAGCATCGAGTTGCACGCCAGTAAATCGATGTCTCTCTGGACGGTACCAGACCGATACCGACTGCCCAAGGCTAGCTTCCATATCCAAGGGCGTACGTAGATAGAGTCTATGGATTTCGGGCAACGACTTCCACACCGACTCGTTTTCCCTCGAGACGCTATCCAGTTTTCTAATGCTCATCTATCGTTCCTTAAACCATTATTCCTTTCGTCGCGACAACGATCGATCCCGATGGGTCTACGAGCCAGCTAAGTAATCGGCAGATAGACACACTTTAGACTCGAACCGAGCAGGTTGAAACTCGGAGGAAAAATTTGTCAAAGACATCGACCGAGCATCGCGGCTGGAAAAACAAACGAAAAACTCGACTCTGCTCGATCGCGAATAGAAATATGCAAATCTTGGAAGTAACCTTGTTCACTTTCCTCCGCGCGTTCGAGAGTAACGTACGAACGCTGGGGGAATCAGTCGAGCGTGGAACGGAGGAAACTGCTTGCCAAAATATTGTGTCGGTTCTTGCCCGTAGGGAGAATACCGAGCAGATTATCCACGATAAAATGTATACGCGAACCGCGACAAGAACGCTCCGTACGAAGGTTTCGAAGCAGCAAAGCAGCAAATCCAAGACTTTGCAATCGGAGAGCCAGCTAGATCTAAATTGATTCCAGGCGCGCCGCGCCACGCCGTCCCGTATTTTTGATTATGATTTCGATCATGACTCTCTCTGCTCGATTCGTCTTTTGCCGTGCACTGTTTTCACGGCGACGACGCTCGACCTTCCCTCCTTCGAATTTCGTGAATGCTCGCGGTCAGCCACTGGTCTAACAACGAATCGAAGCTTGGAAACGTTGGCGTGTTATCGTAGGCGGATCGATCGAAGCGCACGTAACGTGGCTGGATCAAGAGTAAGCGAATCGAAGGTCGAACGATGGAAAAATTATTCCAGAGCGGAAGGAAGCTCGATAACGAAGACGAAGTACGGCGAGGCGCGTGAGAGGGAAAAGGAGGCCGCCGCTGCTGGCTTGAATGAACGTTTCATTTCGATGCTTGACATGGCCGGAAATGGGAAATGGAGCTCGAGGCCAACGAGACTAGTGAAATGCAAATGAATGGCTGCTTCCACTGGCAACACCTTCGTACCTTGCCGTTCGTAGTGCTGAAACCGAGGCGATCTTGTGGCGAACGCGCGTCTCGCTGCTCGATCCATGTGCTACTGAGAAAAGTACGACTATCACGCAGCCTCGACGCGCAGCTCGGTGAAATAACCATGAAACTGCGCCACGGGATTGCTACGCGACCCGACACGTCGCACGAGTCCGCATGCCATCGAGTAATATGCGCAAATTAATAAATATCTGTACCACCTAATTTCGTATATTAGCCTGCGAGATAGAGCGCGATCGTAAAAACCGTACGACGTTGCAACTTTTACAGCGATGGCAACCGGAAACGACAAGAATCTGTACATTTAGGCGAGGTCGCGTCAAATACGCCCTATTCGTGGTTTGGCCTTTATCGAAGGGAGTAGAGGGTCACGACAACCGAGAGTTTCACGGCGCGCGATATGTGTGTAAGTATTTGCACGACGCTCAAACGATCTATCGGTGCTTCAGCCGATACTATTACGCGGATCATTTTTAACGACAAACGCACGTTCGACGCGCGACGATCCGTGAGGCAGAGCGAGGAACGATTCGGTGTATCAAATTTTTCACGACTACCGATCGAATTTCGTCGGCTCGATATCCGACAAAGGATTCCCCGAATTCCGCAAGACCGGAAGTTTAATTTCAAAGTCCATCGCAAAGAACCACCGGTCAACAGAGTTAACAAATTCGACGAAAGACGTCCCTTTTACCGGTTTCCTTTTTCCCTTCGTTGGCTTCGCGTTTGCCGTCCGAGTGTTCGATCAATGACGCGACAGCGCGATTGCTCGACTCCTCGAACTCACAGCGAGTCTCGAGCTCCAACGTCGACTACTTCGCGAGTTTGTGCTCCTTACTTGCGTATCAGTGACGCTAATGTCATTTGTCATTGTCTTCGAGACCATCTTTTTATCGATTATTTTCTCCACGTCGGTGTCTTTGACTTTTTGTCGACGCGCCAAAAAAAAGAAAAAAAAAGAATGCAGATTTCCTTCTACCTCGTAAAATCGTACCGCGGCTTTTCGATTTACACGATCCGCACGATTAATCGCCGTTCAGAATACCTACACCGATCCCATACAATCCACTTTCCAGCCGATTAACGCGTAGCCAGGATAACGAGCTTTATTAACCAATCTAATGAAATCCAAAGTTGTTGAGCATGGGTTGGGAAAGTCTGGAACAGGTTCGTAACTGGGAGGCACCGGACATAGTGAGACACGATACGCGCGTCTCTCTCTCGGAGTTGGCTGCAATTCGATTCGGAAGGGCTTCGTCGGTGATCCATGCTTCATGGAGACCGAGTTAGAGACGGCTTCGCCAAACAGAAGAAGAGGACGAGAGGGGCAGAGAAAAGGAAAGAGGAAGAGTAGAGCGGGCGAACGGCAGAACTACCAACTACCTCGACCACGAGTTTCCCTTCTAACTCCCAGAAATTCCACGGTATTAATTTATCTTCGTGCCTTTAGTTTCCCGTGCTACCGTGCCTTCTTCGATCTATCAATGTGTCCAGCGTATGATGTGCGTTCTAAGTACTTCATCCCTCGTCCGTGCGGACCCAGGTACCAATAAAGGCGACTACATGACCTGTTTCGAACTCGGTGCTCCCGTTTCTTGCAACGTAGTCAGCTCCCTCTATCGCCGATCGTTCCTAGTTTCGACCTTCTGCGATAGATCGGATCACGAACGATGGTTGACGCGTTCGCGTTAAAAGTTCGCCTTCTTCGACTCCGTGGTTTTACCACGCGTCTTGTGCTCGTCGAGCGAAAAACTCGACGACACGACTGCCAACTTACCGACTCCCTCTAACGTATCGCGATACCGCACTTCTCGCAGCCGCGAGTCCCTGCACTTCTCTTTATGTTCCTCTCGTCAACGTTCCACCTCATAAGTTACAGCTTTTCACCTAGACCAACGTCGACAGTAAATATTCCTTTGCGACCAATTTCCATTTGCGAGTGGAGTCGGCTCATCCTTCTCCGCGCTGCCGCCACGAGCCACGTCGCCGACGCGTCGTTCACCGCTTTTCTTTTCTCCGAGTAAACCCGTCGCGCGCGTTTCCTTCTCCCGCAACCGACTCAACGGGGTGAAAGTGAGAATTAAAAGGGTTCCAAGGATTCCGTGCTTTTACCCGACCGCGGAAGAACCAAGTGTTTGCTCGGGAAACGCGTCACGAACAACCACTGGATAATGCACGCAACCTGACGTTCGCGTTAATTGCGGCATTCTGCCACGCGATTTTCAGAGAAAACAATTTGAAAAGGGGGACGGGGATTCGATCGATAGCCTGCGTCGAGAAAGCGGCGCGAAATTTTCGCAACGGACTGGCTTGCCATTTTTCTCTCGAAGCCTGCCGGCTATCTCTCTTTCCGAGCGCAATTTTTCAACCAGTCAGAGAATTATTCCCTTGTTTCGATTCGGCGCTGTCTATTTGCGTTTCTTCTGTGTCTGCCGCATAAGTTACGGCTCGCCGTTTCGCGCGATAAATACATCATTTCGACCCCGACCTCTCTCATCTAGCCAATTTTTGCCTGCGAGTCTTCGCTGCACTGCTAACGTCGCGCGAGATTTACGCCAGACTGCCGCTACTCGCGAATTACAAGCACCCAGTCGACCTTTTACGACCTGCTCTTTCGTTACCTGCTGATTCGCCGCTTCGCTCGAAATTTGTTGTATTTTTTGGTGTTCTCGAAACCGCAGCTTGAGTGCAAAACCTTTCCGATTGAAAGAAGAAAACGATGGGAATCCAGAAACACGGAAAAGGAACATGGCTAATAAGGTTGCGTCTGCAAACGTTGTTCAGCTTTTCCTCTCTCGAAGCGTCACCGGATTCAGCGACACAACGACGTTGATTGTACCGGCTGGATTAACCGACCGGAGCCGAGGCACAAGTTGGAACGTTCAAACGCAGGGGTGTCGCGGAACGAGGCGTGTCGATGAAGGGATGCATGGATGATTCAAAAGAAGGCTTACTGAAAGCTCGTACGGTCTCTTTGAAAAACGTCGAGTGAATCTCTCGAGCGAAGGCACGTGGATATTTGCGGGCAAAAGGTTGGTGGTTCGCGACTCTCGTGCTTTGCGCGCGATAATTTTCTCCTTCTCGCAACAAGTTCTGTTTCACGGTAAATACTTTAATCCTTTCTTGTGAAAAATAGAACAGCGAATGCGTATACGGCGCCTCTCGACAGGAACGAGCCGAGGAAAATTTCCATGCAAATGTACCCTTTTACCGAGCAGCGCAATGGTAAATGAATACTGAATGAAAAAACGCCAAGTGTGACCCGACTACCCTCTCTCTCTTTCACGTGCCCAACGTAGCGCCACCCACAAACTGAAATTTCTTAGCGACGTGACGCGTTTGAATTATTCTCGTCTCTCTTTTGCTACTGCCCGCCCCCTCGTAGCTTCCTTTAATATTTCATAAACGCGTATTCACGTGTACGCTTGTCAAGGAAAGCGTGCCACGCACAAATACCTCTCTCAACTCTCTCTCTCGATCGGACGGCACGTCTATCGACGATCGTCGAGACGCGCGGTTCGATCGAACGTCGCCACTCAACGAGAAATCGCTTCGAAGAAAAAGTTATCGGAAAATTTGACGACTCCGGTTTGGCATACCGATACGCATACGTACGTACCTATATCTACCGCGGCCGGAGAAAGAGGAGAAAGACGCTCCACCCCGACGATAAAGGCGATTTATTGGCGAGTAAAGTTTCGTTCGTCGGAATCACAAGGAAACCACTCCGCTTCTCGAGATTTCGTTTCCCCGCTTGCAACAATTTTTCCCCCCGTTTGGTATCGCGGAACGGATAATCTCTCGCCAGAGTCTCGACGATTCGAAACACGTTCGGGGATCGGTATCGGCGATATCGTTGAGCATAAGTAGGATGGGGGAGGGTAAATATCAGGTAGGTAAAAGAAAACCGAAATATGCGAGACTCGCACGTTTGTTGATAAGATGTTAGAGCACGAGGACACAGACTCGAGGAATTTAGTTTAGCGTTGACGCAGTTGCTCGAAGGAGTGAAAGAAGCGCGAGAAGAAAGAGGAAAAGAGAATGGATCGATAATTTGTGTACGTTCGTTATCCTTTTGCGTGCTTTTCCAATTTCCTCGTAGCCGGTAATCGGTAATAAAAGAGATGGGAAAGAGGAAAGAGATGGCGAGAGAGCTGAGGAAGGATGCCGGTGTAGCGGGAAACGCGTTTACAGAAACGCGTTTCTGCAAGAAACACGAATTTTCTCCGTCTGAAGGGGTCTGCCCACCTTCTCTCTTAATTAGCGGGCCAGCTCGTACATTGGTTTCACGGCTCGGGGGCAGGTCGAAATACCTCTACTAATCCGCGTTGCCTCTTCAAGTTTCGTCGCAAACGGCTCCACCTTCGTTTCGCGTATTCGTTGGTCGGTGCTTTCTCGCAACAGCCGGAAGCGCGAAAGCGTCGGTAAACAAGTGGCAAAGACGTTCTGCGCTGCAACCACCGCGGGAAACGCCGCTTTTTCGAGTATTTTGGCCGTGTAAGCCGGCTTCTTTTATTTCCACGCTGCCCCGCCTTTGTTGCACCAAGTTCTCGCGCGATCGCCTTGGAAATTCGTCGAAACGAAGGCGGCTCTGATTCGGCGCGGCTTCTGCAGGCGGCGTCTCGCGCTTGAAAACGCGTCGACTCGACCGTTTATTTGCATAGCCGGCGAAAAGTTTTGACGATCGGTGACGAAGCGTGGACAAACGAGGCACCGAGGATGATCGTAACGCGTGAAATGGTCCATTCGCCGTGGAGCAGGTCGCCGGAAAGTTATCTCGGCGTTATTAACGCATCGAGTATGAATCGTGATATGTAGCGTAGCTAGCTGTAACGAGGGCTACGTTATTATCCATCGCCGGCGCGGAATAATAAATGTCCGGAAATTTTAAACCGGCACGTTTCCACGCGATCACCGCGGAAGAGGAACGGAGTTGGGAGTTTCCAATTTTCCAGAGTCACGGGCGAACGTACCTAAGTTTAATTCGTCAGACTAGCGTGCTCGCTCGCCGAGAGGAGACTAATCCCGCGAGGCGGCGGAATTCAATGCGCAAACTTGCTCCCGTCGTCCCGGTTTATTTCTGGTTTCGCGTGCCTCGCGAAACATCGAGCGAGTCGATACAATGGCCGGCCGCACAATCGCGCCTTTGATGTAATTTCCACTTCTTCGCCGGCGGAAAGACGCGTCTCCCCCAAGAATGAGTGGCTCGAACGCGTCGCTGAAGCGGTTTCATTGTTGTCTGCTCGGTGTTTCCGGGCGCAGGGATGCGAGAGGCACGTAGGAAATTACGTTGCACGTCAGAACGCGGTCTCGAGTTGCTGAGCGCGACTGATTTCATGGACGATCGGCGAACACGAGTCTGAGGAAGCGGCGCGCGGGCCAACGCGGCTCACGAGATTCGCGGAATCAAGCAAAAACCGTTGTTAGTCTGAATCGTTCCCAACACCAGCGAATAGTTCGCGCTCGAAGCGTGGCTTCTCGTCTACGAACGTAATTATTCTTTCCAACTTGCTTTCCGCCTCGCGACACCCTTTCTTCCACCGTCTTCCTCCTTCCTCGAGAGAAAAACGCTCTCGATTGTCATTTATAGTGACACTAACGGTTCCGACGAAATGGCCCGCACTTTAATCCCCAGATCGAGGTTATCAAGGGCCTAGCGAGTCGACTTCCTTCCGTTCGTGCTTGTGACTCAAAGGAGAACCACCCCTCTGAATTACACGCCGTCGGAACGGGACGAGATGGCAGCGCAATCTTTAAACAAGCCTCGTAAAACACTGATGACCCGATCTCTCGGCACGGGTCATAAAGCTCGTAAGCTTCGGAGCGACGAAGCAAACAAGGATTTGCACGGGCATAGTTTATCGGTTACTCGTAGTTATTCCGCAGGGATGAACGACCAGTGGAAACAATAGTTGCGTCACGCTCGTTCTCGTTGGAAAAGCTCGTGAAATCGTATCAAGAACATCTGGCGCCCAAATGCTATCGAACTCGAAGAAGATAGAGAATATGGAGAAAGAGAGCCTACGTTAACAGCGTTATCGGTAGTGTTTCGAGGACCGAAGGGCAAAGGAAAATGGTCGAAATATGAAAGACGCAGCCGCCGTAGGCGATTTTTGTCTCTCGATGAAGAGAATTTGCGTTGCTAACCAATCGACAGGGTGATCACAGGGTGAACGCTTGAAATACGTTGTACTATCGCGAGAATAAAGAATCGAAGTGGCGGACAACGGCAAGCAAGGGAAATGGAGTCATCGTGCAAAGTTTTCTCGGAATCATTGGAATTTCCATGGAAGCGAAACTTTGTCCAACATTTGAAAGTCAGATTTTATCGCGATCCAACGTCTAGCTAGCCGAAGGTTTCGTGCGCCGAGAAATAAAGTTTGAAGGTTCGCCGAGTGAAAACGGAACGATAAAGCGTCGCCGGACGTGCGCGTCGTGGCGAAGAACTTAACTTTAAAATCGCAAGCGGCAGCAGAGATCCATCGCGAGAAATCGCTTCCGAATCTTCCGAAAGTGTTCGATCGTGTCGAAACCTGACAACCATTTTTCATTATCGATGGAACAAATACATCGAAAAAAAAAAACTACTCGTACGATAGCCTGGATATCGTTAACAAATTATCCAGCGTCCCCGCGAATCGATTTATCGGCACGATTCAAAAGGCATTAATCCAACGTATCTCCGACGATCGTCGCCGATGGCAAATTCAAAGTGCAATATTTACAAGTTTAAACTGTCGGACTGGTCTAGTTTGTCGTACTACGATAGCGGTTCGAGCGTCTTTCCTTGGACGACCGTCGTTTAACCTTAGTCGTTCCTGAACTGAAAAATAAAAGGATGGCGAAGGAACTTATCGTCGCTTTCGCTTCGAAGTTTTCCCACTCGCTACACCATCTCTATCTCTTCTCGGCTTTCGGCTAAGGATAACAACGTTGGCACATCCAAGTTCGTTCGAAAGTACGAACGCGGAAGGTGTACTTGGCATTTGTAGAATGCTCAATTCAGCAGCATCCGCCGTTTCGAAAAACGAGAAAAATACCCATTCCGTAGCGAGATCTTTATCGCGGAAAGATTTTCCGAAACCAGCTGCGAGATATTCCTTCGTTTTGCTTGCCGCTATCATAATCGCGATAATCTCGTTATCAAAGCTCTGTCCTTTCTCGCCATGACCGGATGTTGTAATAGTTACTTTGCGCGAGAACGACATAATTTTCTCCTCGAAACGCGTTCCAAAGTCTCGACTATTTTAATACATTATGCGGACGACAAAATATTCAGCGAGTTTACCGAGATTCCAACTCAATTAAATTACACAGGGCGTCGACAAATAAGTCAAGACTAAAATCTCAAGATGACCGCTGCCACCTACGATTAATAAATATCATTCGTTTGTTAATATCAAGAGGACAAAGCCTCTGTTGCAATAAGTGTACGATTACATAAGTATAAAATAGAATAAAATGATACGTAGCAAAACAAGAACAGAAAGGATTCGTTCGTACGGGATTAAGCAAACGATGTTTAAATTTACATACGGCGATGTGGGCAAAATATCCAAAGGTAGAGTTAGAGAGTGGCGGAAGAAATTTAATTTCTTACAGAAATTGTTGGCATTTACAATTAGACGATTAAGGCAGTTAGATTGGTCGTGAAGTAGGTTTCAGGCGCAAAGAGAGTTCGTAGACGAGCTACGGTACGGACGCCAAGTTCGTAAAGAACGTCCATAGAACAGACGAGTAGGTTGACAAGCTTATATATACGGTGTATAAACGGTTGATCGAGGCTATGGTACGGGGTTGTTGAAGCGGGGGAAGCGGGTCATTAACGGGGTCATTACCCTCAGACGCAATTAATAGAATAGAATTACGATTATGGCTATAAATAGACGTAGATGAATCGGTCGCGTGGGCAGATAATCGGAGAAATTTAGTTTGGACGCTTTCAATTAACGCATATTTGTAACGATATGGTACACATGGGGTCAAAGCGTAAATATCAGAAAAGAATCGTTCCGCGCGGTGCATCCAGAGTGGCACGGCATTGCTCGGTGCATCGTTGCATTAATAATTAATCGAATAGCACGTTCGTGTGCAAATTCGGGACGTTATCCGACGTCAACGGGAATTATTGATAACGCTGACGCGATCGGTTCTCCGACTGTCGCTTATTTTGGCCGCTCGCGCGATCTTTCACGTCCCATGGTTCTCTGCGTTGATGCGTTTCCAAATCGAGCCAATCGGACGGTTCTCTGGTTCGATCGATAAGTCGCGCGTTTCGACCGACTCTCCGTACCAAATTGTTTTTAATTAATCCGTGAAAAACAGTGGGTCTAAATCGCCCGGAGCATCCCCGTGAAACGACAAATATCATAGTTGCCTCCTTTTGCCGTTGTATGCTAGAGCAAATGGGCACGCGTGACCGGTAACGCCAAGATCTCGGTGATATATACCTACCAACGAGTATTATTAATAGCACAAGCAGGATCAATCTCGCTCACAGTTATCGATGCGTTTTCGATGCGTTTCGTCGATGAGAGGCCAACGAGATATCGAGGATGGGTCCGAATAACCGAGTTGCTACGCGTGCCGCGAAACGCGCGCGCACGGAGATAATGCGAACGATACCTCCAAGTAAATCGAGTTTCGACCGCCTCTGGGAGTCGATCGACAAATTCCCCGCGTGCCGTTCCCATCGCATTCCCATTAAAACAATCTCGTTGCCCTGTGTCCAATACCAAATAATATTAAATTATAGATAGTTATTACGTGCGGGACGATGTGGCCACCCCAATTAATAATGCGTGTACTTGTACCCCGCAAACTCTGTTAATATTCCATTCGTTAAATTCGATTACGCGTTACCCTTAGTTTCAATTGTTCAGACCCTCTCATCTTCCAAAAAAAAAAAAAAAAAAAAAAAAGAAAAAGGTAGTCGTAGCGCGAAGACGTATCGAGTTTCTGGCGCAACTCGTTTGAGAATCGGTATCGTCAGCTCCGCGTTATCGCTGAGACCTACAGGTAGTCGTATTCGAACTAATTAGGAGTTTCCCAATTTTTTCGCTACGAACGTTCCGTATATTACATCGATAAAATGAAAATATATACGTATAGCAGAAGCTTAAAAAGTAGGTATACCGGTATCGAGGAGTTTCGAAGAGAGTCAGCTAGTTTCTCGACCGGATAGCAATCGACCGTAGGCACACACGGGCTCACGTACCTCCTAGATTACATTCTAGCGAAGGTAAGCGTAGCCTGGTAACGGTAGTATCTTTCAACCTGCTGGCCCCTTCGCGTACGTTTAATCCGATATCGTATTAACTTCGGCATACTGTGGCTCTGGGTGTGTACCGTACGGTGAATTCGAGAGCTGCGTGCATGCGCGCGATACTGCCGTGTCGTGCGAGATGGTGCGAAAAGGCCGGCGACCTTTATCGTCCGTTTCCATCGCGGAATTCGTTATCGAACGCAGCTCGAACCTACATTCTCGCGAGAGTCACGCCAGCACCGGCCGGGCCGCGTTTATTAATTGATAAGCCGGCGAATTTCCTACGCGCGGATAACCCGGTCAGTCGATAAAACGGAACGCGCCATTTCCACGAGTCCTCCTCTCCTGTTTCGAAACTCCCAAGTTCCCTCAAGAATGGCACCAGCCCCGTAATTTATCGCGGTCAACCGGATCGTGCGGGTTTGTTCCAACTTCGAAGTTCAAGTTTGTCTGGTACTAGTGAGCTTAAGCCGGCTATTTACTTTCTCCAATCAAATTTCCCAATGGATTATAAAGCCATCGAATCCAATCTTCCTGCAGCCACACTAGGCACGTGTAAATTACAAAGTGAACCGCCGCGTTCCAGGTAGTCCTTAATCATCAGGCTATCGGAGATAACCGAAGCAGCGCCAATTCGAGTGACCGAATCAGCCGGTCGACCCGACCCGTGGAACCATCTTGACAGAGGCATCTATCGCGATGCCGTGGCAACGGAATGCGGCAGTTTCGAAACGCTGTTCGCGACAAGGACGAGAGACACATGCG